>SJYQ01004898.1:221070-255277 GCA_006410935.1 Redunca redunca
TGCCCTGCTTCATTCCGCATTCCAAGGCCAAATTTGCCTGTTACTCCGGGTGTTTCTTGACTTCCTACTTTTGCATTCCAGTCCCCTATAATGAAAAGGACATCTTTTTTGGGTGTTAGTTCTAAAAGGTCTTGTAGGTCTTCATAAAACCATTCAACTTCAGTTTCTTCAGCATTACTGGTTGGGGCATAGACTTGGATAACTGTGATATTGAATGGTTTGCCTTGGAGACGAACAGAGATCATTCTGTCATTTTTGAGATTGCATCCAAGTACTGCATTTCAGACTCTTCTGTTGACCATGATGGCTACTCCATTTCTTCTGAGGGATTCCTGCCCGCAGTAGTAGATATAATGGTCATCTGAGTTAAATTCACCCATTCCAGTCCGTTTTAGTTCACTGATTCCTAGAATGTCGACATTCAGCCTTGCCATCTCTTGTTTGACCACTTCCAATTTGCCTTGATTCATGGACCTGACATTCCAGGTTCCTATGCAATATTGGTCTTTACAGCATCGGATCTTGCTTCTATCACGGGTCACATCCACAACGGGGTATTGTTTTTGCTTTGGCTCCATCCCTTCATTCTTTCTTGAGTTATTTCTCCACTGATCTCCAGTAGCATATTGGGCACCTAATGACCTGGGGAGTTCCTCTTTTGGTATCCTATCATTTTGCCTTTTCCTAGTGTTCATGGGGTTCTCAAGGCAAGAATACTGAAGTGGCTTGCAAAGCAGTCAATCCTAAAGGAAATCAACCCTGAACATTCATTGGAAGAACTGATGCTGAAGATGAAACTTGAACACTTGACCATGCGATGCTAAGAGCCAACTTATTAGAAAAGACCCTGATGCTGGGAAAGATTGAAGGCAGGAGGAGAAGGCGGCAACAGGATGAGATGGTTGTATGGCATCACTGATTTAATGGACATGAGTTTGAGCAAGCTCCAGGGGATGGTGACGGACAGGGAAGCCTGGAGTCTGAAGTCCATGGGGTCGCAGAGTTAGACACGACTGGGCAACAGAACACTCCCTACGATGGCAGGCAGATTCCTTACCACTGAGCCACCGGGACAGCACCTCTAACTTGCCTTTTTACCAAATCTTAGAAGTCACTACTCATCTACCTTGGATCTTTTGTTAACTGTGCAGAATAATTACTGCTTAAGAATCACCACATTTCCCAAGGCATGCAGGAGCTAGCAAGATAGTATGCCAAGTCAAAATCTAACCTCCTAGAAGTTACCAAAGAGGGCACACTCTTTCAGGAGTGCGTGTGTGTGTTTATTTCTCCTAATATGTGATATATTACACTGACTGCACAACTTTGTAACAGACGTAATTTTAAGAGACATAACTATGAAATAGCAGGTAAAAGCAGAGAAACTGGGAAGCAGGAAGGAGAGCTCAGAGAAAAAACTGTGTGTTCTCCCTATATTCTTACTTTCAATTCTAAGCTAATTTCCTTAAGACGCACTCACTTGTAAGCACAAAGACACATTAGAATCAAAAAGAACTGCATCTTATTTTATACATCTGGGTTGTTAGAAGTAAGGTTAGAATTATAAAGACTTTGGAAACCATCTATCAATAGTTCAACTTTTTCATCACACAGAAGCGAGCACTAGAATGGGACTGAAATTCCACTGACTGAGACAATTAGGCATAAAATCAATCAGCAGTACTTAAAATACTGAATTATAGAAATTTTAATTCTACATGAACTGAGAGGACTCTAGCAATAGGGTGATGGAGTTATTAGCCTCAATCTTTTGAGTCTTTTTCGATGTACGCTTATCTCCTTGCAGAAGAAATGACCCACTGCAGCAGGATGGGTGGGGGGAAGAAATAATTTGACAAATGAAAAAGCTCCTTTCCCACTGGGGACCACTTCAGTTTCAAAGCCTTCATTTGAAAGGTGATAAAATGAAGGGTCAGCAAAGTGGTGCTTCACCCCATCCCATGCCTAGAGAAGAACAGTGAGCCTCTGACCCCGGGGCAGGCTCTTCCCGCCTCACCACTGCGGCCCGCCAGACCCCAGACTCGCCGGAAGCCCACGTGGCCACTGTGCCCGCAAGCTGCTCTGCTCGAGACCGGAGACCAGAGGGCACGCCTGACATCTGGGTTTCCCTTCCTTCAGCGGTGGCTTTCTGCTGTATTTCCTGGCTGTGGCGGCCTCTCCCGCTGCGGAGCACAGGCTCTGGAGGCTCGGGCGTTGGGAGCTGCAGCCCGTGGGCTCAGTGTCGTGGTGCACGCGCTCAGGTGCCCCACAGCTTGTGGGATCTTCCCGGACCAGGGATGGAACTGCTGTCCCCTGCACTGCGAGGTGGATTCCTAACCACTGGACCACCAGGCAAGCCCTGGACTTTCTTGTACTTTGCATCCTGGGCAGGTTTCAGGGCAGATCCAGAGGTCTGGTAAACAGCCATTTTTATTTCAGCTACCATATTCTCTCTCTTTAAATTTTTCAAAGTAGAGATAGTGATTCTTGAGGACTCTCTTCATTTCTTTAGGGAACCTACTTTTTCTTGCCACCCTGCTTTTGTCCTCCCCCCCAATTCCTGTGCATTTTCTCTAGTCTGTGTGAGAAACAAGAGCTCTCAAGGTCCCCAGGCCTCCGGAATTAGCCTGTCTCATCTGCACTGTGAGAACAATTTAGGAGCTAGCCCAGGAGGCACGAACTGCGTCTTTGTTAGGTAAGATCTCCAGCCCATCCCCAAGAGTCAGGCAGGGAGGCTGGAGAGCTCCAGCGCACCTCCCGATCTTGTCTGCAGGTTAAACAAGCCCACGACAACCAGACAAGCCAGGGCTGCCCAGGTGCAGTTTCCAGGGAGCCAAATCCTTCTCAAAACGCTGCAATTCTCCAAAACGTTACCACTGAAGGCGACAGAATGCAAGATTCCCTGGTACCGTTTCAAAGGCAGCTTTCTGACTTTCTGACATTTAAATGATACCAAAGTAAAAATTCTATTTGAACCTTAAGACGGGGCAGAACTTGAGGACAGTTAATGATTCTTAGGGGAGCTAAGATTTGTGTGTTTATTTGTATACAGAGTTACCATCAAGGCAATTTTGTTTCTCAAGTAGGTTAGATACCTCCTATATACTGGACACGTTTCTAACTGGCTGAGACCATCTTTGTTTCTTCCATAGGAAAACGGTGAGCAACAGCTGCTTCATGGAGCTGCCTAGTTTACTCCAAAAGAGTAAACTGGCTGAATGTCCTGCAACCCGAGTGCTTTCCTTTGTATCCCTGATGCTGCCATGTGCCCTAAGACCCGCCGTCACCACCTTCTTTCACCTGCTGCCTGGAGGCCAAGGTTAGCCCAGAGGAGAGGAAACCAACCAACCAGAACGCTAATGGCAGGCTTCCCTGGCATCTCAGTGGTCAAGAGTCTGCCTGCCAAGGCAGGAGACACGGGTTCGATCCCTGGACTGGGAAGACCCCACATGCTGTGGAGCAACTAAGCCCGTGCGCCCCGACTACTGACTCTGTGACCTTCAGCCAGGGACTCGCAACTCCTGAAGCCTGCACACACTAGAGCCTGTTCTCCGCCACGAGCGAAACCACCACAGGAGAGGCTCACCATGAGGAAGTTAGCCATCCAGCTAGAGCGGAGCCCCGCCCGCGGCAACTAGGAAACCCTGTGTGCAGCAGCGAAGGCCCAGCACAGCCAGAGATAAATTAGAATTTAAAAAAAGACTCATGGCGAAAGTAAACTGCACACACAGAGACTTAAGAAGTGTTTGCTGAAAAATAATACAGACCCGGATAGAGCGCTAGGCTATGAAGACGCACAGCGGCCCAGGAGACGCTGCGGAGGGGCAGAGCCAGGTCTGAGTCCCGCCTCTGCCACGCGCTGTGTGAAGCATAAAGCGGGACCTGACAAGTGAGGGGGAGGGAGGGGGTAGCAGGCCGGGAGGGGAAACCGGGCTCCCTGTCGGGAGCACAGCAAACACGCCGGCCAGAGCCGAGGCAGGGCCGGGCCTTAAGAGCTGCCACAGCACCCTGAAGTCTGGGGGGTTTCTAACGGGACGCTCCTGCGAGCTGCAGGCTTCCATCACTGATCTCTCTGCCCGCTCCGGAGAGTCAACCAAGAAACTCCACACACAGGCTTCCCAGGTGGTGAAGTGGTGACGAGCCCGCCTGCCAAGGCAGGAGGTGCAAGACATGCGGGCTGGATTCCTGGGTGGGGAGGATCCCCTGGAGGAGGGGCATGGCAAGCTCCTCCCGTGTTCTCGCCTGGAGAACCCCGCGATCAGAGGAGCCTGGGGGCTGCAGTCCATGGGGTGGCAGAGAGTCAGACACGAGGGTGACTGAGCGTGCACACACATGCAGTGAATCAAGAGGGGAGTCCAGTGCTTCACGAGAAGGCGATGGCGCCCACGCCAGTGCTCTCGCCTGGAAAAGCCCATGGGCGGAGGAGCCTGGTGGGCTGCAGTCATGGGGTCGCTAAGAGTCGGACACGACTGAAGTGACTTAGCAGCAGCAGCAGTGCTTTAAAAACAAGTTCGAACTGTTTCTGGAACTTAACAAAAAAAGCCTGGGTCCCACCCAAGACTGACTCAATCAGAACTGAACGAGCACCTGGGGCTGAGCGCCACCGTCACAGGTTATGGAGCCACCGAGGGTCTCAAAGTGTGGTCCAGAGAGCAGCTTCCCTGGCGGCTCAGCTGGTAAAGAATCCGCCTGCAATTCGAGAGACCTGGGTTGGATCCCTGGGTTGGGAAGATCCCCTGGAGAAGGGAAAGGCTGCCCACTGCAGTGCTCTGGCCTGGAGAGTTCCGTGGAGTGTACAGTCCATGGGGTCAGAGAGAGTCGGACACGAATGAGCGACCTTCACTTCACTTCACCCCAGAGAGCAGCGGCAGCACGCAGGTCCACCGAACAGAACCTACGTTAGGAAAAGAGCTGCGGGTGGGCGGAATGGACACCGGAGGCTGACACGGACGAAGTTTCTGGGTGGGGATCACACAGCGAGACCCCCGACAGAGTACATCTCCATACCCCAGACACCGTGCAGGCCTGTTCCACGCCGCTCTCCAGAAGGGAACGCCATTTACCTGTGGGGCTGTCCTGAGGATCAAACACTCGGAAAGTATACAGTGCCACCCTACAGCTCCCGGTGAAGAGCAGGTGGCGACTATTACCCGTGACACACATTCCTTCAAATTACAGCCACTCCGTGAGCTTATTCTTAACTGAAACTCAGGCTCAGAGGAGATCAGGGGCTCGTCCACGGTTACACAGTAAATGCTGGAACTGAGTCTCACACCCTGGATGAAAGAAAGAAAGTGAAGTCGCTCAGTCCTGTCCGACTCCTTGCGACCCCATGGACTGTAGCCCACCAGGCTCCTCCATCCATGGGATTCTCCAGGCAAGGATACTGGAGTGGGGTGCCATTTCCTTCTCCAGGGGATCTTCCCGACCCAGGGATCAAACCCAGGTCTCCCACATTGCAGGCAGACGCTTTACCGTCTGAGCCACCAGGGAAGCCCACACCCTGGATGGCCTCATTCAAAAGCTTGTCCCCTTCCCACCCAGCGCTCTGCCAGCCGGGTTCAGCGCAGACTGAACGTGGAGTGGCATTCCAACGGAGGGGTGGCGGCCCTGGTGATGAACTGTAAGGCAGGGCAGAGCTCCCCACGCTTGCACGGGGGAGATGGGAACGGCTACACGGACAGACAGGGGCCACCGAGAGCAGAAGGGCGACTACGCTCACAGAGAACGTGTAAATCCAGCCTCTGACACACACTGAGCCACTCAGTGAGCAACCTTCCGACAGCAATATTTAGTTAGGGTTTGACCCTCTCTCTCTGGACGACCTCAGGGAGTCCACACAGCCTTGCAGAAGCGTCATCTTTTGGCCTTCGCCACAGCTTGGTGTGATGGGATGCTGAGCCTCAACCGAGATGACTCCACCTACCTCTTTCCTCCGTAAACCCCTATTAAATCTCATAAACCTGGGTTTCCGACTACGCTACAACGGCTTTCATGAAAGAAAGCCTGTGCTTTAAAAAATTCAGATTTTCAGTGACCGGCACAGACTTCATCATGTGTCCTTTCCTTCCATCCCATCGGTAACCACGAGAAGAGGAGGCTGTGGTCCCGGGATAAAGGCAGGAAAAGGGCACGAGCCCACCTGTCGCACCTGCTCCGTGAGTGGAGACGGGGGTCTCACTGGGCTCTGGGGGCTCCTGGCGCAGGCGCGCCCCAGCTGGACATGAGGGTCTTTTATGCTTTATCTGCATAGAGTTGACTTACAGTGGTGTGCTGGGTTCAGGCAGACGGCGAAGTGGTTCTGCTAAGCATATATAGGACCTATTCTTTTTTGGAATATTAAGCAGAGTTCCCGCTGCCACCCAGTAGGTGCCTGCTAGTTGTCTATTTTATATGTATGTGTAAATGCCAACCTCGTTTACCGTGTCCCTCACCTCCCGGCTTTGGTAACCACACAGCGGCTTTCTAAGTGTGTGTGGGTCTGTTTTGTAAAAAAACGTTCATTTGTATCATTAAAAAGAAGCTAGCGTCCACGCATGAGTGATAGCACGTGGTCTTTGTCTTCCTCTGACCTGCTTTGCTTAGTCTGGTCACCTCCGGTGGTTTGAGCTCAGCCACGCGGGGAGGGAGGAGCCACAGGAGGCTCGGAAGCTCCTCCCGGGCGGCCGCGCCCTCGGAACCTCCCGCGTCACCGGAGCCCTCTCGGCGATCAGGCATCCTTAGTCCACACCGTTCTGATGCCGTAGCTGAAAAGAACGCACATTCCTCACAGGGAAGCAACTGAGCAGCTCTGGAAACACTCTGCTCCCTGCTTGGCTCCTGGGGCAGCTTACGACATGCCCGCCCCGCTCAGCTGTCTGAGCCCAGAACGCCCTCACTTTCATGGGAGATTCCGCGGTCAGCCCTCGAGAAACGTTTACATGAGTGACTTCCGACGCTCAGCTTGCTGACTCACTCTTCTAAAGCGAATTCTACTGGAGCGCAGCTGCCGTGCAGTGTGGGGTCAGCTTTTGCTGAGAAAGGTGAATCGGCTGTACACACACTCACATCTCCCTCCTTCGTGGATTGCCTTCCCCCTCAGGTCAGCACGGGGCAGAGGAGAGCGCCCCGTGCTGCACAGGAGTTCTCATCAGCCACCTCTTTCACACACAGCATCAGTGGTATAGAGACGTCAGTCCCAACCTCCCCACTCAGCCCGCCCTCCTTCCCCGCTTGGTGTCCGTAGGGCTGTTCTCTACCCCGTGTCTCTGTGTCTGTCTTGCAAATAAGATCGTCTAAACCGTCTTTCCCAACTTGCCGAGTTCCTCTTATACGGAGTTCATTAGTCGTGGCCTCTAGATCCATGTTCAACAGAGGCTGTGAGTGTCCTGATTTCGGCCACTGCCTTCTCTCTTTGTAAGCAAAACACAGATTTTATTGAAGACGTGCTACTTAAGAACCACCGATCTGCAGGGTCCCCAAATAGTTCCCGTCGACGTGGGCTGCCTCTGAGGGGTCTCGGTTGCTTCTGGCAGTGCTGCGGTGGGAGAAGGAACTTCCCTGCCCATCTCCATCTTCCAGGGGCTGCCGAGCGGACTTAATTTACCCACTTCTCAGTTTGCATTAACCTTTGAATAAGAAAGCACAGCTGAGGCGGCTGGAAGAAACAAACCGAGGAATGAATAATTAAAAACACCTTCTCAGCCTTGGAAAGACCAATCCCTAACCATTAGGGGAGCTTTGTGACTGAACTAAACATTAAAAAGGCTAATTGTATTCTTTATAAACGGAAACAAATGCTAAGGACATAGTGTGCCTACAATATATGTAGTTTATAAAAGCAAAGCTCTGAGGCACCCAGTAATTAATTCCCATGAAAGAAAAAAAGAGGAGTCTGAGTCTAGAGAAAGAACACTGCTCCTAAAGATGGGCCGCCCCTATTATCCACGTGCAGGAAAAAGCTGCTACTACTTATGAAAAGCTATTATTCGTCTGATGCAGGTGGACTGGCCGGAACAGCATTTAAAGAAACAGAAATGTTAAAGCTGAAACAAAGGTTCAGAACAGAATATATTACAGGAAAACCCTGTCTTATTTGAATCTGTCAAGTGCTGCTTCTGCCAGCTGGGATTCTTCCTTGCTTTTGATGGATTTAATTTCCCTTTGGGAACCCAAGTCCAAATCTGCTGTCATATTTATATGTTAGGACCACAAAACAGTCACTGATATTTTATAGACTTGGTAAAATGTTAGTATCTAATATCCTATTCAAACCAAACAGTACCCTATTTACCTGAATAGCTGCAAACAGTGATCTGTATCGAGACTTCCAACAAAGGGCAGGACATCTGCCTAAATTAGAGGGCAGCTTCCTCCTATCACTGACTTTAAAGTCAGTGTTTAATTTTTTTAACTAGAAAGTTTGCTCTTGAGCTTAATTTTGCTAAATTTAAGGTTTTTTCCTCGGCTTCTGTTTATAAGACCATATTGGACCTCCCTGGTGGTGCAGTGGGTAAGAATCTGCCTGCCAATGCAGGGGTCACAGGTTCGATCCTCGGGCTGGGAAGATCTCACAAGCCGCGGAGCAGCTAAGCCCGTGAGCCGCGACTACGGAGCCGGCGCTCGGAACAAGAGAAGCCAGCAGGATGAGAAACTGCGCCCTGCAGGGAAGGGCAGCCCTCACCCACCGCTACTTGAGAAAGCCATGCATAGCCGCAAAGACCCAGTGCAGCCCAAAATAATATAACAGAAATAAAAATTATTAAAAAATGAAGTAAGCAGAAGAAAAGAAATAAAAATTAGAGCAGAAATCATTAAGCAAACAAGAATAAGACCATATTACTGCTCTTTTGATACTAACCTTTCCATTACTGGAAGGTTAGGAAGATAGGATCTTTTCTTTGGTGCTAAGCAATTTCATGGCTTTTACAGTGGCATTTAGTTTCCATTTTTATGCCGCTTTTGGTTCTTTGAATCCTCTCTAATTTTCTGTACCTCTAACTTAAAGATGATTCCCTGCACGTCGTAGGAGGTAAAAGGACGACGAAACGAGAGCGGACCTGGATTTGCGATTTTAGTCCAGATCAGCTTCTCATCCAGGAGAACAGAGGTACGACGTTTGCTCTTGCAGCTCATATTTTCCCCTGGGTTTTAATTCTTTGTACAACTTTAAAGGCTACAGTCCATTCAGTTATAAAATACTGGCTGTGTCCCCGTGTTGTAGGACACAACTTCGAGCCTGTCTTGTGCCTCCCACTCCCCGCCCCAACAAGTAACCGTCAGCTTGTCTCTCTGAGTCTGCTTCTTTCTTGTTACGTTCACTAGTTTGTGGAATTTTTAAAATTCCACATATTAGTGACATCATTCAGTATTTGTCTTTCTTTCTTATTTCACTTAGCATAATACCCTCCATGTTGCTGTAAATAGCATTATTTCATTCTTTTTTATGGCTGAGTAATATTCCAGTGCTCATGTATGGATGCGAGAGTTGGACTGGGAAGAACTCTGAGCACTGAAGAATTGATGCTTTTGAACCGTAGTGTTGGAGAAGACTCTTGAGAGTCCCTTGGACTGCAAGGAGATCAGCCCTGGGATTTCTCTGGAAGGAATGATGCTAAAGCTGAAACTCCAGTACTTTGGCCACCTCATGTCAAGAGTTGACTCACTGGAAAAGACGCTGATGCTGGGAGGTATTGGGGGCAGGAGGAAAAGGGGATGACAGAGGATGAAATGGCTGGATGGCATCACCGACTCGATGGATGAGTCTGAGTGAACTCCGGGAGTTGGTGATGGACAGGGAGGCCTGGCGTGCTGCAATTCATGGGGTCGCAGAGAGTCGGACACAACTGAGCGACTGAACTGAACTGAACATTTCACTGTGTATGTGTGTGCCACATCTTCTTTATCTATTCATTGGTGCTGGGACACTTGGGTTGCTTCTGAATCTCGGCTATTGTAAATAATGCTGCTATGAACACTGGGATGTATGTATCTGTTGTTTCAAATTAGTGTTTGGGTTTTTTTCCAGACACACACCCAGGAGCAGAATCGCTGGATCAGGGCATAGTTCTGTTTTCAGTGTTTTGAGAAGCCTCCATACTTTTTTTCCACAGTGGCTGCACCAATGTACATTCCCACCAACAGTGTAGGAGGGTTCCCTTTTCCCACACCCTCGCCAGCTTTTGCTTTCTGTAGACTTTTTGATGAGGGCCATTCTGACAGGTGGGAGGTGACAGCTTGCTGTGGTTTTGATCTGTATGTCCCTGACACCCAGCAATGCTGAGCGTTTGCTCCTGCCTGCTGGCCATCTGCATTTCCTCTTTGGCAAGCTATCTACTCAGTTCTGCCTATTTTTATTCCAATTATTATTATTTTTATATTGAGTTGTATGAGCTGTTTATATATCTTGGATATAATCCCTTATGAGTCATATCATTTGTAGATATCTTTTCCCATTCAGTAGGTTGTCTTTTTGTTTTGTTGATGGTTTCCTTCACTGTGGGAAAGTTTTAAAGTTTAATTAGGTCTCATTTGTTAATTTTTGGTTTTTTTCCTTTATTTTAGGAGACAGATCAAAAAAAATTTCTGGGATTTATGTCAAAGGGCTTTCTGCCTATGCTACAGGTTACATTCTTAGTATTTTCCCTTCTCACGTCAGTTTTCTATGTAAGGACTTGATTTCCACCGGGACCCGCAGTCCTGCCCTTTCTGGTCCTGCAGGTAATGAGTCACCACTGGACACAGTTGTTCTCGTGACTCTGCTTTCTTTTGAACATTGCATACCTTTGCTCTTGCCTTCTAATTATCTTTTTAACTGTTTAAATTTCCTCTGGTTTTTGGTGCATCGCTTCTGTCTCAGAGTTAGCCACCTTGTACTGGTAACACTTGACATCAGTCCACCCCCAGCCCCGGGCTGCCCAAGCCCACGACTTCCATCTCTACTGCGGTCTTATCCCAGGCTGTGCTTCTGCTGCCCAGAGCAGGCCAGAGACGCCAGGCACAGACGCCGCGTCTAATGTAGGTGCAGCTTGGTCAGGAACACAGCAGAAACTCCAAGGATGGTTTCTGTCGTACCGTGTGAATCCACAAAGAACCGACACTTGTAACACCGAGCAAAGTGCTGAGGGCAGAATGAATACATGTATTAAGTTTGTTTTTTGGGAAGGTGACACTTTTGAAAGTAACCTTTTTATTTTTAAATTTTAGATTTATAGAAAGATGGCAAAGACAGCTCACAGTTCTCATATACTCAACAGCCACGTGAGTCTACTATTAACATCTTATATTAGTTTAGTCCATTTATTAAATGAATGAGTTCACACTGATTCATCACTGTTATTAACTGCAGTCCACAGTGTATTGCGAGCCCCTTAGTTTTAACCTAATGTCCTTTTTCTGCTCCAGGACTCCTTCCAGGATTCCACCTCATTTAGTAGTCATGTCTACTCAGGCTCCATTCTTTATAAAATGGAGCCTTTTTCTTATTATAAAAATTAATAAGATAAGAACTTAAGTTGAGAAATTGGGCGAAGTGTATCTGGAAAGACTGTACTATCTTTCCAACCTCCCTGTAAATCCAGAGTTATTCCAAAACAAACAGTTAATTTAAAATTCTGTTATGACAAAAAACAGTGTCTTTCTTGGGTTTCCTTTAAAGACAATTCCTCTCTGTACAAATGCTCAGCTTGAATATGTTACAGATTTTAGTGACAGCATATAACTCATTTCTCTGCAGTGAGATTTTCCTCCAAATACTGTCATATGTTTACATTAGCTGCATCCTAGTTTTACTAATGTTACTGGTAATATGATGGTGCTCACAAATATTATATTTATAAAATCAACACAGTTTTAAATTATTTGACTTGGGGGGAGTTGTGGGGAGATGTGAGGGTGGGGAGGTTTCAACTGGATCTGTCTTTATACACATTCAAGTTAAAATGTCCAAATTCAGTTTGCCTGATCCTTGGCTCCCGCCCCTCCACTCCTCTGCGCTACAGAATTTACAATTTTACTCAGCTCAGTGAAGATGAATATATAGTAACAGGAAAGTGAGCTGGGATGCCGATAGCTGCTTGGCAGTGTTTTAGATCATGGTCATCTTAGGAACTCAAAACACCTCCCCAAGCTCACCTCCCCTTCATCCAAAGACTATCCTTCAAGATTTCGTCGGAAGAATACATGTCACTTGAACACTCAAGAGAAAGGACATAAAACCCTGGACCTAGTTCGGATCTGGCCCACGGTCACCTGATCCTGCAGGGCCTATCACACTCCAGGACTGTCCCGATGACCAGTCCTGTAACCTCCCGTAAGAAGCAGGGGCGTGAGCGGCTCCAGCGTGACCGTGACCGGTTGCGCAAAGCACTTTTGGTCCCGCACTCCCGGAGAAGCTTCCTTCCCGGTACACTTGCCTGTCAGGTGTCTGTCCGTGAAGATATGAAGGGGGTCAGTTCAGAAGCAATCTGTAAGAATGATAAAGATGGAGAGACCTGAGGCAGCGCGGAGCCGCCAGCGCCAGGCCATGCAGGACGCCTGTGCGCCGACCACTCGGCCCACACCTGCCCCAGACCCGTGTGCATGAGAGAGGAGGAGAGACGGTGAGGGACAGAGAAAAAAGAAAGAAAAGCTCCAAGGGAGAACGCGGGAGGAAATCACAGCTGTGTGGGACCACTAACATGTGACCGAGAGACTCATAGCCTACTATGATAATTCGCAAAGCCCGCAGAACTGAATTTTCTCGTCCTACCCCAGTTCGAGCCCTGATGCATACAAAATCTAATTTTGCTTAGCTAAGATGTAGTATATCATATGTGTATCAAAGGGAAGCTGTATTCAATAGCCATCTGAAAGAGCTGGGAAGGACTGCTGGGTTCAGGCAAAAATGATTGAACGTGACCCAGTGTAGGATTCTTATTTTACTTAAAGAACTAAAAGCCAGAGAACACCAGCTTCAGAGGTTTCTCAAAGGTAATCCGGACAAGCAGCAAACTGCTGGGCGTAATAAAGCACGCGCGCGCTGATCCGCAGGCCTGCTGACTCCGCCCGGCGCCCTCGCTCAGCCCCGCCGAGGCCAGCGCCGCACGGCCCGCTCCGCCCGCACGGAGATGCTGCGCGCCGCGTGCAACCGCGCCGCCCGGCCCCACGATGCTCTTCTTTACTGGGATGATGGATGCTCTCCAGTTTCAAGAGGGCTGTTCTTTTCTGAGCAATTGTTATCTTCTAACATTTATTCTTCTAAAATGAATTTATCATTTTATAATTTTCAGTTTTATAACTTCTACATTTAATGCTCACTTTATCTTACAGCTGACTTAGACTGCTGCGTTCGTTTCAGGTATACAGCAAAGTGACTCGGTCATACGCGGACATGTGTTTACTCTCCTCCCGACTCTTTTCCTGCTTAGGTTCCTACAGAATGTTGCGAAGAGCTCCCTGTGCTACGCGGCAGGTCCTCGCTGGTTCCCTGATTTACACAGAGTGTTACACAGTATACTACCCACAGACGCCCATAGTACGTGTGTGTACGTGTCCGTGCCAAACTCCTAATTTGTCCCTCCGCCCTCACATTTCCCCTTTGGTGATGTATGTTTATTTTCTAAGTCTGTTCTCTAAGTAAGTTCATTAGTATCATGTTTTGGATTCCACATGTAAGTGACATCAGTGGTATTTGGCTTTCTCTGTCTGACTTCACTTAGTATGACAATCTCTAGGCCCATCCATGTTGTTGCAAATGGAATTATTTCACTCTTTAGAATAAATTATACCGTGAAGCTTCTGTCCTTTTATTTTTTTCCAAAAAGGGTGTGGTGATCAGAATACAGACTGTAAACTGTTGGCGATCTCTGTTTAACCAGCATGGAGTTATGAGAACACCGCCGTTGGATTGATTTATATTTGACTGCTTTAATGGACCACGGCTTCATTTTTAAAAAGGTATTTTACTCTTTAATAGCATAAAGAAACGTTCAAAACATGTTAAATAAAAGAAAAATAAAATAAATTTACTGGTTCCTTTATTCAACAAATTTATTCTAAACCCCTTCTTTGTGTCTGGTACTGTTCTAGGTAATACATTTAGCACTGAACAAATCCAAAGGCCTTGATTTCATGAAATCTGTATTCTAGTAAGGGGAAGATAACAGTGAGCAAACAAGTAAATATATCATTTGGCTGCTGGTGAGAAATAATGGTGAACAAAACAGGTTTGGTGAAGGTAGTGATTCCTGATGATTAGAAACAAAACAAAACCTAAAAGACACATATGGGACATTTAGGGATCTGTGATATGGAGGGATCTATGTCTGTAAGTTACATTTTTTCCAAACCAAAAAGAATCATATAAAAGCTCCTAAAAACACATTAGCACATAATGAACTGCTTCCTCTGTGAAGTGTAATATGACTTAGTTGTAAGTTCACAGCTGGCTAAGGAATTGCAAAGTATCAAGAGAAACTCTCCTAATTCATGTCAGAATTGTTTCTATTTTAGGCTAAAAATTTATTCACTGAAAACACAATTATACTATTTATGACCAGGGCATGCTAAGTATTCACAATGTGATTTTAAAAATTGTAGTTTTTTAAATGATTACATGTGTTTAGTTCAGCAGAATAACCTTAAGATAAAGACAGAAAATGTTTTTAATAAAAGGAACAAAAAGGAATTAAATTTCCAGAGATAAGTCAATGTTGCGATTGAAAATACTAAACTCTGGGATTCAGTTATTATTGTAACATTTCCAATTTGATTATTCATGTAACTTTTAGTATCATGTGGGTAGCAGCAACTCATATAAAAGCTTTTATAATATGCAGGATGGAAGTATCAAAGAATATTTTATTAAACACTGGACACAGAATGGAAAATCAAACCATTTAGAGTCATCACATTTAAACAGTGGGTAAATATCTTGCAGTGATGTTCTACTGACAATTTCATAAATCTTAATGTATCTAGCATAATAGTTATACTTAATGTCTATACCCTCTATCAGTGTTAAGAAAATATACTAAGTGAAGTAAAAGACAAATATCATATGATGTCATTTGTATGTGGAATCTTAAAAAATAATACAAACGAACTTAATTACAAAACAGAAACAGATTCACAGACATATAAACCACACTTATGGCGACCAAAGGGGAAGGGGGCGATAAATTAGGAGATTGGGATTAACATAAACAACCAGCAAGGACCTACTGGGGAGCACAGGGGACTCTGCTCAAAACCCTGTAAGCTTCCCTGGCAGCTCTGATGGTAAAGAATTTGCTTCCAATGCAAGAGACCCACGTTCAATCCCTGGGTCGGGAAGCTCCTCCTGGGGGAGGGCATGGCAACCCACTCCAGTATTCTTGCCTGGAGAATCCCATGGACAGAGGAGCCTGGCAGACTGCAGTCCACGGGGTCGCAAGAACTGGACACGACTGAGCGCCTGCACCACTACCGATCTAAGTGGGAAAAGAGTCTGAAAAGAAATGGGTATGTGGATATTTATAACCTGGAGAAGGAAGTGGCAGCCCACTCCAGTGCTCTGGCCTGGAGAATCCCATGGGGGAGGAGCCTGGTGGGCGACAGTCCATGGGGTCGCAAAGAGTCGCACACGACTGAGTCACTCTGCTGCAAACCTGAAACTAACACAGCATTGTCCATCAACACACTAATCTAAATACATATATATAAATAACAGTGAAATAAAACGCCTAAGCCAGCAAAGCACCAACACCACTTTCTAAATTTCAAAAACAACAGCAACAAGAACAGAGAAAAGGAGATCAATACTGATAAAGCTCTGTTGGATGGGGGAAATCTACAAAGCATCTTTGTTGGTTGGGTTATTTAGGCAATGCTGAAAACAATGTGGAAAGGGAAGGTGAACTCCAAACACTAATAGAATAGATCACAACTCACAGTGAACAGGAATTCTTGGGTGTCCCCTGCTTTTCCTTGGGTTTGTAGTGGTCCATGTCCCAAGCCCAATAAGTTACCAGAGACTCAGTGACTTCTCTGTTCTTAAACTTAGAACCTTATTTAGATTGTTGGATGACAGATCAATTCAGGCTTTTAATTCTTCTCTTTAAAAAGGCTCAACTTGTAGACATATTATGAGTATTCACAGGCTCCCCTGTAATGTTCAGGTTTCCAACCCAATGACCTTGTATGGTGGTTAAACTAATCTCAGTGAAGGTGAAAGGTCTATGTTTCAACAGTTATGATATTATCACATATTAGTATATTTCTCTTAGAATTAAACAGCAATAAACATGTTCCTTTTACTAGAACAGTCAAACGTCAGGAAAAAACGAAAGACTTGGTAATATGTCTGTGAACCTGGCTCAGGATTTCAAAGAGAGGTGTGCGTCTCCCTGAGAAATGCAACCTGAAACAAGTAAGGTCTGCTTCTGTTTCCCGGTCAATCACCCCAAACACTAAACTTGTAGGAAAGCTCACTCTCATCTCCTGGCAGGTTCCCGCTTCTCCATAAACCCTCACTGATTGACACCTGACTTACTGATGAAGCCTTTAAGAACTGCATTTTATTAAACTGCACTGTGCCACCTATCCCTAATAAAGGTATGACCCGTGCAGACCAAGAGAAAGACGTGGAGGAAGAGCTGAAGCGAGAACGGGACCCTCTTCCTAAGAATGTTGCTAAAAACTCCAATCAGGCTGAATTTAGAGCTTGCGAAATAAGAGGGAAGTAAGAGAAAGAAGAAAGAGAAAAAGAAACACCATTTACCCACACAGAGAAGGAGTCTGGAAAGACGGTGCTGCCGCTCCTGCAGGGCGGCGAGGGAGACAGACGCAGAGCGCAGACCTGGACGCGGCGGGGTAAGGACGGCGCGAGAGCTGCGAGGCACGGGAACATGCGCCACTGCCCCGCGCAAAGTACACGGCCACGGCCAGCGGGGATTTGCTGCGGGGCTCCGGGCGCTCAAACCAGCGCTCTGCAACAACCTCGGGGGGTGGGAGGGAGGCTCACGAGGGCGGGGACCCATGCAAACCTGTGGCTGATTCATGCTGATGCAGGCAGAAACCAACACAGCACTGTAAAGCGACTAATCTCCAGTTAGAAACAAACAAATCAGGAAAAAAGAAAACTGGCTCAGAGACAAGACCCTCCGAGGCACGCTCTCTCCCAGACAGTACGAGCGGGGAGGAGAGCGCCCAAGAGCAGAGACGCCTGCCGAGGCTCGGCTCGGTCGGCGCGCCTTTCCGACACTGTCACAGAAACACCGGGAGGGCCTGGAGAGCATCGGCTCTCTGAGCCGAGCAGCGGCCAGGGGGCTGGAGCCACCGCCAGCCCAGTGACGGACGAAGGGGGAAGTGAAGATGCCTCCTGCGGCCCAGTCCCAGGAGGGGACCTCACGGGAAGGAGGCACCGACGCTGACATGGAGCGAAAACGCGCCAGACGGAGGACACTGAGCGGGCGCCCAGGCGGACTCTGCCAGGGGAGGCTGAGCGGGCGCCCAGGCGGACTCTGCCAGGGGAGGCTGAGCGGGCATCCAGGGGCAAACTGAGGGGGAGATGATCGGGCACCCAGGCGCACTCTGCCAGGGGAGGCTGAGCGGGCATCCGGGGGCAAACTGAGGGGGAGATGACCGGGCACCCAGGCGCACTCTGACAGGGGAGGCTGAGCGGGCGCCCAGGGGCTGGGGAGGCTGAGTGGGTACCCGGGGGCACTCTGCCGGGGGAGGCTGAGGGGGCGCCCAGGCGCACTCTGTTGGGGGAGGCTGAGCGGGTACCCGGGGGCACTCTGTGGGGGAGCTGAGTGGGTACCCGGGGGCACTCTGGCGGCAGAGGCTGAGCGGGCACCCTGGGGCAAACTGAGAGGGAGCTGAGCAGGCACCCAGGCGCACTCTGTTGGGGGAGGCTGAGCGGGCACCTGGGGGCTGGGGGAGGCTGAGCGGGCGCCCGGGGGCACTCTGCCGGGGGAGCGCCGGCAAGATGCTGCAGGAGAGCGCTCAGAGAACACACGGTCTGGCGGTCAGAGGGGTTCCATGCACCACCCTCTTCTCTCAAGACTGTCAGCTTCATGAACAAAGAATCCTGTGTCGTACCCATTACTATACACAAAAGAGAGAGCCAAGAAAGACCTGCTATATTGCACAGGGATCTCTGCTTAGTATTCTGTAATAACCTAAATGGAAAAATAACCTGAAAAGGAACAGATATGCGTATATGGTGCACTCGTGGTAAAGAACCTGTCTGTCAATGCAGGAGACAAGAGAGCAGGTTCGACCCCGGAGTCGGGAGGATCCTCTGGAGGAAGGCGTGGCAGCCCACTCCAGTGTTCTCGCCTGGAGAAGCCCATGGACAGAGGAGCCTGGCAGGCCACAGTCCAGGGGGTCACAAAGAGACGTGACTGAAACGACTTAGCATGCACATGCACTCAGGCGTAACTGAAATTAACACAACACTGTAATAAATCAACTATATTCCCATATAAAATAAAAATTAAAGAATAAGAAAAAATTCCATATTTTTCAACCTCTAAGTAACAGAGGAAGATTGGAAAGTTACCTGTATCAGCGCTAGAACAGTTAACAATGATGCTAATTGGAACTCTAGGCATTACATCAAGAAACAAAAAACGGTAAGAGAAATGTTTTATATTCACAATTTGTCACCAGATAAATCTGGGTCTTCTGAAGTTTAATCACCTGTTTTCAGGCAATATTTAAGTGCAAATGTATTTGTCTAATAAAGGCCATTTGTTTTCATTTCTCATTTATTCATTTTAATTCATTCAAAGTCACAGTAACCAAATGCATGAGGGAAAGAAAAGAAATAAACAGCTGTAAGAAAGAAGGATAGAAAAAATCTTTTCCTGAGCTCGAGAAGAAAAAAACTAGCAAAGTGGGAAAGTTTTCCCAGGAAGTTTTGCAGAATGACTGGAGGCAATCCCACCGGGACGTGAGGGAAGGAGGAAAGAAGGGTGAGGAGGGGAGACTGTGGCCAGGGGAACACAGTCCTGACGTCACGTGGGTGGCGCGGCTGGGCCTCCTCGGGCACCTGTGCTGAGCGACCACGGGTGAACCTGACCACCCCTGGTCTTCAGCTCACACTCACAAGGGTGCGGACGGCGGGTGAGAGTCCCTCAGAAGCCCCCACTAGCAATCGAGTCCATAATGAAAACTCTGTCTTAATCTCATGAGGCTTTCTTGGGATGGAAGACAATCAAAAGTATGCTAACACATATCTGCTGGTGTCTGACATCCACACAGTGCCCTTGGAGAAGCACACTTTGCATCGAATTTGCTTTTTTTAAAAAAAAATTGGAGTATAGTTGATTTACAATGCTGTGTTAACTTCCGGTGTACAGCAAAATGATTTAGTAATACCACACATATATATTCTTTCTCAGCCTCTTTTCCATTATATAATTTGTTGTTCAGTCACTCAGTTGTGTCAGACTCTTTGCCACCCCATGGACTGCAGCATGCCAGGCTTTCCTGTCCATCACCAACTCCGGGAGTTTACTCAAACTCACGTCCATCATGTCGGTGATGCCATCCAACCATCTCATCCTCTGTCGTCCCCTTCCCCTCCCACCTTCAATCGTTCCCAGCAACGGTGTCTTTTCTAGTGAGTCATCAGGTGGCCAAAGTATCGGAGCTTCAGCTTCAGCATCCATTATATAATAATCCTCCATTATTACAAGATACTGAATATTGCTTCCTGTGCTATACGGAAGGACCCTGCCGACTGTTTTACGTAGAATAGTTAACCTATCTCATAATGAGCAGCTGCTAATCCCAAACTCCCGAGCTGCACTTTACAGTAAGAACCAGCACAGCCCCGCGGCTCAGGCAGGTAACAGAGGCTGTGTCTGGTCTGGAGGCCCAGCTGCAAAGCAGACAGGCGGGGGCTTCTGTTGACCGCTGGGGATGATCAGGGAAGATCATGCCAACTGACTGTGAAGGGCAGAGAGCTGCTCACCTCTCAGAAAAACGAATGCTCTTTCTATAAGAGCATTCGGATAAAATCCTGTAAGGACTTTCTTCCACACTAAGTTTCTTTTTTCCTTTATATCGTTTTCACTTAAACAGAAGTATATTTCTTGCTCCAGTCATTTTCACTGTGCGGTGACAGAGTGGAAAGAAGGCTCCTATGAATTTAGAGACCCGTGTCTCCTTCCATTTAACTCAGGAGTCCTGAACCTCTTCTTTGCTCATGACTCATCCAGCAGGTCAGTAAAGCCTATGGACCTCTTCTCAGAATAACGTTTTTAAACGCACAACATAAAATGCATAGTATTATCAAGGACACAGATTATCTGGAATTATTTATAATTATTATATTTTATTCTATATTTATTCTATAATTATTAATTATAATAGTTACCAAAGTATCAAGATTGTTGCAGATTGTTTCCTCAACAACTAAATGACAACTTTGAATCCACTCTAGTGAACCTATAATTACTGCCATGTTGAAGTAGCAAAGCACAGATGCTACTTTGAGCTGTCTGGAATAACAGTAATGGGCTTTCTGCTGGTGTCCAAGAACACTTTGCTGGATCTTTGCACCCGGCCAGCCAGTCAGTGAAGACTGCGTGGAGGATGGGGCCTGGAGGTACCTTGCATTTCTGCCTCTCCGTGTCAGGGGCCGGACTCAGTCAGGAGGCCACAATGCAAGTTCTGGGAGAATCTCACTGCTTCTCTGAGCTTCCTGGTTGTTTAGTTTTGGAGGGGGCTGTCTGAAGCTCCTTCTCTACCGACCCCTCAGTGGGGACTCACGAGAGCAGCAGCTCGCTTTCCACACTGTGGGTGACTCTGCGTATGTGCTCATCACACCTGCAGGTTAAGTTGGGCTGGGAGAAAACTGGTGGCTTACGTTTCCACCCTTGAGTACCTTCAATATGTCCCAGGATTCTTCTCCAATCACCTAATTCTGACCCAATTCTGATTTATATTTCCTTTCTCACCCTCCATCGCTCACAACATCTCTAAACCTTGTTTCAGAATCATGGCTTATGGCTTGTATCCATCTTACAGGCTTTGTGGGGGGCATGTTTCCATGACAGGGACATCGCTCTGCTACTTGTTTTTCCCTTCTAAAAACTTTGCTGAATTTTATTTTGCTTGGTTTTTCGGGGCTTTGTTTTGTTTTTCATGAAGTAAGTTCGCCTCTACTTTCAAAGGGAGAGACTAGGATAGTTTTTCCAACTTCACTTTTGCTGTTTTCACAAGGTGATTCTTTAGGAAGCAGCCTTCCACTCCGCGGGACTGTCTACGGCGTCATCAGCTGCTTGTTACCTGGACTTTCTCTGTCTTCACCCATCCTGTTCCATCCTGCTCCACTGGGGCTGCTTTTCTCGGTGAGAGGACCTGTCTTGGAAGAGAGCTGTGGTTTGCTCGATTCAAGAGTTTAGGAGGCTCCGGCTGCTTTAGCATCATCACACAGAATCGTTTCCACACGCCCAAGCTCACGGCTCCCCGGCTGGCTCGGGGGACTTCTCAGCAGCCTGAGGGAGCCCCTCTTCTCAGATCACCAGCGTCCTGTCTCCTTCCCTGTGCGCCCTCCGCACGGTTACAGGTCCTCAAGAATCTCACGGTTGTCAGCGGTCCGTCCTTGCCTTGCTAGTACAGGGGGTTTGGGGGTCACTGGCTTGCTGTGCCTGCTCTCTGAAGGCTGGGGTTCTGTATTCTAGTTGCTGCCTTTTTGGAGAGATTTCTGAACAATGCCACCACTGCCACCATCTTCTAGGGGTCTTTCCCCCAGAGTCTGTATTTTTTCAATTTAAACTAATTACTGCCCAAGGTCTACTTAAGAGTGCTATGAATCGAGGCTATTAGTCATAGGAAGTACAACACCAGTGACCTTTGAACTGCAGTTCTGCGAAGCGTGGGCGATGTAGGTGAGTATGCATCTGTGTGTACACACACCTCTGTTTTCCTTTCTTCGCCCCACTTCAAAGAGAGGGATCCAGTATAGATAACTGGACTTCCATGAAACATTTTGTTTGAAGAAAGAATTACGCAGTTAAAACTGTCTGAACATCACTGTTCTGGAATCACCATTTAAAATCAGTACTTAAAGTGAAAGTGAAGTGAACCGACTCGTGAAACAGATTAAGTCTTTGCAGAGATAACTGAGCCCAGAACCACACCGAGAGTTGAAGCGAAAAGCGTGCCTTTTAATCCCTCGCGCTTTCCCAGGGCTTGTGGAGAAGGTCTGTATTTACTACATTCTTTTATGTTTCTGTTAACAGTTGTTATTGGTCTTATTTTTCTCCAGTTTACGGCTGCCTGAATATCAACTACGGTATTGAATGCGGCTCTTCGGTTGTGCAGTTACTTAGAGCAAATGTGAACATTCACAGTGACGCAGGCGTCTCTGAAATCATCAGCCAAGTTTCATTTCTTTCTACCTGCTCTCATCTATTTAACGTTGCAATTTCCCCTACAACTTCAGAAAAACTAAAAACCAAACCCTGAAGCCAGTATTTGTGGAGGAAGATGTGATGCCTCCTGGGAAAGGCAAGCACCCTGGCGTATACCACAGGACACCATGTACCTGTGAAACTAGACCCCTGGGCCTGCCTGTCACCCCAGATCAGAGAGATCAGGGTCTGTCACCCTTCTGGAGGCAGAGACCTTCGTGTCCCTGGTAGCACAACCCCCAGGGGGTAAGGAGGGCCCTTACCCTTACCTGTGCCAGGCTGCAGTCTGGCACACCAGGGAACAGAGCTGCTGCAGGGGAGTCACTCGGCCAGAGCCCTGCAAGGCCCACGATAGGTCTGCTGGGGGGGTCCAGGCTACCAGCCGGGACCTCCATGTGTGATGAGTGCTTGGACATGGCCTTCCCAGGAAGCCTCTTGTTACCGGATTGTTCGTAAGTTCTCCAACCTGCCTGACAGGGACCAGCTTCTTTAATCTGAAGACTCGGGTTGGTAGTACCTCGGCCTTGGAGCATTTGCCTACTGAGCAATGTGCCAGTTCTGTAAAACCAGGAACTGTAAACCCTTATCCAGAAACACACAATACTGAAGGACTCAGTGTGCAGAAAAGTTGTGAACAAGAAGACTGTAATTTCGTGTCTATTTTAGAAGTAGAGCGCCTAAGTGAAAACACACAGGCTGGCAGTGGTTTACGTGTGTGTCTTGAGTCGGCAGGCTCTCTCCCTGGAAAAGGAGGTGAACCAACGCTGTGTCCTCTCAGAGCTTGTTTAATTACGTGCAACGTGAAGGAGAAGTCAAAGCTGACATACGAAGATAAAATATAGCTCTTCTTCTGCCAGGAAGAGCCCATCAATTTGATGGGCTCAACTCTGCTTTAAATCATTACTGAGGTACTTGACCGTTCTGAGAGTGCAAGTATGGGCTCCCTGGTGGCTCAGACAGCAAAGCGTCTGCCTGTAGTGCAGGAGACGTGGGTTCCATCCCTGGGTTGGGAAGATCCTCTGGAGAAGGGAAAGGCAAGACATTCCAGTGTTCTTGCCTGGGGCGTCCCATGGACAGAGGAGCCTGGCGGGCTACAGCCCGTGGGGTCATAAAGAGTGGGACTCGACTGAGAGACCAACACACACGGAGTGCAGATACAAAGTCCTCAGTGGGCAGAATGGAACTCCACGACTCCGGGGAGACGCCACAGGGGCCCACCAGCACGCCGGCGGAGGTGAAGCCACACGGCAGCGCCCATTCCGATCCAGCTGCACCGTGTTCTTTTTGGTTCTACTGCGACTGCCTCTATTAGGCAGAGCAGAGATCCCTAACGAGCTTTTAAAAATAATATTCTTAACCTGTGATCTTCTCTCTGAGGTTCCTGACATAAGAAATTAAAACTCCAAGGGGTTTTGGTGACTCTCTAACTGAAGTCCATCATTTTATAACTGAGGCCACGTATATCCACAGAGGTGTGTTTAAAAAGTAAACACATTTATGTACAGCTGAGTCACACTTCTGTAACCTGAAACCAACACACTGTTAATCAAGTATACTTCAAAAGAAAATAAAACTATTAAAAAAGATAAACACCGCATTTAGTATCTGCCCACAGACACCAGGCATCAACATGCACACGCCCGACGTGACCCTAACAGCCCCGTGCCTTGGATCTCATCGGGCTCGGCTCAGAGCGAGGCCATCAGGACTCGGATGACTTTATCGAGAACCCACGTGCAGCGGATCGGCTGCAGACCCAAGACTTCAGCCTTCCGGCCCCAGTCTGTGTCCGTTTCAGCAGCCCTTCGGTTCCCCACTCCCCTCGGTCCCCTCAGCTTCACACTGATGCTCAGGGAGCCGCCCAGGTCGTGCAGCCCCAGCAATAACATTCGGGTCCAGGTCCCCTTGACCTCAGCGGTTCAGTCCATCCGCTCTTCTCCATCTCGTTTCCATCACCGGGTGCGAGGCGCCTCCCCCAGGGAAGCGGGCGACGCGTTTCCCAGTGACTCCCGTGAGCAGGGCAAGTGCTACAGCGGACGTTCAGTGCAGCCCAACCGTCCGCAGAGTAAGTGGATCAGCGTGCGTCACGCCCTTGCTTTACTCCACGGTTTTCCATCTTCTCAGCGGGTCTGATTTAATGTCCTCTTTCTTCACCAGCACCATCGTCATCACTTTGGCATTAAGCCAGATAACTGTGGGTAACGTGGGAAAATATGGGATGCAGTGCTCCTCGCCTCTGCGCACTTGTGATCTGGCTGGAGAAAGACCTGAACAGAGGGATCGGAGGGGAACACAGCCGCTGCGCTGCACTCTGCGGGCCAGAAACCCAGGTAAAGGAGGAAAGTGGCACCAGGCTGACGGGGAGGCCCGGGAAGAGGGGCGGCAGAGGCCTGCGCTGGCGAGGGCGCAGCAGGTGAGCCGGCGGTCGGCATGTCCGCGCGGAGCCAGGCGCCTCCGCACAAGTCGGCGGGGAGAACCTGGCTGGGAAGGGCAGCGAGGCCTGGAGTATCAGGGCTCCGGGACTGTGAGCCGGCGAGTCGCTGCCAGGGACGGAGAAGAAAACCCACCGTCACCACCCACCTGCTGTCCCTCTGCAGCCCCACATCCACCTGGGCCGCAGCTCCTGCCAGGCGGGTCAGGCCCATTTCCAGTTGGGGGAGCCGAGGCGTGTCGCCCAAAGCCACCGGAAAAGCAAGTGCAGGCTCGGGCATCCGAGCCACGCGCGCCGGGCGCCAAACCCCATGCTCCTTCTAGCTGCTGTTCCTCCACGAAAACCAACAGATCAAACAAATAAACAAACGCTTCACCAAAGCACAAATCTTAGGCTTTCAAGTCATTTTCAACCGTAACACCACAAAAAGAAAGGAGCACTCAAAAGACCAACAGCTGAGGAAAGAGAACCTTGAAGCCAGAGGCTTCCCACGCAGGCCAGACCCGAACACGCAATGAAGTCTAGTACATGACCAGGAGTTCCCGCGAAATCCCAGCGGAGCACACATTTCAGGTTTAACAGAGCCCTTATTATTCCTGGTAGCTGACTTTAGTGACGATCTAATTTCTTCAGGGGAAAACGGCTTTGAAGTTTTATCTCAGACTTCTCACAGTAAGATCTCATTTTAAATACCAAGAAAAATAATTGCTGTGTTGCATTCATTTTGCAAACACATCAGAGTAATAAACCCTGTGGGGCCTCACCCATTGTGAAAGAGCTAGCAAATAACAGATTGCTACAAGAAAAATAAGGAAACAGGACTCAGAACTGCGATTTTGAAACAAGACCAAAAATCCTGTCAAGAGTTTACTAGAAGGCAAAGAAGAAACAACCCAGCGTTTCCCTGAGAGGCTGCCACAAGGCAGGAACCACCAAGATTCATCATACAGGAGGCGCTGCTGTAGGGAACCAGATAACTGCGTATGTCATGGGCCAGTGCTCTGCACACATCATTTATACGTGCACCTGTCTATTCAGGTACTAACTCTAGTATACTTGCTTTACAATTTTCTTTCTTTTTTTTTTTTTTTAAAGCAAAACACCAGGCTTCCCTGGTGGCTCAGTGGTAAAGAATCCGCCCGCCAATGCGGGAGACACGGGTTCAATCCCTGACCTAGGAAGATTCCGCATGTCAGAGAGAGCTAACCTGTCCCTCCCAACTACTGAGCCTTGGCCTTCGCTCTAGAGACCGGAACCGCACCTACCAGCCCCCGCCAGCCCCGCCCGCAAGAGGGCAGCACTCAAGAAGCCCGCCCAGCACGAGGGCAGCACCCCGAGAAGCCCCGCCCACAAGAGGGCAGCACTCGAGAAGCCCCGCCCACAAGAGGGCAGCACCCCGCCAGGCCCGCCCACAAGAGGGCAGCACCTCGAGAAGCCCTGCCCACAAGAGGGCAGCACTCGAGAAGCCCCGCCCACAAGAGGGCAGCACCCCGCCAGGCCCGCCCACAAGAGGGCAGCACCTCGAGAAGCCCCACCCACAAGAGGGCAGCACTCGAGAAGCCCCGCCCACAAGAGGACAGCACCCGAGAAGCCCCGCCCACAAGAGGGCAGCACCCCACCAGGCCCCCCTGCAAGAGGGCAGCACCTCGAGAAGCCCCGCCCACAAGAGGGCAGCACCCCGCCAGGCCCGCCTGCAAGAGGGCAGCACCCGAGAAGCCCGCCCAGCACGGCTCCAGAGGCCTCCGCCCGACCCAGCTGGAGGAGCGCCTGCACAGCAAAGAAGACCCAGCATGACCAAAAATAAACAAATTCTAAATAAAAGAGCAAAACATCCATTATTTATGCCCTTTCAAAAAAACACCTAGTTTCACCTCAATTTAAAATCATAAAGTCATGGCTTTGATGTTAAATAGTTTTCCCAATAGAAATACTTAAAATTAACATAGGTGATTATACATTTAAAATATGCTTACTTTGTACTGCCAGTAATCATTCTGCACACCTCCATATTTGGTAAAGCACCATACTTCAGAAGGTCAGTTTATAGCTGTTTTCCTGATAAGAGGACAAGTTAAAGTACTCCTCTATCACAGTAAATTGTGGAAATTCACCCAACTCTAAACAATGTGAGCCTATACGCACAAATGCACACTCACGCACTGAGTTGAGAAAACTGATCAAACCAGAGATCTTGTAAAAAATTGAGGCATGTTATGTAACTCTCAGTTATGGTTAAATGAGTACATTTTCCCTCTGATAGCTACTGCTCAAAAGAGCTTTTGTGTTCGAGCCAGGAAGCTGAAGGGAGACTGGGATTTGGGGGTTCGCAGGGCAGAGAGAGCTCCAGAGGCCTGACCTGGGGGGCAGCAGTAGCGAAGCTCACTTCTGTTCACCAAACGATTCCAGTTTGTCCACCGCGTCAGCAGCAGTGGTCTCTGCGGGGCCAGGGAGCGTGTATGTGTGTGCAGTCGTGTCCGACTCTCGGCGACCGGGTGGACTGCAGCCCGCAGACTCCGCTGTCCCTGGGGTTCTCCGGGAGAGAACGCTGGGTAGGGTGCCTTTCGCTCCTCCAGTACATCTCCTGACCGAGGGATGGAAGCTGCCTCTCCTGCGTCAGCAGGTACCATTCACTGCGCCACCCGGGAATCCCCGGGGAGCCAGCGTCATCACTGTCATCTTACTGTCAGGCGCCCCTAACCAAGAAAATCTCATGGACCCTGCAACGGGGCAAAGCCACGGTATCACCAGTGCTCAGGTAACTTCAGTACAACACGTCTATTGGACCGCGCTGACTTTCGGGGGCGGGGTCTAACCCGGGATGAAGGGCAGTGTCTTCGGTGCGATTCAGATGCCCTGTTGCGGGGGGTCAGAGCAGCCTGGGTTCTGGACTCGCACAGATCTCAGTTCTGTCTCAGTTCTGCCGCTCACCAGCTGTGTTACCTATTCTTTCAGAAATTCTGTCTCAGCTCCTTCGGTGGAGATGAGAACATTACCTCCATCACAGGGCTGCTGTGAGCATTCAAATATGAAGCCCTAAAGCAATTACACTCCAATTAAAACATAAAACAGAATGTGTCCAATAAAGGCAAACTTCCATTTTTTTAAAAAAAGAAACTAAAAGGCAGGCTCTTCAGGAATGGAACATTTAGCGAATAAGCCTCTCTCCAGCCCCTTCTAGGTGTGCATACGGCGCCTCCCCCTAGAGAGCATCGTCCATGTTGATGTCTGGCCGAGAACCAGTCTCATCTTTCCTTGACCTAGAAGGGCCCAGGCACCGCCCAGCTGCTGTCCTGTCTTCACTTCTGCTGTCTGCCTAGACTGGCGTGGACCTAGCACCCAGGGGTGTGGCTGGACGGTTAGTCTCCTGAGCTGGGGTGCAGAAACCCCAGGACTCAGCCCGGGTCCTGCACAGCAGACATGAGCTGTGAGAAGCTGAGTTTTTTTTTATCACAGACCATCACGCACCTGTGTGGACAGATTAAAAACAGTCAGAGGAGAACAGGTGGCGACTCACTGGTCTTTCAAAGTAAACCTGATCATCTCTGGCATTTGCTACCACGTAAGGAGAATTAGGTGGGACCGGTTGCCATGAGCTTTGTTTTTTGAACGTTTTAAGCCATCTGAAAGTACTACTCCTTCTCCAAAATGCTAACAGAAGTTCTTGATACACATTTGGTAACAAAGGCATACATTCACACACAATTCTTAGCAGTATGAAGAATAAGCAGCATGTAAAGTAGAGAAAATGTTAAGACAATGAAGACACCCAGTTAAAATCCATGCGGTCCAGTGGGAGCAGCAGGGAGACACGTGTGGATTACGCTGTACAATGATATGATATTCCACACTGAATGATCCTAATCTTGTATTATTAGAAATGGAAAATATGTTACATTGTATTCCAAATAAATCCCATAGTGGGGTATTTATGACAAATCAGTTCACTCCCAAGCTTTCAATGCAACCAGAACTGGATGAAATCACAGTTTATTATAATTTCAGAAAAGCCTATATAATATAGTAGATGAAAATCACATTTAATATAAATGTCACATCATATAGTCATTTTCCTCTTGAAGTAACAGTCTTATTGGAGTATTGTGAGCTTTCAGAATATGCAATGTAATCAAGACATTTCAAGTAGAAGTGTTCATTTCATACTTAAAATGTAACAAATATGCAATAGCATATTCATGGAAATATGATATATACTTTTAATACTAGAAATATCTGTCTCAGAGATTTGATGGAAAGAGCACAATCTTTTGTAGCTTATTATGTCAGCTAAAAAAATAATAAATGCAAGTCATGCTATTTTATCCACATTAAAAATCCTCTTAAAAGGAAATAATACAAATGGTAAGCAACACCATTGTTCAGAGTACTATGGTCTATGAATAGATGACTATTTTAATTATTTACTAT
Source organism: Redunca redunca (assembly GCA_006410935.1). Classification (NCBI taxonomy): domain Eukaryota; kingdom Metazoa; phylum Chordata; class Mammalia; order Artiodactyla; family Bovidae; genus Redunca; species Redunca redunca. The sequence goes on from SJYQ01004898.1 coordinate 250,294, forward strand.
CAATTTGTGATTTCTTAATACCAATGTATAATTTTTTACTCATTTTTTTTACTTCTTATTTTTATAAATATCTGATTCAAGAGCACACTGAAGCACAGCTAAGACCTGATATTCATTTATTGGTCAGTTTCAATTTAATAAAGACGATCATATCTGAATCATAACTACCTAGCAAACGTCAGCTGATTATGGCAAATCAGAGCAAATATCTCACACAGAGTTAATCAGAACACTGGCTTTAGGTTGGCCCACGTCTCTACAAATGACCCAATTTCGTTACTTTCTATGGTTGAGTATATTCCATTGTGTTTATGTACACATCTTCATACAGAGTAAAGTCAAGTCAGAAAGAGAAGAAAAGTACCGCGGGTTAATACATATATATGTGTAATCTGAACAAAATTGGTAGAGACGATCTTGTTTACAAAGCAGGAAGCGAGACGCGGATGTGCAGGGCACACACGTGGACACCGGCAGGGAAAGGGGAGGGCAGGGTGAACAGGGAGCCTGCGCCCGACGCAGGCACATCACTGAAACCGACCAAGGAGAACCCACCCCACTGTGCAGCTCAGGGGACTCTCCTTGAGGCTCTGCGGCGACCTAAATGGGACGGAGATCCAGAAAAGGGGGATACGTGTGTACGTATAGCTGACTCAACCCGCTGTACACAGCAGAAACTGACGCAGCATCGCAAAGCAACTACACTCCAGTAAAAATTAAAACAACAAAAGGAACACGGGCTTTGCGGCTGCCTTACAGCTTTGTTGGCAGCCACTTGCGGGTTTGGGGTTCCATTTACAGTTCAGGGGTCATCCAAAGCGTTTCTCCAGCCCTTCTGAACATGGCACACATTTTAAAAATGCAACGTTGGGCCAGCTTGGTGGGTGATGGCCTTAAACCGTTTCCGCTTAGACTAATGGAGGCAGGATGGCTGTGGACAGACATGAAGTTTGGTGTTCATACAGCTGGTTTACCCCTTCTACCAATCACTGCTGTTAACAGCCTCCGTTTCCTTACCCAGAAAATGGAAATAACAAAACCTATCTTAGCAATTTTCTGTGGAAATTAAAGTGTTTTGTGAGTAACGAAATGCTGTGAGGATTTCCTGCACCTGAAAGAGGCTGTGTTCCCATGGACACAGCACACGCCAACACACACACGAACGCGTCCATTCCTTGAGATCAAGACGGCAACTTGGAGTAAAGCACTGTTTTTTTCCAGACATTTGCTTCTCCTTGAATGCCCTTCACCACCGTCAGCACCTCCAGCCCAGGGTGCCCACATGTTCATGGTCCTTTAAGGCCAAGCTCAAAAACCACTGCTTCCAAGAACACTCCCATGATAACCTAGATGGAAAACACAAAACAACTCTCCTTCCTATAACTACCAAAGACCTTTATATTATCATCCTCGTCCTTACATTATAGACATGTATCTACTTATGATTATATATCATAAAGTCTATAGCACGCTCTCCAACATCTCATCAACCCTCGTAATAGTCATAAGCAGCAGCTCTAGAAGGCTGGCGCGTGTGTGCCCAGTTGCTCAGTCATGTTCCACTCTTCGTGACCCCACAGCCTGCAGGCTCCTCTGTCCATGGGATGCTCCAGGCGAGCATACTGGAGAGGGCTGCCACTTCCGCCTCCAGAGGACCTTCCTGACCCAGGGGTCGAACCTGCATCGCCTATGTCTTCTGCACTGGCCGGCAGGTTCTTTACCACTGCGCCACCGGGGATTTGCACACCAAACATCATACAGATTTTGAGAGACTCTTATATAACCACCTTACAGATGAAGATATACAGGAAACAGAGATGGAGAGCCAGGATAACAGTCTGAGCACCAAGTCAAGCCACCCCTGCAGAAAGCATCCTCAGGGCGCATGTAACTTGCGTGTCAGGGCCAAAAAACCCAGTGACCTCCAGGCCATTGGGTGGTGGTGGTTCGGCAGAGATGTGAGCCCAGGCCTTCTGAATCCAGTTCTTGCGTTTTCTTAAGTGCTTTACCTCGTATCTCTGGCTGGCACACCAACTCCAACCATGTGTTGAAGGACTTACGAAAGGCAGCTCAATGCCTCAAAGTCCACCAATCACATCTGGTCCAAACCCTAAAAAGACTCAGCAAGTGTCCGCCGCTGGGCGAAGCTGCCCGGCACAGCTGTGAATGCGACAGCCAGCTTAGGAACCAGCTGGGAACCTTTTAGCCATTCAGAATAAAATTGTTCAGCACAAAATAAATTTTATAGCTTTTTCTTTTCCTTGGAAACACTTAAAACTAACAAAATTATTTGATTCATTATATAGAAAGGATGCTCAGAGAAGGGGGGCTTCACTCTGGTCTGTGGTTTTCCCAGATCACAGATGTTCTGAGCAATATGGGACAGAAAGTGAAAGTGAAAGTTAGTTGCTCAGTCATGTCTGACTCTTGCGACCCCGTGGACTGTAGCCCACAAGGCTCCTCTGTCCGTGGGATTCTCCAGGCAAGAATACTGGAGTGGGTTGCCATTTCCTTCCCAGATCACAGAAGTTCTGAGGAACATGGGATTAAGATAGGCAAAATCCCTCTCCCGGCCCTTCCCCCAGGAACGGCCCCTACAGTCTACAGAGGCCTGAGGCGTGGGCGCTGCTCCTGCACGGAGTCTGCGGCAGACTCAGGGCCCCAGAAAGGCTCCTGCGGAGTCCTGGGCTGTGTGTGTGGCTCCCTGCTGTAAAAGAACATTTGCAGTTTTCTTCCCTTCTCCTCTTTTGGTTCATTTCTATGTTGCTTCATAATCACACCTGCATTTGTAAATATGTTATGGTTCTTTACCATGCATTCTCTCAAGATTAGGAGCTCAGGACGAACTAAAATCTACCAGTTAGGCAGACTTCACTGACAACTGAGCTAATCTCGCGTGGAAGCCAGCCGTGCACACTGGTCGCAGGCTCTGCCTCCAGCACTTCCCATCTGTCTCGGCCACATCTGCCTTGTCAGTGAGCAGACTGCTTTTGAAAGAAAAAAAAAATCATTCTGATGACCACAAACAGCACCTCCAGCAATGGAGCCGGTGACTTCCCGCTCGGGTTTCTCCCCTGCTCCTCGATGCCAACAGCTTGCGACTGGCATCCATCTAAGCAAGAAACCAGGGGGTTGCCATGGAAACGACGGTGCGAACCCAGGCCCACCACGGTCAGTGTGGGTTTCCCGGACTCTGTTTTTTTCTGGTAAAGGAACCCTGAGCACAGCTCTTGCAGGTCTAAAACCATGGCAGGTGGAACAACAACATTCAGGGATGTGGTCCTCGAGTTCTTTCTGCATACAGAGAGTTCTCGACCCTCTTCAGAAGGAACTGGACTGCGCTGTGATGGAGAACTATAGACAGTTGGCCTCACTGGGCCATTCCACTTCTAAGCCAGACATAACTGTGTTACTGGAGCAAGGAAAAGACCTCTGGGTGATTGGGAGGGAATAGACAAGAAGCTGGAATACAGATTTGGATTCAAGTTACAAAATAATCAGAGAAAGAAGAATGCTTGTATCTGGGAAACACTCATCTCTTTTTTTGCATCGGTAACTCAGAGCGGCGAGAAAGCCTAGGAAGAAGGTGGGAAGGAGGCCTTCCTGGCGCCTCACACTCCGCTCAGCACGGGAGAGCTCCTCCTAGCAGACAGCCAGGTCCAAGAGGGCGCCGGACGTGCGGCAGCTGTTCCCCTGAAGCAAGAGAAACCCCTGATGTCAAATGAAGGGAGCTGCGGAGCGGGATGCTACAGCGGGGTCTCAGCCCGGAGGCACCGCCGGAGTGTCCAGGGAGGCGGTTGCCGGTGCTGCACCGGCACTTGGGCACGGAGCCCAGGAGCGTCGGGGGCTCCCTGTGGCGCCGGCGGCTCGCGCTGTCCAACTGTCGCAGTTCTTAAAAGGCTCGTAAACGAGAGCAGCTGAGCAAGTGCCACTGAGGAGGACGGACCCTGCATCCTGACCGTGACCTCTGCTGGGAGCCCCGAACCCATTCACAGCCCAAGGGAGAACCAACACCCAACAAAAGATGACTGGTTAGACAAAATCTCTTTCAGCGACTTTCAAATCAAGTAACATTAACTATAATCACCATTCTGTATATTACATCCCCGGGAGTTATCCTATAATTAGAAATTTGTAGCTTTTAGCCTCCTTCACACGTTTCATCCGCTGCCTCTGGCAACCATCAGACTCTTCTCTGTATCAATGGTTTCAGTTTCCTTTTTATGCTTTTGACTTTTTTTCAGATTTCACACGTAAGTGAGATCATGCACTACTGGTATTTGTCTTGGTATAATGCCCTCAAGGTCCACCCATATTGTGACAAACCTCAGGATTTTTTTATTACTGAATAATATTCATGGTAGACAGCCCACATTAATTTTAAAAAACTGATGATCCGTTTCCATGTCTTGGGTATTGGAAATAACGCTGCATTGATCACTGGGGTGCAGATGTATTTTCAAGACAGTGACTTTGTTTCCTTTGCATAAACACCAAGAAGTGGGGCTGCTGGGTTATATGGTAGCTCTGGTTTTAATTTTTTTGAGGATTCTCCTCACTGTTTTCCATAACTGCACCAACTGACATTCCCTCCAGCAGTACGTAAGGGCTCCCTTTTCTCCACGTTCTTGCCAACACTTGCCATTTCTTGTTTTTCGGTGACAGCCATTCTTACGGGTGTGGGTGACGCTTGACTGTAGTTCTGATCTGCACATCCCTGCAGCCCGTGATGTCCAGCATGTCTCCCCAAACCTGCTGGCCATCTGCTGGCCTCCCTGGAAAACATCCAGTCAGAGCCTCTCCTACTTTTTTAATTGTTGTTTTGTTTGCTTTGCTTTTCTATTAAGCTATGTGGGGGTTTTTTAAAAATATATTGTGGATTATAAAGCCAGTGCACTCCAATACAGGACCTCCCAGGTGGTGCAGTGGTAAAGAATCTGCCTGCCAATGCAGGAGACACATGAAGATCCCCTGGAGAAGGAAA
>SJYQ01004898.1:258384-307213 GCA_006410935.1 Redunca redunca
GCTAGTAAAGTAATGCTCAAAATTCTCCAAGCCAGGCTTCAGCAATACGTGAACCGTGAACTTCCAGATGTTCAAGCTGGTTTTAGAAAAGGCAGAGATCACATTGCCAACATCTGCAGGATCATGGAAAAAGCAAGAGAGTTCCAGAAAAACATACAATTAGGCAGCAGCAACTCAACCAACCTTTCTGCTGCTGCTGCTGCTGCTGCTAAGTCGCTTCAGTCGTGTCAGACTCTGTGCAACCCCAGAGACGGCAGCCCACCAGGCTCCCTCGTGCCTGGGATTCTCCAGGCAAGAACTGGAATGGGTTGCCATTTCCTTCTCCAATGCATGAAAGGGAAAAGTGAAAGTGAAGTCGCTCAGTCGTGTCCGACTCCTAGCGACCCCATAGACTGCAGCCTACCAGGCTCCTCCATCCATGATCGGATTCGTCAGGCAAGAGTACTGGAGTGGGGTGCCATTGCCTTCTGGGTAGGATGTCATTCTAAATCAATAATCTGAACCTAGATTTTAATTGGTCAGTGTGTACTTGAGCTTAAAATTTCCTTATTTTGCAAGCATGACCTTTCCCCTGAACTTTCTACATGTTCACAAAAATGTTGAGATGGTAAACATACATTCTCAGCAAGAGAACACCATGCTCAAATCCAAATAGTTTGCAAAAGACAACAGAGGATTACGCAGCTGGTTCCAAAGTGTATGTGCGCGCGTGCTAAGTCACTTCAGTCGTGTCTGACTCTTTGTGACCCTATGAACTAGGAGCCTGCCAGGCTCCTCTGTCCATGGGATTCTCCAAGCAAAAATACTGGAGTGGTTGCAGACCTCCCCCAGGGGGTCTTCCCGACTCACAGATGGAGCCCAGGTCTCTTATATCTCCTGCACTGGCAGACAGGTTCTTCACCACTAGCACCACCTGGAAAGCCCTCCAAAGTGTAAACACGAACAGAAAAGGAATGACCTAGTAAGAAAGGCAGCTGTTCATGATTCACGTTCCTGTAACACATTTCATATCCTGTCTCTCGCTCACAAGTAAACGCATGACCTTGCATTCACAGAGCAGCTAGATACATCATGCTATCGGGCATGTTAGTCCAACGATGGGTATACGATCGCTAAGTGAGTAGATGAACCCCTGCATTCCACCCAAAATCATTTCTGAACTACCAATCTTTTTTCTTCCCTATTTTCAGCCAAAGACAATACTTCCAAGGCCCACAAAAAACATCTCAAAGAGATGTTGCAGTTTCACTTGCAATTGTTTCCATCTTAAATTTTAACAAAGATCTCTATGATTTAATGTATAGGAATAATTATGTTAGTAGACATGATAAAACAAAGCATTGGGATAGGAAAATGGTAAAGTAACACCGAGACAATAGAATATTATGTCACAAATTACTCTAAGTTCCTTAATACCGTAGTCTCCTAAAAACTTTGTCTTTATGAGATAACCAACCACATCCCCCTTGTCCTTTAGGTGCTGTTCTCTCTTTCTTCGTTCATCTTTGGCCACCACCTTAATGAACCACACGTCAATCTTAAAAACCACACTAATAGACATTTCTTGAACATGTTCCTCACTCATAAAAATAATGAACCACTGAATAAAGAATAAAGTCTGAATCAATGTAACACAAATCGAGCCTGCTTCTATGTTTTTTAAGTTGTAAAGGTAATTTATTACCAGGGCATTACTGTATTTTAGATTTCTTACAGTGGAGAGTCTGCTTGCTACCGTGATAGCAGAGACAAGAAGTCTACCGCATGATCAAGACTCCTTAAGCGGTGACTCAGTGGAGTGGCTATAAACGCTGACTTGCTGGGTTCAGGTTCTTGCTCTGCCTCGGACCAGCTAGGGGACCCTGGCCGAATTCCTGTGCATTCCATGCCTCCACCGCCTCGCCTGTGAAATTATGATGCTGTTACCTCTCAGGGACATTCTGAAGTTGCCATGTTGTAAGACATATGTGCTATCCATGGCTGACCTGAGGAGTCTTGCTTCGGATGCATACACAGCTATGTTAACAAACATAAACAGACAGCGTGAGAAAGTATGATGTAGGCAACTAAAAATATAAACTTTTAAAAAATTCAGAATAATTTTACATCTAAAGAAAAATTGCATGGATAGTTAAAAAGTTCCCATATGCCCTACACATAATTCCCCTGACACCTTATGATGTGAGCAATTTTTAATATTCCGATAGTGGAAGGACATTGACTCCAGCAGTTATAATACGGATTTAATTAATCTATAATTTGAATAACCCGCCTATCAGAACCCAGCTGTGAAACTTCTGAGTGCTGCACTTTGAGGAGTGAGTGCTGAAGGCCACGTCTGGCAACAGCGCTGCACACGCTGTCCGGACACAGGCTGCTCTGCGGCCTCATTTGGAAAGGAATAACAGAACGGGAAAGTGAGCTTACCGGGTGCAATTACTGCTGCATATACACCGAAGCTGAAAATTAGAACACGTGAAGAAGAAAATAAAGCTGGGATAGTTAAACAGACATTAAAACTATAATCTTAAGACTGAACACCTTCTCTCACGATCATAAAGCAATTAGAACTGCCTAAGGGCAACATGGCGAACACATTCTGAGATGAGAATCTTAACTTAAATACTTTCTATTAGAGACTCATCTTCACAATAACGAATGTAACACAGGGAAATTCTGCTGGATTAAGAGAGGAAGAGCAGTAGAGGGGAGCACGCTGTAGCCCTGGGCTTCCCCGGTGGCTCAGGCGGAACGCACCTGCCTGCACCGCGGGAGGCCGGGCTTCAGTCCCGGGGCGGGAAGGTCCCTGGAGCAGGGAATGGCATCCCCCTCCAGCACTCCTGCCTGGAGAGTCTCGGGGACAGAGGCGCCTGGCGGGCTGCGGCCCACGGGGCCGCAGAGTCAGACAGCCGCGCGCCCAGGCACAGCACAGGGCAGGGAGAGGCGCCTCCGCAAAACTCTGGCCCACAGACCAGCCGCAGGCACCCGTGTCCGTCCTAGCAGCGCTCGGCGCCCGCGGAGAACTCACTCAAAACGACATCCCTCCGCTGGCTCGGCATTTCAAGCCGTCTGGAGCTGCCGGTGGTGAGCGGTTTGCCGGGCTGGAAAGCGCGGGCGCGGAGCGTTTCCGTCGCTGCAGAAAGTTCCATGGACAGAAGAGCCCGAGACGGCACAGAACGTTCCACTCCTGACGCCTGACCTGAGGCTCGACCGAGAGCCCTCGCCTCCTGTCTGAACAATTTCTGTCAACTTGCCGAGAGGAAGCCAAGAGACGGTTTCGGCTCCTTTTCTGAACGTTGAAGGTGAAAAAGACGAGGGTCTGGCCAGTTCTCCGGGCAGACAGACGGGCACCCAGGCCGCCGAGCAGGGGCTGAGGCCCCGCGGCCGCTGCTGCACACTCCTCCCCGGGGAGGGGGCCCCGTGTGGGGCCTTCGCACTGGGGGGACCTTCCCCGCTGCGGGGCTGGGGTTCCTGCCAGCGAAAAACGGGACATTTCACTGTTAGCCAGTGTGGAGTCTTTCTCTCTATGATACATTAAAAATGCTGCTTACTGGGTCATTCAGGTAATTCAGAACAGGGCCTCCCAGGAGAAATGACCACGACGGGGACTGTTCGAATCTCAGATCTAGTCAAACTGAGTAGACTAGGCTGAACCGCACAAGGGTTTCCCCAATCAAGACAAAAGATAAGGGTAAGTGCTTTTTAATTATCAGTCATGGGCAGTGGTGGAGAGAGAAAATGTAATCAAGCACAAGAAAACCTCACGAATTTCCATGGCTCCTCATTCTCATGCCATCTGAATGTTTAAAATTAGAGTTAAAAATGAGCAAATATCTGAATTCCATCCATTTAGTTCTGACCATTCTATGATGTGGTCGCAGTTAATTGCAACCAGTCCATTCTAAAGGAGATCAGCCCTGGGATTTCTTTGGAAGGAATGATGTTGAAGCTGAAACTCCAGTACTTTGGCCACCTCATGCGAAGAGTTGACTCACAGGAAAAGACTCTGATGCTGGGAGGGATTGGGGGCAGGAGGAGAAGGGGACAACCCAGGACGAGATGGCTGGATGGCATCACTGACTCGGTGGACGAGAGTCTGAGTGAACTCCGGGCGTTGGTGATGGACAGGGAGGCCTGGCGTGCTGCAATTCATGGGGTCACAAAGAGTCGGACACGACTGAACTGAATTGAACTGAATGATGACAAAATGGTCAAAAGAAACAAGGGCCTGTCATTTCTTTCACACAGATTTTAGGAAATTACTGCAACAACCTGCTGACCTCTCACAGTATGGCTGGCTATAAACACCCCCATGAAAGCCCTCACGCACAGAATGTTCTCTATGGTTCGATGAGCGTTTTCATGGTTTCAGCTCACTCCAGTACTCTTGCCTGGAGAATCCCATGGATGGAGGAGCCTGGTGGTAAAGTCCACGGGGTCGCAAAGAGTCGGACACAACTGAGCGACTTCACTTTCACTTTCACTTATGCATCCTGAGGGTGGAACCTTCCCACAGACATTCTGAAACTGGAAGAGTCACCCTACATCTCTCCAGTTCAAACTCTTTTTGCCAGTGTATTTTATGGGCAGTAAGATCACAGGCCCAATTTAATAAAATGCCATAGATTTACCTGGATAATGGGCCACATCACACTTTCAAAAAGCAATGACACCGAGGCAGGCTGGGACCTGGGACCCTTCGCTGCAGTCTAGATAAACATCTCCGGCAGCAATAAAACACAAAGAAACTAGCAGTGGCAGCAAACTACGGCCGATAAGATACTAAAAGACCACCCCCCCGCCATTTTTGAAGACCCAGGAACAAAAGTAAAAGGGTAGCGTGCGTGGCCCCTGCACTCGACACCACCAAGGGGCAGGCAGACCCTAAGACCCCCTCCAGCCTGAGCCCAGGGCACAGCCCACCCTCGCCCCAGGTAAGGGAGCAGCTGGCACCCTGCCCCCAGGGACTGGCAAGGGCAGCTGGCACCTGTCTCCTGTTCCTGTGCAGCAGGGGCCCAACAGGGCCTTGCCTGAGCTCCTGTCTGGCCTCTAGTCAATGTCTACAGATTAGGGAAGCCAGGAACCCTGGTCGGTAACAAAAAGATGACAAACTTTCATTTTGCAGCGAACCGTGAGAAGCTGGGAGGAGAGTGCAGGCCGTGTGCGCTGAAACCCGTGCCTTTCCCGCCAGGCCCACAGGCCCTGGCATTGCCTGGCTGGCTCCTCATCCTTCGAGGGGCGGCCTCCCCCCAGGCTCTGTGATCGCCTGTGCTCCCACCCGGCCAGGAGGGGTCGGGGTGCTACACAGGGCCCTTCTCTGTGCGCCCCACAGTGAGCACGGGGGTGGACATGGGGTCCTAAGCGGGAAAGCCATTTTACATACATCAGACGATACATCTGAATATAAATTACAAACCCAAAATCTAACTGCAGCCCTTTTCAATCCATGACAAAAATGCCTTTCCCGTAGCTGGAAGGGGTCTAGAATCCAAGCGGTCATGGGAGCCTGAATGCTTCCCACAACAGGAACCAACGTCCTTCCTGACCAGCTGCCCATCAGTATCCTCATGGCAGCCCTGCGTAAAAACTACTCATTTAGTAGACTATTTTAAAATTGTACTCAAAATTCTAATTGTAGTGAGTAAATGAAGTTTAGCTGCTGTGGCCAGGTGAGGTTGTAAAAATTAAAATTTTGGCACAAGCAGTTAGAAAAGCAGTCCCTGAGTATATGGTCAAACAAAAACACTGACATAAATACCAAGATCTCTATCAAACTTCAAAGGCAGGCCTGCCTTTCAGGAGCGGAGCAAAGTTCCCAGGAGTGGGATTGGAAAGCTTCAGAGTCAGAGCTTCATTCTCAAAAGATTATGAGGTCGCTGACCCGGACGGTCTCAATCAAAATTAAATTCTGCTAGACTTCCTGTCAACCCAGAAACCCCGTGATATCCCCAGATCAAAACTTCACAACAGGCTTATCCATTAGGGAAAAACTGCCTGAAAAAGGATGGTTTTTAAAAGAGAAACTAATCACAGGGAACCCTACTCAATCCTCTGTAATAACATGGGAAAAGAATCTGAAAAAGAACAGATGTGTGTGTGTAACTGAATCGCTCTGCTCCACGCCGGAAACTGACGCGGCTCTGTAAATGACTGTGTGTGTGCTCAGTTGCTCAGCTGTGGGTCTCTACGGCTCCATGGACTGTACCTGCTGGGCTCCTCTGCCCGGGGGACTCCCAGGCAATACTGGAGCGGGTTGCCATTTCCTCCTCCAGAGGATCTTCCCCACCCAGGGACCTCCTGCATTGCAGGCGGATTCTTTACTGTGTGAGCCACCAGGGAAGCCCAAATGAGCTATATATAGTCCAATATAAAATAAAAATTAAAGAAACAGACACGTATTCTTCTGAATGATAGTCACCTTGCCTTCTACGGACTTCCCTGGTGGCTCAGATGGTAAAGAGTCTGCCTACAATGAGGGAGACCCGGGTTCAATCGGGAAGATCTCCTGGAGAAGGAAATGGCAACCCACTCCAGTATTCTTGCCTGGAAAATTCCATGGACAGAGAAGCCTGGTAGTCTACAGTCCATGGGGTCGCAAACAGTCGGACACAACTGAGCGACTTCACTTTCCTTTGCCATCTACTCCAAGTTTCCTTATAACCTTTTTTTCCAAGTCACACCATTTAAAAGCAGGATAGCAGTGCCTAAAACTGTGGAGAATGTTCTGTTCTGAACTGTAAGAGAAAATTATTTTTTATAAAACTTGGGCTAGCTGAAGCTGCCGCAGAGTCCTGCTGTTCCACTTCCCAAAGGCGGCTGGTGGAGAGGGGCTCACAGACCCACATCCAGCCGCGAGGCTAGCCTGGGGAAAGAGATGCCTCCGTAATTCCCACCAGGTACCATACATTTTAACAGAGGCCCGGAAGACCACTATATACAATCTACCATCTGTATCATATATCGCTATATATAATATTACATACTGCTGTCTATAGAAGGAAATGGCAACACACTCCAGCACTCTTGCCTGGAATCCATGGACAGAGGAGCCGGGCAGACTACAGCTCGTGGGGTTGCAGAGAGTAGGACAACTGAGCGATTAGCTTTCACTGCTGTGTGTAATATTCACCAAATGTAAAATGATGATGAACTCTTAAGAACCACTAAGAAATTTAAGAATTGCCAAGTTAAACTCGGTGATTTCTCATCACAGAGGAGAAATACTTATTGAATGGGCTCTCATAGCAGGTAGAACATGATACATGCTAACCTTTTTATTTGTGTTCAAAAGTGGTATTATGTGAGCCAAAAACATGGATTCCTAGAACTTCTTCACGTTCAGATTTCAAACCTTCTGCATCACTTTTTCGCTCCGAGATGACTGTTTTATTGCGAAATGTAGTCCTTTGTGTCATCGACAGCCTTGCTGACACAGTGTCTCTCTCATCTCATCTGCTGCTGCCCCTGTAATTTTGTTCCAAGCTGCTGATACTGTTTACAAGTTTTTTGTTTGTTTTGTTTTTTGTCTGCCCTAGCAATAACAACTAGATTCACAGCAGCTCCCTGGCCCAAAGCAACTGACATTAGAAATTTGAAAATATGGGGGCGGGGGAAGGGCTTCTTAGACTTGGTAAGCCAGAGTAGCAGGGCTCCTGAGGCCGGGGGAAATTCATCTCCTATGCTTTCTGCTTCCCAGGTAACAAGTCACTTATCCCTCTGATAGCTATCAACCTCCCAAAGGTCATGCAGGCGCTAAGCCGGGGAAAGGGCAGAGCGCAGGGCAGGGCGAGACACGACCCTCGAGGGCCTTCGAAGGGACAGCCCTTAATCGAGAAACACAGAGAATGCATTACAGAGAAGAGGCACAGGGCGCAGAATGCCATGCGCCTGATCTGCCCTGGCCGGGGAGGCCGGACAACAAACAACCCGAGGAAGACGTGCCCCAGGCCGAGGACAGGGTGTGAGGCAGAAGAGGACGCCCTGGGGAGACTGCAGACCTCTGAGGACCGTGAGCTCGGGGTTCCGCACAGCGGCCGTGCTGGGGAACCTGAAACGCCATCGTGTCCCTCTGGTTAGAATGGGGGTCAACGAAGCGAGGCAACAATGGAGCTTACTGCTTGACTCCAAGTGTGTCTCCAGGAGACCCCTCGGATGGTTCCCTGACACGGGGAATAGGCATAATTTGTGTGAGAAGGGCTGAGAATAAACCTCTGAACCTGCCCCCCAAGTCTATCCCCATTTGACATAGTAACTCAACAGCAACGGCATGTGAATGGGAAGACCTGCATAGATGAGACCATCACCACAGCCTTCAAGACCAGGGGCGAGGGCTCCTCATCACACCCTCTTTCTATGCTTCCAGTGGCCCCTCAGATGAAAACAACAGCAGCAAGGGAATCGCGGGGGGACCTGTCGGCTCACAGTGGTGGAATCGGGCGGCCGTGCCGGTCACGCGGGCGCTGACCGCACGCACGGCGTCACCTTCCGTGGGGACAGACAGGTTTCGCCCTGCCCGGGCATGTGATGTGGGCTCTCCCGACCTCCCCACACACTGTCTGCAGGGGCCTGGGCCATCTCCACCCTCTGCAGCGGCTGACCGCACGGGAACTGTGGCAAGAGACGGAAAGCACTCCAGAGCGCCCGGGGACGCACGCCACAGCGACGAGACACACAGCTCTTTGTCCCCGGGGCACGGGGACAGGCTGGGGACACGCTCTCAAAGGAAAAGAACAAGCGGCTTCTTTCAACACTGACCGTTGAAAACCAAGGCCACGGGCTTTCTCCTCTCCCAGCGCACCCTCTCTGGACACAGGGGTGGATGTCTCGGGCTGTGACGGCAGAGGACTGGGCAGTCCCAGCCGCGCACAGGTGTGCAAGCTCTCCCTCCTGCCAGACCACACTCCCCAGGCCCCCGCCTCCTGGGGTGCTGGCCCCCCGTGAAGGAACCGCACGCGGCCTGCTGCTTCAGGCTCTTTTCCTGGGGCACCTGAGCTAAGATGAGCCTCACAGGAGTGGGGTCTTCACGATCCACTCACGAGCTCAGAGCTGATGCACGGGGTCACGGGCGGAGCCGGGGTCATCAGGGAGGAGACAGGGTGAAAAGGGAAGCAGGCCTAACACGGGGGCCGTCAGGGCCAGGAGAAGGACAGTGACTGGAAAAGAAAAGGCGTGCTGGCCGAACAGGGGTCGGAAAGCTGGCAAGGACCGTATGCCCGGGAGGGAGTCCCCCAGGGCAGAGTGTCCACATGTAAGGAGCTGTGAAGACCCCCTGGAGGAGGAAACAGCAGCCCCTCCAGTCTCCGGCCGGGAGAATCCCCTGGACCCAGGAGCCTGGGGGGCTGCACTCCATGGGGTCGCAGAGAGTCGGACGTGGCTGAGCGTGCACCCACGAAGGAGCTGCTGCTTTTCGATTATGTCAGAGTCTGACCGCGGGGACCGTTTGATACAATGCACTAGCAAAGGAAGTGAAATAATATGCAAATAGAAGCGCGCTGGATGTCAGTCTTCTTCAAACCATGTTCCTCTGGCAGGTGCGGAAACACCCCAGGCAAACTGTGGAAGGAGCCAGAAGCCAGGAAGCGGACCTCTGCCTCTCGGAGGGCAGGCGGGCGGGGGGGATCTGGGCTGAGGAGAGGGTGGACTCATGGCTAAGCCATCCATTTACAAAATTCTGTCTTTGAATGGTTTTGTTTTTATAACAAGCTTAGATATCAAAAGATAAGATAAAAGGCTTCTAACACGAGCTCCCATAAGGAGACGCCACAGAAGAAAACGTGAGCACTCAGCTCCCTGGGCGGGGCACTTTACCACTTTGTCCCACAGCGAAGTTCCCTCCTCACACTCAGGAGGGCAGCGGGGTTTGAAGCAATGCTTCACATGCCTTCATGAACACCTAGGATCAGAAAACAAATCTTCCTCTGAGTACTCAGAATTTATCACAAAGGCCACAGGTATGGAATAATGTCAACTTCTGTTATAAGGAGCCATACAGTCTGCCAGCCACAGAATTTAATTTTTTAAAGTTTAGAAAAGTTGTGGTATTCTTCTTTAGCTCATTAAACTTACCTTTTATTTATTTAATTCAATGTAAAAAAAAAAAAAGAGCCCTTCCTGAATTTCACTCTAATTTCCTGTCCACTTCCAGTCAACACCCCTAATCCTACTATGATTAACGTTTAATGACTGCGACAACACTCCAGGGCTTTGGTGAACTATACTTATGCTATTCTTCTAACTCCCAGGCAGGTTTATTTTCTGTTTTCACAATGCTGTGTTAGCTCTCGGTGTACAGCAAAGCGATTCGGCTACACGTGGACGTACAGCTGCTCCTTTTCAGGTTCTGGTTTCACGCTGGTCATGGCAAAGCACCGAGCGGGGTTTCCGGTGCCACACAGCAGGCCCTCGCTGGCGGTGCAATTTACGCGCCGCAGCGCGGTGCGTCCATCTCAAGCTCCTGACTGACCCCTCTGCTCTCCAGTTCCCTTTCGGTAAAACCATAAATCCATCTTCTCAGTTTGTGAGTCTGTTCCTCTTTTGTAGGAAGTTCATTTGCATCATTTATAAAAAGTCAGATTCCACACGAGTGACATGGTATGATTTTGCTTTTCTCCAGACAGTCTTTATTTTTACAGCATGGATAACACAGGCCACGTTTAAATCTGAACTTATAGTTAACAACAAAAAACTCAAGGAACCAAAATCTTAATTATAACTAACAATACAAATGCGGGGGAACTTCCACTTAAACCACAACGCTTTGTGAAACAGTCCTGAAGTTCGTAAATAAACGCGAAACGCTTTTGAACGTGAGCATCACAGTAGTGGTAAATACATACAGCAGTTTCAGAGGCACCAACTGGGGAGTTTTATTTGCTGCCACTGCTTTTGGTAATTAAAAAATGCGTTTAAAATTTTTAGCTCATACTATTGGCTCAAGCGTTATACAATTAACAACTGTATTTCAAAATCAATGGCACAAAGCTATACTAAATACACTATAACTTAAAAATCTGGGGAAATGGTACAGATGACCTTATCTGCAAAGTGGAAATAGATCCCCAGTGGAGAACCAATTACGGACAGCAAGGGGCACTCGGGGTGGGGGGGCCTGGGAGGCTGGGCCCGGTGCGCACGTACCGCCGACACGGCGGAAGACAGGCACTGGGCTTCCCTGGTGGGCCAGTGGCAAGCAACCTGCCCGCAGTGCAGGAGACCTGGGTTCGACCCCTGGGTGGGGAAGGTCCCCTGGCGAAGAGAATGGCTACCCGCTCCCGTCTTCTTGCTGGAGAACCCCACACAGAGGCGTGTGGCGGGCTGCAGTCCGTGGGGTCGCAGAGTCGGACAGGACTGAGTGACCAAGCAGAGCCTGGAACAGAGGGCGACAAGGACCTTCTGCGCAGACCAGGGACCCGCACTCAAGGGCTCCGTGGGCCCCAAACGGGACGGAATCCAAACGGAGACGGGCGGTGTGTCCACACATGGCGGTTCACTGCTGCTGTGCCCGCTGGGCTCTCCGTGCTTGGGGACTGTCCAGGCAGGACCCTGGCGCGGCCGCCTCTCCCCGCAGGGACCGATCTCACTGCCCCGCGCTCCAGACGAGGAGCTCTCTTCTCCAGGAGCCTGGGCCCCTGCCAGCCCCACTCCACACCCCTACCTGTGCTGTGTCTAGAGCTTGTCTGGATCACCCGTCTCTTCTCTGCACTCAAGTCCTGTCTGGATCCACTTCAAATGCTTAAGGGAGCCTATAGAGAGTCTATCTGTGCTCCCAACCATCACTTTCAGCGAGTAAAAGAACCCAACTGCCAATGCAGGAAACTTAAGAGATGTGGGTTCGATCCCAGGGTCGGGAAGATCCCCTGGAGAAGGTGTGGCAACCCACTCCAGTATTCCTGCCTGCAGAGTCCCATGCACAGAGGAGCTGGCGGATACAGTCCACGGGTCACAAAGAGCTGGACATGTCTTGGTCCGGAGACTGGTGTGAAATGACGCTCTTCAAATGTCTGTTGAGTTAGACTGACTCCGCCACCAGCTGCCCAGGCATGAACAGCGCGTCCCCCGCAGCTCCAGCTGGACCACCTCCAGTAACTGGCGCTCAGAGGCACCGCGCTCGCCCCGCATCCACGTGCCCACCCCGGGAGCTTTCATCGTGCTGCTGTCCCAGCGTCTCTCTCTGTTCCTTATCGTGACTGAGTAGGTGGTCACCTGTCCAGAGCACAGCGCACAAGGGTGCCAGGAGGCAGAGCCGCAGCCCCCGTTTCCATGAGAGCAGACACACAGAGATGGTACGGGCAAGGCCACGGTCCGTGTCGCGGGGGAAGACCCCGGGAGCTGCAAAGGAGGTCGGCGTGCCGTGTGCGGGCGACAGTCGAGACGCAGCAGAGACACAGGGATGCTCAAATCCGCCTGGCGAGGAGGGGACCTGATGATGCGGGACTCAAGGGCTTTCCCCTTCTGATCTCCCGCAGCGTTACTGGGTTACGGTACCCTTTACTCTTCATTATAAAGATGATTAGCATTTACTGAGCACTCCCTCTCCACCAGCGACTCACGATCAGCACTTTACATGCTCTCAACTCTCACGACAACCTAATAAGCCATTAAAATATCCCCATTTCACAGATTAGCAAACTGCAGCACAAAGAAATGAAATATCTTGGGGGGAAAAAAATCACATGGGCGGTAAGAGGTTGACCTGGAAACCACTTGGCGTGGGACAACCAACAGGGGTCAGCTTTGCAAAAGCACAGTCGATGGATGTGTCCTTAGAGACGACAGCTGGGAAGAGGCCAGAAAGAAGAGGAGTCAGACGTGGAGGAAAGAGTACTCCAGGCCGAGTAACGGCCCGGAGAGGGCGCCCACGGTGGACAGGAATCCGCCTGCCAACGCAGGGGACGCTAGTTCGATCCCTGGTCTGGGAAGATCCCACATGCCTCAGGGCAACTAAACCCGCGCACCCCCACCACCGAGCCTTTGCTCTGGAGGCTGAGCTCTGCGTCCAGGAGAGCCCCTGCAAGGACAAGGCGGAGGACTCACTGCAAACCAAGAAAAGCCGCGCAGCGAGGAAGACCCGGCACAGCAGCAAAGGACAAACAAGTACAAGAACATGAGATGTGAACCGCAGCACGGAAACTGGAAAGGCGAGACGCAGAAGGCAGCCGACGTGGCCAGCGCCAGAGCAGCGGAGCCGAGTCGCAGCAGGGGCGGGGCCGCCGGGCGCGCAGAGGTGGCTCACCGCACCTCCTGTGAGCCACCCTGCAGCCTTGGGGCTTCCCAGGCGGCGCCAGTGGTGAACCACCTGCCTCTCCAGGCAGGAGGCGGAAGAGACCTGCGATCCCCGGGCCAGGAGGATCCCCTGGAGAGGGAAACAGCACCCCACTCCAGCATGCTTGCCTGGAGAATCCTGGCAGGCTATGATCCATGGGGTCACAAAGCCTTGGACATGACTGAAGTGACCTAGCACGCAAGCGCGTGCAATCCTCATTTCTTGTTCTCCACACTAAGAGTGTCAATGGCAGGAACCGTCTCTTAGGTTTGAGGTATTCCTTGCAGCATTCAGCCCACAGTGTAAGAATGGGGTGGACGTCACCATGAGCAGGAGAAGCTGAAAAGGTCTAACACAGGAGATATGATTGGAGACGCGGGCACTGCAGACCTGGGCGAAGCCAGCTGCCCAAGTGTGAAGCCAGCTGCCCGAGTGAAAGATCTAACAGCAACGAGGACGCGTATGGGGAAACAGGAATTTGTTTGGGAAGGGAAGGTAGAATTCTTGAAAGAAAAAAGGTTGTCTCTGGGAAGAACACTCGAAATTAAGATACAATTAGCACTTACACTTGAATTTCCTCTAAAAGGAAAAGCTAGTTCTCAAATTCTTTCCCAGATGAGAGTGCTCTAGTCTTCTGTGAGAATACAACAGATATTGATACTGCAGTGTCTAAGTTCATAGGAAATGCCCAGAGAAAGGAAAGTACTTAGCTCCTACCAAAATAGTAACATGTGCCTCTAGCCAGGGGAAGAGATGCCACACAGCACGGGAATAAACGTGGGTGCAGACTGGAGGCTCCACGTACCATCCCGGTTAGCTGTGACGTAGACTGGAAGACAAGGACCAAGGTCACGTGCAAAAGCAGGGAGGCCTTGTGGGCTGCCCTCGCACCCTGCCCTGAGCACACAGACCTCTAGCCCTCCTCCTGAAGGGCTCAGGGGTCTTCCTGTCTGGCCCCTGGGAGCAGGGAGCACCTGCCTACCTGAACCATGTGAACAAGCCCATCACAGCCTCCTGGGGACCAGGGGCAGCCCCTCACTTCATACCACAGAGCTGCCCCCTGCAGACAGATACAGCTTGCCTCCGACCTTCAGGGCTTGCAGCGTCTCCTCCCCGGAGCCCCCGCCTCATCTTCCAGGGTCCCCTCCCCAGAGCCCCCGCCTCATCTTCTGGAGTCCCCTCCCCGGAGCACCCACCTTACCTTCTGGGGTCCCCTCCCTGGAGCACCCATCTTATCTTATCTTCTAGGATCCCCTCCCCAGAGCCCCAGCCTCATCTTCTGGGGTCCCCTCCCCGGAGCCCCCACCTTATCTTCCGGGANCACCCCCCCCCCGCAGCCCCTGCCTCATCTTCTGGGTGGACCGCAGGGTGTTCAGCCTTTCCCACAACCCCATGGCGGGCACCCCCTTCTCATCAAGGAGTGAAGGGGCCATCCAGGTAGCCAGCCACTCAGCGACAGCGAACAGGAGCGCGCTTACAGCAGGGGCGGGGGTTGGGGGGTAAGTTAGGAGCCTGGGATGGACAGACACACACGACTTATGCAAAATAGGCGAACGAGATCCCACCGCACAGCCCAGGGAACGACGCTCAATATCCTGTAATAACCTACAAGAGAAAAGAATCCGAAAAAGAATACATATGAACATCACACATACATACATATAAAAACAACCATCTTGCTGTATGCCTGGAAACACTGTAAATTAACTTCTCTTCAGTTTAAAAAAAAGAAAGGGCAGGTGTCAGGAATGGAACACCTAGGAAATGCAACATTTACAAAGCCCCGTCGAGATGCGAATATGGCACCTCCTCGGCTGGCAGCCCTCACCATCTAATTTGGACACCGTCTCTTATGCGCCAGGCACTGTTACACGCCTTTACATCCCGATCAGAATGGGCTTCTATCACACCATCCCAGTTCACAGACAAGGAAACTCGGGCCCAGAAAGGTTCAGTAACCTGTTCAAGGCCACACGGCTGCTGAGTGGCTCCAGAGTCCCTGACTGCGTAACTGAATCCTTTTCTAAAACGAACACCACATCGTACACCAGCTACACTCCAATAAAGAACAAGAGAAACACCAGCCTCTCACTGGCTCTGTGACTCAGGCCTCAGGCCGCATCGTCAACCTTCACCACCAAGCATTTCCTTTTGTGGACGAGGATTGAGGAGGCTGACCCTGGGCGCTGCCGGGAGCTCTGCGTTCAGGGGTCGATGCCGGACTCTCGGTCGGGTCTGAGACCACCCCACCCTGTCACCTCCTGCGTCACCGCAACTAATTTAAAACCAATCGAAGGTACAATTAGTAATAGCTGAGCTGGAAACCATAGGTGTGGACAAAAATGACAGAGAGACCAGATTTGGTTAAAACACCATCTGCCTTTTACTAGAAATAGGAGCATTTCAACTGGGCTTCCCAGAAGACAGAGACAATCTGCCTTACTAGAAATAGGAGCATTTCAACTGGGCTTCCCAGAAGACAGAGAAAGAAAGACTCCACGCGTCAGTGTGGACGTGATTGTGAGACACGAGAGACGTGGGTTCGATCCCTGGTCGGGAAGACCCCTGGAGGAGGAGATGGCCACCCAACTCCAGTGCTGCTGCCTGGAGAATCCTTGGACAGAGGAGCCTGGTGGGCTACAGCCCATGGGGTCGCAGAGAGTCGGACACCCCTGAGCACACAGCATTTCAATACCGGTCAACACCGAAATGACTACAAAGAGAATTTACAAGGGTTCTGGGAAAGCAAACCTGAAACCAAGGCTGCTTTCGAGACACTGAATGGCGGGTTCAGTTGTGCTTTGCGAGAATCCTGATATGCATTTGTGGCAACTGATAGTGGTGAAAGGCTTTTGGACTAGCTAACATTGTGCGTGCAAATGCTTTATTTTTAAACAAATGAAAAATCTGGTTGCCCCAGATATGAGACAAGGGGGGAAAACGGAGCTAATAAAGCTTCGCTCCGGTGGAATTTCCTTCTCTTCAGAGTTTTTTCTCTTTATCACATCTCAACTTGTTTCCACACAGCCCCCAAAGCATCTGTTTCCTGTCTTTCAATTGTTACATAACTACATAATTTACACACATTTGTGTGTTTATGTATTTGAAAAGGAGAATTAAGAAATACGTTATCTTATATAGTCATATTAAAATGAAATTTTAGAACTATAAAAGAGGGAGGTGAGAGACTTACATTAGTAAATATCCTTTTGGACACACAGTGGGTGATCACGTTGAGAGTCTTTTGTACTGAGAGGCCTTTGACTTTTTAGATTTCAGTTAGTTAGTAGAGCTGATGTCTACTTGCCTCGTTTGGGGGATACAAACTTTACCTTCATCATAATTCTAGTTTAATGCTGAAATATTACTTATTATAAAGTCTGAGATAAACCATAATCCAGGCTCTGTTACTCAGTAAGCAACTGCATGCCATTTTCAGATAGTCTTCAAGTATACTTTTTAATACAGCCCCTTGGCTACCATATTCAATACACATGTAAGCATGGCTTGAAGTGGATTACTGTTAAGATGTTACAAGTAAATTCCACAGTGATAGAGTTTGTAATAAAAATAAGCAGGACACCCACTGCTCACACACTGCAGTTAAGTATAGTAGCTGATCTCAAAAAGATTAACTTTTACTCAAACAGGAGCAGTATTTTCCATCTAATCTATTAGCTTCAGACAATGCATATTAGCTGCAGATTATTGGGAATCTTTATATGTTCAAAGGAAGTGTTTTTCACTATATGATAAATAAATAAATATAACAGTGAAGATTCATCTTAAATGCAAATGAGAAAAAAAAAAAGAAATCTCTCATTTATCCCTACAAAACAGGTAGCTTAAAATTTTTTACCATTGCTGGTCTGTATGTATTTCCATATTTTACACCCTGGAAAAAAACAAGACACGATGTGTTTCCATAATTAACTTTTATTTATTTATTTAGGCTGCACTGCACTGACCTGCGGGATCTTAGTTCCCCAACCGAGGACTGAAGCCAGGCCACCGCAGTGAAAGTGCTCAGCCCTACTAACCACTGGATTTCCAGGGGACTCCTCATAACTACCTTTTCTCAAGGGTTATAAACTGCTAAAACAGAACCACTCGTGGGTGAGATTTTTCATTTACACTCACTCTGTTACGTCTACCTTCCCCTTGGGCTGAACAATGTGTGGGTATAAATAGGCTCGGTATTTAGAATAATTTTTTTTAAGCTGTAAAGACAAGGCATTTTCTTGATTCCTTAATATTGCATGGTATTTTCAACATTCAGGTTATCAGATATTCTGGTTAATTATAGCCAATAAGAATGTCATCAGCCTATGCAAATCTGCATCACTTTTAAAAAAAATTAAACCAATTTATAGCATCAAAAAGTGCTCAAAAACCATCTGCATTTACTGTTGACATTAATCCAGAACATTTATCTGCATTAAATTTCCTTAAAACACATCAAGAACTCTATCACCATTTATCTAAAACTACACATCACAGGACTCCAGCTTCATAGGATTTAACCAGCTGACTTTCACAGGTATAAACTCATGCTGATTTTGTCTGCTGTTGTGACGCTAGTCTAGTTCTTCATGGGCAAATGAAACGATAATATAGCAATTCAGCTGGTGGAAAAGATAGTCCCTGAGAACAAGGGTTTGTCTGGTGTGCTGCAGCAATCCAGGCGCCAGGCACATAGAAAGTGACATTTAGCAGTTGTTTGCTGAAGGAATAAACATGCGGGTACAAGTATTCTACTATAAAATTTTACTTTTGCTTCCATTAACATCACATCACATACATGAATAGAGGACTTGTTCGAGGCATTGAAAGCTGAAAATAGAGTGTTTAGAATTTCCAGCTGCAGCATAATGAAGAATCTTTTTATCACAAAATCAAACAATCTCTATTCTCACAGGACCACATGTAGAGCTTATCAATTTCATTAGGAACTGTAAAAAAAAAAAGTAGCAGAAAATACGTTTGCATGTTACTGTTATCTCAAATGAATCCACATGTAAACACATTGCTCTAGGGAGGAGCAGGGGAAGTTTTTAAAGTACTGAAGTTATCTTTAATTGAATATGAAATCTTAAAAAACGAGAAAACTACTACTAAACTGGGACAGAATAGTAGGAAGCACTATTCTCCGACACTTGTTGGGAAAAGGAAGCAGAGAGGAAATGGAGACATACTAGAGCGGTGTAGAGCTTTACGGCAGTAATTCACCCAAACGGTAGAGCAGGCACCCAGTGACGGGCGGTCACACGAGACAAAGCCTGCTGAACACGATACAAAGCCTGCTGAACACGATACAAGCCTGCTGAACACGATACAAAGCCTGCTGAACACTCGAACAACTAAAATCATCTCACTCAACGTAAAACAGTCTGTCTCCAGTCTAACTCGAGAATCACTTCTGGAAATTTGCGTTCAAATGCTGGTACTATTTGTCATAATTTTTGGCTTTTCCTTTTATTCCACCTTTTACTTACTAAACACGAAGAGTGTCCAAACAAACAGTAACTGGCACTTTACGGCACCACCTTAAAGCATTAATTAAGGAGGCATTGTTTACCTTATTTACCCTAAATTAGGGTAATCAGAATTAAGAAAGGCAAAGACTCCCGCTTGTTTTCTTGCTGCACCAGTGTGGAATTTCAGAGTGCTTGGGACGTGACTCCGGCATGCGACACAACCGCACTTTACAGAGATGGCCGAGACGCTGTTTTCTGGTTTGGCTGCAGAACATTCATCCACATCTTCCGGAGGAACAGCTGTACATTTTTCCAAGTGATCGTGATTAGCAGGGTTTACTTGCACGCTTTTCAGTTAAGGTATTAGATTTAAAGAGTTTTACATGAACAGCTTGAAGAACTGTAAATAAGCAATTGTACATCAGAAGTTTCTGATTATTTATCAGCTTTCCCTATACTATGTGAGCCAATCTGGCCACATTCTTATTGAAAATATTTTGAATTAACTTTAACTCCCAAATATTGAGGCTTAAGCATCACATAAGTGTACTTCTGTTGTGCCATCATTTAGAACCAAACTCAGGTCCTTCAGCTCCTGTTTGCAAGGCTTAGTACTTCAAACAAATGGAAATTACTTCAGAACAGGAAGGTTTTTCTTTATACAGTGGTTACTGCCAATAAAGTGGGTTTCAGAGACTACAATTCTGTTTATACTATTTATTGTCACTTCAAAGCTCTGTTTTGTATTTAAGAGGCGATCCTCAGATACATCTGAATGGTGATAAATCTCTACACCTCACCAGGCAGCTCATAAGATAGCTCTGTAAAGTGTTACCCAAGAAAAGGACAATACAATTAACAGCTCAAGAAAAATCAGAGAGCTTTTAATGGTTGCAATCCATCTGTAGTAATCTTACTATACTGTACTTGAACCATTTCCAAAGAGTAACAAAAATTGGAGACATCTCTTATTAAGAAAAGGGACAGTCTTAAGAGGAAAATTACAAAAAGATAAACAAGCAGTCTGATTATTCACATTATAAAATCTATTAAGGTATGCAATTCAATACCTTTCACATACTGAGCTCACACACAAAGCTTGCTGACTTCCTCTTAGACAGTAAAATCCATCTTCCCCCTCTTTGGACTCATATACTCCACAAAGCAGGGGTCACTGTTGCAGAGAAGTGATTATCAAATAGTGCCCTTGTACGTTATTTAAAAGACTCCCCTTCGTCCCGTGCCCTTCCCAAGGAGGAGGGGCCGTGAGGAAGGATCCAGCTTTGTGTGTCCACCCCGACAGCAGCAGTCCAGC
The DNA here is from genome assembly GCA_006410935.1 of Redunca redunca. Lineage (NCBI taxonomy): Eukaryota > Metazoa > Chordata > Mammalia > Artiodactyla > Bovidae > Redunca > Redunca redunca. Next base: position 278,438 of record SJYQ01004898.1, read on the forward strand.
TGCGACTGCTCTAGAGCCTGGGGTCGAATTCTCTTTGAAGAGAGAGTTCATTATAGCTGACTAATATTCCACTGTTCCTTAAAAGCAGAACCCCCACCCAAACCAAGGCGCACTGTAACCAATGCAAGCCGATTTCCTTCTTCCTCCTGCCTGTTCTCTGACCCACCATTCCTTACCCACTCACGCTTCCTACCCTTCAGATACAGGGGGCGTGAACTACTGAGCGCAGGGGGGGCGGGGCGGTTGGGAATAAGAGGCAGAGACGGCGCTGCTGCGAAATTCACGGAGATGCGAGCGTCTGCAGACGCCGCGCTGCCCCGACCCTTGCGCGGGACACGCAGCGGGCTCAGCGCTCGGCCCCGCCGCTGCCGGCTTCCGGGAGCCGCGCGCGTCCGCGGCGTGTGAGCCCCCAGGGCCCCGTCCACGCGCGTGCTCTCCGCGCGGCTTGACAAGAGCACCCACGGGGCCAGGCCTCTGGCGGCCTGGAAGCCGGCCGGGTTCCTGTCCGTATCAGGGTCTCGCGCCAGAGCCATCGCTAACTGATTAGAGAGACAGTGTGTTTTCTTTCAAAAATTTTAAAGAAACCTGATTCTGTTAGTGGGCTTCCCAGGTGGTGCGTGGTGAAGAATCCGTCTGCCAGCGCAGGAGACATACGAGGCGCGGGTTCGATCCCCGAGTCCGGAAGATTCTCTGGTGAAGGACACGGCAACCCACCCCGGGATGCCTGCCGGGGAAACCTCCTGCAGAGAGGAGTCGGGTACAGTCCGTGGGGCCGCAGAAGAGTGGGCCGTGTCCTCAGCTTGCTTTCCAGGTGCCTCGCAAGCCCCTATACAGCAACGCCCTACTAGCAGTAAGCTGCCCACTTAACTCACAAGGCTCCACTGAACATCTTCCCCACCCTGTTTAGACAATGTATTTGATTCCCATCATGATACAAAAAAGCTGGCTGCCATGTTAAAACATCTGTTGAATGTCTGGAATTCAGCTAGGCGTCTTCTGGATGATTGCCAAACTGCAGCGTATTCAGCTACTTTTCTTCTCATCTCCAAAGAAAGTAGATTTTTTTTCCCCCAGACACAAAGGCTTTTTATTTTTTTTTCAGTTTTAACACTCGAAGTTTGCTTTCCTTTTCTTCCACAAAAAAAAAATAGGTTTATCCTTATGGTAAATTATTTGCAAGGACAGAGAGAGGAAGGAGAAATTGGAACAATAATCCAGAGGCGAAAAATACATCATTCACTAAAATGGGGTAAATAGATTTAATGTCTCATGTGAAAACATGATATATGGAGGTGAAGGTTAAAATATCCAACTAATGAGTTTTCTTCCTTAAAAGATAAACTAGGCACTCAGGATCTATCTGTTCCTCACTATCCATCGGTAACACGACCTGCTCTATGCATCATTACAAAGCAGGCCGATAGCAACTCAGTGGAAAGTCCCTTCAGAGGTGTCACACCAACGTTCAGCACAGGTAAGCTTCAGCGTTAGGCGCCGACTGAGTACCACAGGGGAAACCTCTCGGGGCAAGGACCTCCTGGACAGACCTCAGCTTGAGTTCATGACTTGAGGTGGGTGGTGTAACCTCTCTTTGAGCCTTACTTTTCTCCGCTAAAAGGAAGTGCGTTCACCTTGCAAAGCTGTTGTGAGGACTGTAAATAATGCGTGTAAAGCACCCAGTGTAGGGGCATGCTCTAGGATAGGTGGCAAAGTTCAAAGTCTTTAGTCAACTGAACCTTAACAAAAAAAGGGATAAAAACAAGAGAACTGTGAACTATGGAAAAGTTATCAAAACTATAGCAAACATAAAAAAGTAATTACAGCAATACAGAACCTGAAGCAAAGTAATCCTGATGCCAGCACCTCAGAAACTGTGAACCGACGCGCATCCGGCCGGCGCTGGGACCCGCGCTCCCCAAGGCCTGTTCAGCTCCTTCAGAGACACCCCCCCCCCCGCCGTCTCGGTCCCTCTGGAGACCCCCCCGCTCCTGGCCCATTCAGAGACCCCCTCCTGGTCCCTCCGGAAACCCCTTCAGCCCGCATCTCCTCACAGCCCGTGAGCATGGCCCCGGGGCCCCCTGCATATTGAACAGGATGGACTCCCGGCACACGTCCTCACCTTTCTGAGTCTCTCATCCTTTCGGTGGGACCTTTGTTCTTTGAGGGCCAAAGACTCAACACCTCGAAGTGCTGTTTTATACCAAAGTCTGACAAGACGGCCTTCGCCATGTCTCATGCAACGTCTCATTTCGATTCTTCTGTCTCCAGTTCCAGTAAAGATGTCCTAAAGATGAGTTTCCCAGCAGACCCTGTCTCTGTGGGTTTCTGCGGTTTCTCTGATGAGCTCTGGGGCGCGCTGCGGCAGACTCACCCGGACAGGGGCGGATGCGCTGGCCCCATCCACGCCACCAGGAAAACGCTCTGGCAGTGGGGCCCAGCATTCCAGAAAGTTCCTAATGGGTTCTTTTGAACAGATGCTTGTGAACTGCTAACTTTAAAATAAATTTCAGCGCCTAGGAATCACAGCAAAGCGCTGTGTGGATGAACTCACTGACTCCTCAGAGCAACCCTATGGGGCAGGCATTACTGACGCAGAAGCACAAGGCAGAAAAAGGGTAAAGAACTTGCCCTAGGTCGCACGGCCAGAAAATGGTGAAAACAGATTAAGTTCAGGCAGTCTGCACTCTGATTTTTTGTTCTTCAGCACCGTATAGACCACTTCATCTATCATTCAGGGTCTTGAGTCTCAAGACCTAACCTCTCCACAATGAATTCCTTGCTGTTGTTCAGTTGCTAGATTGTCTGACTCTTGGTGACCCCACGGACTGCAGCACGCCAGGCTTCCTATCTTTCACCATCTCCCTGGGCTTGCTCAAACTCATGTCCACCAAGTCGGTGATGCCATCCAACCATCTCTCCTCTGTCGTCCCCTTCTCTTCCTCCAATCTCTCCCAGCATCAGGGTCTTCTCCAGAGTCAGCTCTCCGCATCAGGTGCCAAAGTACCCAGCTGAATGTGCTTCCTTCTCTACGGAGATCTCCACTGTTTCAGTGAGGCCATCAGACCCTCTAAACGAAGCTGAGCTGAGGAAAGCGGGCACCCACTGCATGCCTTACTGCAGATCCGGGAGAGGGGCGCGCGAGTGCGGAGCCCGAGCTCTGGGCCCTTCCTTCTCTGTGACGCCTCCTCTCCCGTCTGGGAGCGAAACAGCTGCAGGAGCTTGGGCCCTCTGATCTGGACAGGACAGCCTCCGAGGGGGGGGGGAGGACACAGCCCTTTCTGCCCGCTCCTTCACGGACGGGAGGGAAACACCCCCAGACCTCGCTCGGCCTACTGCCCCTCAGGCCCATCCACGCAAGGGAAGTGGTGAGTGGCCTGGATGAGCTCCTGGGGTGCAGTGGATGTCAGGGTCAGCCGTTACACCCGCTTCAAGCATTCCTCTACCTCTGGCCATGCTGCGCTCCCGTCTAGAAGATTCCCCTCCCCATGGCTTTCTTCCCAGTCTCCCTTCCTCCTGACTTAGCCAGCTTTCCACACCTCCCTGCTGCCCTCAGGGCTCCCCTCCTTCCCTCCCTCCACCCTCCCACCCACCAAGTACGTCTGGAGTGTCAGGTATGCGGCGGCCTCTCCTGGAGACGTCCCTCAGTCGTGTCCGACTCTTTGCGGCCCCGTGGACTGTAGCCCACCAGGCTCCTCCATCCATGGGATTTTCCAGGCAAGAACACCGGAGTGGGGTGCCATTTCCTTCTCCAGGAGATCTTCCCGACCTAGGGATTGAACCCGGGTCTCCCTCATTGTAGACAGACACTTTACCGTCTTGAGCCACCAGGGAAGTCTCCTGGAGACCCAGAGCTGTAACGGTGAGGTCTTCCCTCGGGGAGCTCGCATCCCAGCGAGGCAGCAGACAAAAACCACAGAGACCAAGCGAGAGTTGCTAGGAAGGGAACCAACAGGGAAGGGGCTGCTGTGGTCACGTGGTGCTAGGAAAAGCCTCCCAAGTCAGGGTACTGAAGCCGAGACCTGTGGCATGAGAAGGTGGCGAGCAGGAGGTGGGAGGGAGGCAGAATAGACCGGGTCCTTAAGCTGGGAAAGACTGGGAGAGGTCCTCAAATACCAGGGAGGAGGCGGAGGGCGAGTGCGGCAGGGCCAGGCCACGCAGGGGCTTCGGGGCACCTCGGGAGCTCAGAGCTGGCTTTTATTCCAAGCCTTATGGGATGTCCCTAGAGAGATGAAGTCCCCACCTCTATTTTCTAAGAATTGCTTGGGCCACTCTGTAGAGACTGGATGGGGGCAGGGCCAAGAATGCAAGTGAGAACAGGATGCTATGGAGAGGATGTGTTCTGCGGGCACCACGGACAGGACCCCAGGGGACGAGCGACAAGGGAACACTGATCTCGGGGGCTCTGGCCTCAGTTACGGGAGGATGGTGTACCACGAAGAGTTGGGAAAAGATGGAGGGTAAATCAACTGCTCCCCTCAAGTTTGAGGTGTCTGTAAAGCACCCAAGTGAAAATGTCAAGTCGGCAGGGGTGCAGGTGGGTCTGGAGCTCTGGGGAGAGAATGGAGTTGGGTATACACGCATACTACGCACAAAGACATATTTGAGACCGTCAGCATAAGGAGTTACGCCAGGACAGTCATGGTGTGCGGTGTGAATATGACATGCCGAGGTGCAGTTTAGGGGGCACTGATCCTGCCTCGTGTTCTCTGAGCCTCCGGGATCTGTAGCTTCATGTTTGACGTGAACTTGGGGGAATCTCAGTCTTTACAGCTTCACATATTTCTTCCCTTCTGTTCTCCTTAGAGGTATTTGTGTCCTGTGAACGTTATGGGTATCTCTGTAGTGGTCCCACAGCTCCTGGATGTTGTGTGTTTTCAGTCTTTGCTCTCTTTACTTTTCCTTTTTGGAAGATTCACTGACGTGCCCTCCTGCTCGGAGACTCTCCCTTCAGCCGTGTCCAGTCTCCTGCTGAGCCCACCGAAGGCAGTCTTCACTTCAGTCGGTGCTTCTGATCTGGGATTCCTTCTTGATTCCTTCATAGAATCCCATCCTCTGCTCACATGCCCATCTTTCTTGCATCCTGTCTCTTTTAGTCATCAGAGTCCTTAGCACTTTAATCACAACTTGTTTTAAACCCCCCGTTTGATCATTCTAACCCTGCCCTATTGGAGTCTGCTTCTGTTACTTGCCCTGTCTCTTTAACCCATGGTTTTGTCTTCTGGAATGCCTGGTGATTTTTTCTTGACAGACGGCTGTGATGTGTTGGGTAAAGGGAACTGCTTGAAGCAGGTGCTGAGCGTGATGCAGTGGTAAGGGACAGCAATAGAGGAAGCATTTTCGAGTCCTATGGTTAATTTTGGTTCTTCAGTTGCTCAGCTGTGTCCAACTCTTCATGACCCCGTGGACTGCAGCAAGCCAGGCTCCCTTGCCCTTCACTGTCTCCTTGTCCTTCATTATCTGGCGGAGTCTGCTCAAAATTAAATCCTTCTTTCAGTGAGCCTTTGTCTCCGAAACGTGAGCTTCGGTGCGTCTCGGCTCCCCCTTAGGCGGCACAGGATGACCACAGTGGGCCGGGGTTGAGGACTCCCCTCGCCCGGGTCTCTCAGGCTCTGATCAACCCCAGCGGTTTTGGCTCTGACAGTCTCTCTGAGGACACCCCTTGTGATGGGAAACAGACTCCCCAGGAGGGTCACCACGGTTCTTTCCTCTCCCCTGCAGGAGAGCTTCGCTGTGGAACCCCGTCAAGTTCCTGGAGGAAGCCTCCAAAACTGTGGAGCACTCCCACGGGGTCCCCGGGGGTTCTGAACCCTCAGACTTGTCCCTGGGAGCCTCCAGCACCTCACCACGGGCGGCTCAGGGCTTCTCACCCTGTGCTGGTCTCCACGGACGTTTCTCCTACAGTCGGCTGTGACTGTCCGTGTTTCCGGTCTCGTCTCTTCAATGCCGGGGCAGCAGTCTTCCCTGTGGCCCCGCGTCTCTGACAGATCTAAGGACACCTGTTGACTTCTCAGTTCCTTCGACTTTTTACCTGTTAGCACACAGGGACGACCTGCGGGCTGCAGGGATGCCGTACGTGCTGGACCAGAAACTGGAGGTGTCTTCATTCCTCCAATTACAAATGCTAGAATGCTAGGGACAGATGGGAGTTTAGAGACGATCTTGTTGAACTTTCTCTTTTTAAAGACAAGAAAGCATGGAGGGGGAAGGTTTAATGGCTTGTCCAAGTACCTAGAGCTACTTAAAGTCATGGGAACCTGGCTGGACTCCAGCATTACCTACTTCCTGAAAGCGAAAGTGTTAGTCACCCAGTCCCGTCTGACTCTCTGCAACCCCATGGGCCGCAGCCTGCCAGGGTCCTCTGTCCGTGGGATTCTCCAGGAAAGAACACTGCAGGGTGACAGCAGCTGCTTTATCAGTAGTGTGATGGTTGTGTTTCAAGCTAAAAAGGTCCTTACTTACAGAGTCACACAGTGAAATATGTATAACGAAATCACGCGATGCCTGGGATTTGCTCTGAATGAGAGGTGAGATGGGGGCAGGTGGGGGTACAGTGTGGCCACATGTTGACACATGTGACGGGAAACAGCCTTCATCATGCTAATCTTGTCCTTTGTATACGACTGAAATGTCCCCTGTGCATTTGAGTGTGCTAAGTGGCCTCAGCCGTGTCTGACTCTGCGGCCCCGTGGACTGCAGCCCGCCAGGCTCCTCTGTCCATGGGATTCTCCAGGCAAGAACTCTGGAGTGGGCTGCCACGCCCTCCTCCAGGGGAGCTTCCCGACCCAGCGACCAAACCTGCGTCTCTTATGTCTCCTGCCTTGGCAGGCACGGTGTTTACCACTAGCGCCACCAGGGAAGCCTGAAATGTCCCACAGTCAAATGGTAAAAACACAGTGAAGTAGAAAAAGACTGAAATAAGTGTTGATTTTGACTTCATCATTCATACTGCTGGCAGAATTGATGCTATTATTAGAAGGCTTGTGGGTAAACATGCCTTGAAAGCTGATACTTACTTGGCTGAGTACATCTACCAAGTCATAGAGGTAAAATAAACTTCACCAACTATAAATCAGATTGAGTTACATGAAAATCAGTCCCACTTCTCTAAACTTCCCCATTACTTTACCATCTCACAGCTATCAGAGTATCTTAGTCTCAGCTGAGATCAAGCTGACACCATACTTCATTCACTAAGAACCTCTTATACAATACAGTATCTCAATTTACTTTTTCATTCTCAAATAAAATATTTTGCCTGCAGCAGAACTTTCATTAATGGTACAATGTGCACAAGACTGTAAAAAGATGCTCGTTAATCCAAACAATAGGATTAAATGTTCCATATTTTATCCTTAGAAACTAGAAGCAGCAGCCATCAAATTCAGTATTAATTAAGGCAAACACAGGAAGAACAAAGGTATTCTTGTCCATTAATATCTGCTCTCCACAGAGAAAGGCTGCCCGTTCCTCCATCAGAGGGGATCCGTCCACTGACTGCTTCTTTCGGGCCTGATTGTAGATAAATGGATTCAGTTAGGAAGTCATCTGTACCTTAATGTGATAACTGCAAGTCTTTGCTATCTTTTCATTAATACCGTATTACAAATTATTTATTTCTTAGACCTCTCTGGTTGACTATAGAAGATTTCCATCTTATTTAATTTGGTATTTCCTGTAAAGCTTGGCACAGTAAATAACTACTGAATTAAACAGAATTATCAAACAGCACTTATCTTTCCGAATGAGTCAGGGAGGAAAAGCTTGAAGAGTAACTCTTAAGCTATCCAATCATTCTCAAAATTCTCAGGAGTGCTCCCAACCACTCTTCAAAGAGACCAACCTGCAGACTCAGGAACTAAGCTGGGCAAAAGGAGTCTTCCCGGCACCACGAACCGAAGGGGGGTGCGGGGCCGCCCCTGCAGCACCGCACGCTGAGGGTCTTGCCTGTGCCGACGGGCAGCAGCAGGGTCTCTGTGCTCCCAGCTTAAGGCTCAAGAAGGGAGGTGAGGCTTACACTCTATTCTCACTGACAATAGTCATCAGTGTCCTTATGAAGACGTCACATGTTTTGCAAAAGTGCAATGGCCCTTATTTCACTTCAAGATGTGTGTTTAAAGCACCTGGTACCTCTAACAATAACTGACTTAGAGACGAATAGATGCACTGGCTGCGCAAACATTATTACAGGTCACAGTGCTAGTTTGTTATAAAGTCATAAAAAGCAGTCAAGCAGAAGAAGACCAAGAACTCTTATCTCGGCTGGCAACGTATTAACTGCCATCCTGATAAGAGAAAAATAACTGTTAAACATTAAAATAAGAGCTATGACCAGAAATAGACATTCACTCCCATATTAAATCTTCAGAAAAGATTATGTATACGGAGGAAAGAAAAGTGAAAGTGCAGGGCTTTATTCTCAGATCCTCACTATTAAGATAATGAAAATGTAAGACAATTCCAGTTAAGCGTTTTTAAAAAATTATCTTTAGTTCACTTCACATTGCATTGCTAATGAACTACACTTATCTGGGGTGTGAGAACTGGAGTAAACTTTAGTTAAAGCACTAGGTGTCCTCATCTGTTCTAGAAAACCAAGTCTTTAAGAGGAATGGACTCGCAACTTCTTGGGTGGTCTAGTTGTTAAGAATCCACCTTGCAATGTAGGGGATGTGGGTTCCATCCCAGGTTGGTGAGCGAAGATCGCAAGGGTCACAAGGCGATTAAGCCCCGCCTACAACGGCTGTGCCTGTGTGCCAGAGCCAGAGTTCCTGCGCTGCAACGGGAGATACCAGTGCTGCGACTGAGGCCCGAAGCAGCAGGATGTGTGTGTGTGTGTGTGTGTGTGTACTTTTCTTAAACAGTAATGAACTCACTTGCCCAGTATGGGGGGTAGGGGGAGGGCGGGTATTCACTCTCTGTGAAACATACAGGTGAGAATTTGCAGAATAGCTAAGAAACAGGGACCTAGAACTTAGCGATTTAAGAATTTCAGGATAGGAAAAAAGTTGAAATGTCATCTAGTCTAAAACCTTCGTTGTATCTTCCTGACAAATCATCCACCACTGGGTAGAACGCCAGCTTCCAGAAACAGTATTTTCCAAGCAAACAGCTGATATAGTCAACCCTCCATATCCATGGGTTCTGCATCCATGGATTAACCTACCATGGATCAAAAATATTTGGAATTAAAAATTCCAAGAAGTTCCAAAGAGCAAAACTTGAATTTGTAGGGCCCAGCAACTATTTACATAGTATTTACATTGTATTTACCATTAATTACATAGCATCTGCAATATATTTGGTATTATAAGTAATTTAGAGATGATTTAAAGGATATAGGAGGCTATGTATAGATTTTATGCAAATACTATGCCATTAATATTTTGACTCACAGACCAACAAATCTCCTGGTCTTTTAGTCAACACTGGTAAACAAACCTACCATCAAAGCCAAATTCTGTGACTGCATTTATTCCTGTTACCTTCCGTCTTTTGGATAAGCATAAGACCATATCCAAGGCCAGGTTTTAATAGACTGTAATAGCACACTGGTCACCTAATTACATAAGAATTTATGTCACCACAAACATGTATAAAATATCATCTGTTGCACTTGTCTAAATGGTCTGAGAATTATTCTTCAAGCTAACAGAGACACATCCCGTGGAACAATCCTGTAAGATGCTCAGACACTCCTAGCTTACACGTGACAAAGCAGACCACACCCTTTGGGAAAGTGTTACCTTTCAGAGAAGCTCTCCCTGATAAACTAAACTCTTGCTTCGTCATTTGAAGGAAAGCAAAAGGAACAAGGGCGCTGCTGCTTGTATCTGACCCACATGGCCTTCTCGTTCCACGTCTGAGAACAGCTCCCCTCGGCTTCCTCTGTTCCCCTTGGCTTCCTCTGTTCCCCTTGGCTTCCTCTGTTCCCCTCGGCTTCCTCTGTTCCTGAGCAGCCAGCGCGGCACCTGGAGCATCTGAGGCGCTAATGACAAAGGCTGACGGATACAGACATAAAGACCACCCCTCTCCTGGAAAGAAGGGGAGCCTGGGAGAAGGCTTCACAGAAGGAGCAGGCTTTAAACTCAGTTGCCTATATACATATCAACGGATATATCATGACTCAACACTTTGTGATGATTCTTGCCTCTTTGCAAGCGGTTCTGGTGCAGATGGTAAAGTGCTGTCGGGGAAGTTAGAACCAGGACACGATTCGTCCCCAGGCTGCAGGTGCAAGGAGCGGGGGCCACAGACGGCGTGGCCCTGCCTCTCAGAGCTGCTGGTCTCCCGCGTGGTTCTCCAGCGCCTGCACTTCCACCACCCACATAGAAGAGCCTTGTCCACCCTTTACACACACGTCTCAGGAACAAGATGTGGCTCTGACCGTGGAAAAGTAGATTAGAATGATTTCTCCAAATCACATAACCGTAAAACTTTAAGGACAGAAAGACCTCATATATAAGCTTTCTGGTCGACTCCTTCATTTTATTCAAAAGCGGGTCTCAGTAGGCAGTTCCAGAGTTCCTTCTGGGAAATCCATCCCACTCACACTTTCTTAAGTGTTTCCTGGGCTCCTGCTGGTAAATGCACCATGTGGGCGGCTGCAGAGGTTACAGGGTGAGTACTGACGCTTAGGTACTTTAAATGGAAACAGTTTATCTAAAAATAGAAAAGTGGTTAAATAAATTATAATACTGTTAGAGAGGAGAATATGAAGTCTTTACAAATTATATGTTTGGAGACTTCTTTAATGATATGGGGAAAGTGCTCAGTGGAAAATAAAAACCAAACTACAGAATTAATTTTATCTAAGTTTTATAAAAATTATACAGAGGCACAAATAGAATAAAAACTTGAAAAGATATCAACAAGTTGATATTGATCATCTCAGGATAGTGAGATCACAAATGGTTTTCACCACCTTTCTGCAGACTTTCTTATCTCCAAAGGCTCTGTAAGGGGGCCCATTTTCTTTTCTAATGAAAGGAAAATTGTATTTAGACTATCACTGGCATTCTTATTGCAAAGTTATATCTTATTCATAGGCATCAAATCAATGAATGATAAAAAATACATATGGGCAGACATATCTCATGTCCTCAATGAGCTCACGTTCAGTGGGCGATTGAATCTAACTTAAACCGTAATTTCTGTTAGAAAATCCTACGTTCTACAGCAGACAAGGGCTACCTGTTCTCATGACTGCTCACGGACTTCTCCCTCCAAGCATCTGTCGCCTCCTAAATGCCTCGTAAGTACTCTGTTCATCTGTGCTTATGCCTACATATTGAGACTCGGCAGACTATCAGCCAGCGTTTTTTTCAGATCCATGCAAGTCTGACTGCCAGTTTTGAAACCTCTTCATTGAGGAGTGAGGCTGTCTTCAGGGCTCAGCAGCCCTGAGGGAGACTGGGGAGAGGGAGAGTGTCCCCAGTCCATGGGGTGGGTGCCAAGCAATTCAAACGGGCTGAGTGGGCCTCCAGAGAAGACGGCGTCAGTGAAATCAGCGCCCCGTGCGGTCCCCTGCCCCCTGTGTGTGCGGCTGCTTCTATCTGTGAGACGCTACACCAGGCGCAGGGACCACAGGGGAAGGAAAGGGCTCGCCGTCCAGCACGGGTCTCTCTCACGACCCTGCACACCAGGTGAGCAGGAATCCGCTCTGCGGAACACAGATGCTCCAGTTGCACCCACACCTCCCTGGTGAGTCCGATGGGGTACCTCCCGGAGCGCCCGCGAGGCCCGAGTGGCTTCTGGAGGAAGATCTGGCAGGAGAGCCACCTGGACACGCAGAACAAGGAAAGCGGCTCACTGTGAGGTGCCGGGCCGGCAGCTCTACGTTCACACCGGAAGCCTCTGTGCAGCCAGAGGCGGGAGCGCCCAGCGTCAGATGGCACTGCTGAGAGGCACCGCTGGTGAGAAAGGGGATGAGGAAGACCAGAGCAGGCGCTGAGGCCTCCACCTGACGTCCTTCCTGCCCAGGGAACTTTAACCGCATCACAGTGTCACCTGCAAAGCAACGGCAGGACTGAAGCACCGCTAGTGAGGCACTGAGGTCATCGCTGCCGTGACCGCCCATCCCATCCCGTCTGCTACGGTCGTTCCCAAGATTCAGGGAGTCTGTCTGTAGGCTAACACGAAAGACCTATCGTAACAGTGATTTTAACACCTCCAGAAAGAGTCTGTTGTTGATAGAATGCCTAGCATAAGGTGGGCTTTTCATCAAAGAACAGTTTTCTTTTTCAGTTACTATCTTAGTTGCCAGTTCTGTGTAAGAGTAATGTTAACTCTGAAAATAGGGAAAGGCTTAGATTTTTAGTTACTAAAATAACCCTCAAGAAGCCAGTAAATTCTATCCTGCTATAAATCTAGGATTGACAAAACTTATGGTTATATCTCGGAGAAGCAGTGGGACCCCACTCCAGGACTCTCGCCTGGAAAATCCCAGGGACGGGGGAGCCTGGTGGGCTGCAGTCCATGGGGTCGCCAAGAGTCGGACACGACTGAGTGACTTCACTTTCACTTTTCAGTTTCATCCACTGGAGAAGGAAATGGCAACCCACTCTGGTGTTCTCGCCTGGAGAATCCCAGAGACAAGGGAGCCTGATGGGCTGCTGTCCATGGGGTCGCCAAGAGTCGGACACGACTGACTCGACTCAGCAGCAGCAGCAGCAGCGTGATTGTATCTCACCTGTAATTTAAAATACTAACTGCTGATTTCGACCATTTTTGTCTGTGACTCACAGTAGGATATATATTTTGCATCACCACCCAGTGGTATTTGCATCTATAACTGAAAGAAAAGGCTCACAAAATAACACTGGCTACGTGCAGTGCCCTTCTGCGCCATCCCATCCCAAATTACAGTGAAGCAAACGTGTTGAGCCCACTGATTCTTCACAGACCACGCACCGATCATATCTGAAGCCTGAAAAATACCCACACGGTCATATGATACACATGCATGAACTGTACACGCAGGTTGACATGTGAAGGACCTCATCAGGAATTACCACTCTGAGAGCGGCTGGTTAGCTTGCTCAGGGACTCTGCTCAAGACTGAAACTCCAGAGGCAGCTTCCAGCATCTCACCTGCACCTCCCACTGGAGGCTCATCTAGTTGCACCAAGGACGCTAGCGATGAATTTCACCAGGGAAACGGTGTCCGGGACACGTGACGGTCAGAAGGAGCAGCCAGGCTTCTCCACCTCGGCCCGAATGGAGCGGCCTCAGGCGAGCCCCACAGTCTAACTCCTTCTGAGTTGCGAGCACGGCCATGATCACCCTGCTCCTGCACCAAGCACCCTTCCCAGCTCAGCACAGCTTTCTGAGGCCTGATCAGACCAGAGAGTTAGCTAACCCACCATTAGAACGGCATTTCCCTGCCTCCGGGCTGTCTGTGCATGTTTACAACGACAAAGCAGGAACTTTACTTGAAAAAGGTTCTATGATTATTTTTGTGTCTGCTTGACAGCAGGGGTCTGCACATTTGGGCTGGATTCTCAGTTCACCTAAGGCAAGGCTGCAACAATCACCAAAAGACTCTGAGAAGCATGGATGATCAAGCTGACTTGGATAAATCTGTTAACACAGAAAGGCCCCTCAGCGGAAACTGCTGCCGATACGATTCTTATATAATATACACATCACTTTATTTAATCAGCCACTTAACTTCTTTGCGACATGTTTTAATTTATAGAAGATCTGTATCAAATAATTCTTAAGGAAGTAAAACGTTATTTTACTATATTCTAATATAGTTTTATACAAATTAGGTTTTTCAAACCACAGAGGTCAGATCCTGTATTAAACTAAAATTTGACACAGAGAAGAGAAAAAAGGAGGAGAGAAGAAAACAGCCAATAGTCAGGAAAAGCTTCATGTTACCAAGGGGGAAAAACCTGATCTCAGTGGGAAATGTAATAAATTCGAGCCTTAAACAGCTTCCAATTTGTCTCGTCAGAGTTTAGTATTTGTTTTATAACATGAAACAGGTGCATCCTTGATCACATTAGAATGTGGACTATTAAAATGAGATGTAACTTTGAACACTGCGTTTACCTTCTCATGGAATTAAACTACATATTCTACTTTACCTTTGTTTATTGCTCTGCTGTTTCCGAATCTCCCCCTTTTCTTCAGACAACAGAAGTCTTTATTCACAAGAATCTAAACACATGACTGAGACTCCAGCAGTTTATCTGTTCGGCAGAAAACACGCATCGTGTCATCCCCAAAGCACACAGGGAGACCTCGCATTCTCTGAGGCTCTGCCTCACATACACACAAATACTTTTCAGTTATACGCACAGCCATATATGACAATCACATGTGCTATTAATACTATTCATGGGGTTCTCAAGGCAAGAATACTGAAGTGGTTTGCCATTCCCTTCTCCAGTGGACCACATTCTCTCAAAGAAAGGCAATGCCAAAGAATGCTCAAAATACCGCAAAATTGCACTCACTGCACATGCTAGTAATGCTCAAAATTCTCCAAGCCAGGCTTCAGCAATACGTGAACCATGAACTTTCAAATGTTCAAGCTAGCTTTTAGAAAAGGCAGAGGAACCAGAGATCAAATTGCCAATATCCGCAGGATCATTGAAAAACCAAGAGAGTTCAAAAAAACACATCTATTTCTGCTTTATTGACTATGCCAAAACCTTTGACTGTGTGGATCACAATAAACTGTGGAAAATTCTGAAAGAGATGGAATACCAGACCACCTGACTTGCCTCTTGAGAAACCTGTACGCAGGTCAGGAAGCAACAGTTAGAACTGGACATGGAACGACAGACTGTTTCCAAATAGGAAAAGGAGTATGTCAAGGATGTATATTGTAGCCCTGCTTATTTAACTTATATGCAGAATACATCATGAGAAACGCTGGACTGGAAGAAACATAAGCTGGAATCAAGATTGCCAGGAAAAATATCAATAACCTCAGATATGCAGATGACAGCACCCTTATGGCAGAAAGTGAAGAGGAGCTAAAAAGCCTCTTGATGACAGTGAAAGAAGTGAAAAAGTTGGCTTAAAGCTCAACATTCAGAACATGAAGATCATGGCATCCGGTCCCATCACTTCATGGCAAATAGGTGGGGTAACAGTGGAAACAGTGTCAGACTTTATTTTTGGGGGCTCCAAAATCACTGCAGATGGTGACTGCAGCCATGAAATTAAAAGACGCTTACTCCTTGGAAGGAAAGTTATGACCAACCTAGACAGCATATTCAAAAGCAGAGAGATAACTTTGCCAACTAAAGGTCCGTCTAGTCAAGGCTATGGTTTTTCCAGTGGTCATGTATGGATGTGAGAGTTGGACTATTAAGAAAGCTGAGCGCCAAAGAATTGATGCTTTCGAACTGTGGTGTTGGAGAAGACTCTTCAGAGTCCCCTGGACTGCTAGGAGATCCAACCAGTCCATCCTAAAGGAAATCAGTCCTGAATATTCACTGGAAGGACTAATGCTGAAGCTGAAGCTCCAGTACTTGACCACCTGATGTGGAGAGCTGACTCATTGGAAAAGATCCTAAAGCTAGGAAAGATTGAGGGCAGGAGGAGGAGAGGACGACAGAGGATGAGATGGCTGGATGGCATCACTGACTCAAAGGACATGGGTTTGGGTGGACTCCGGGAGTTGGTGATGGACAGGAAGCCCTGGCGTGCTGGAGTTCACGGGGTTGCAAAGAGTCGGAAATGACTGAGTGACAGAAATGAAGTGTGCTATTAATAATTTTCTAGTGGTATCATTTAGGTCATACCTCAATGGTCTAGCAGTTTTCCCTACTTTCTTCAATTTTAGATAGCATATTGAAAAGCAGAGACATTACTTTGCCAACTAAGGTCCATCTAGTCAAGGCTATGGTTTTCCCTGTGGTCATGTATGGACGTGAGAGTTGGACTGTGAAGAAAGCTGAGCACCGAAGAATTGATGCGTTTGAACTGTGGTGTTGGAGAAGACTCTTGAGAGTCCCTTGGACTGCAAGGAGATCCAGCCTGTCCATTCTGAAGGAGATCAGCCCTGGGATTTCTTTGGAAAGAATGATGCTGAAGCTGAAACTACAGTACTTTGGCCACTTCATGCGAAGAGTTGACTCATAGGAAAAGACTCTGATGCTGGGAGGGATTGGGGGCAGGAGGAGAAGGGGACGACAGAGGATGAGATGGCTGGATGGCATCACGGACTCGATGGACATGAGTCTGAGTGAACTCTGGGAGCTGGTGATGGACAGGGAGGCCTGGCGTGCTGCGATTCATGGGGTCGCAAAGAGTCGGACACGACTGAGCGACTGAACTGAGCTGAGTAGTGTCATATACGGATGCCAGGGGGAAGGAAGAGAAACTATACAAAAATCAGCAGTGTTGCCGACAGTGTGGTTTCTAGACTCATACTGAGTTAGGTTCTCTTTCTGACTTCACCCTGTGTAACAGGCTCTAGGTTCATCCACCGCAGTTCAACTCTCAGCGGTTCCTCTTTATGGCCGAGTAATATTCCATTGCATCCATGCACCACATCTTTAGTCATCTGTCAGTGGATATAACGCATGTACATGGAATCTAGAAAAAGGTACTGATGAACCTGCTTGCGGAGCAGGAAGAGAGACAGAGATGTAGAGAACAGACTTGCAGACACGGTGGGGAAGGCGCGGGGGATGAACTGAGAGAGCAGGATGACACACGACACACACAGCGAGCGGGACGGTGCTGCGTGCCACAGGGAGCCCGGCGCAGCCCGCGGCAGCCTGCAGGGCAGGGGCGGGGCGGGCTGGGAGCAGCGTCAGCAGGGAGGGCCGTGTGTGGACTGCACATTCACGCTGCACGGCAGAAACCAACACAACACTGCAGAGCATTTCTCCTCCAATTAGAAATCAATTTAAAAAACAGTAAAAAATTAATTAAAAAAATTAGGTCCTTTGGGATTGGGGCTATTAATGAATATATTTAACGAGAAGTCTGACAAGTTACTGAGTCACCAAAGTTTGAGAACCACCATACGAGAAGTCTGCGGGAAACACACAAACTCAAGACGTTTGAGCTTCACACTCCTCCACAGAGCTTCTCTTGTGGCTCAGCTGGCAAAGAATCTGCCTGCAAAGCAGAAGACAAGGGTTCAGTCCCTGGGTCAGGAAGATCCCCTAGAGAAGGGGAAGGCTGCCCACTCCAGGATTCTGGCCTGGGAGCCCCATGGTCTGTACAGTCCACGGGGTCGCAAGGAGTCGAACACGACTGAGTGAGTTTCACACACTACTCCACAAAATGCCTTCCCAGAAATCTGTTGTTATTTTAATGTATTTCCTTCTGAAATGTTTCCTTTGCTTAAGTAATATATAGCTATGTAATCACTTCCCTCATGGACTGCAGCATACCAGGCTTCCCTGATCCTCACCAACTCGCAGAGTTTACTCAAACTTATGTCCATCGAGTTGGTGACGCCATCCAACCATCTCATCCTCTGTCGTCCCCTTCTCCCGCCTTCAATCTTTCCAAGCATCAGGGTCTTTTCAAATGAGTCAGTTCTTTGCATCAGTGGCCAAAGTATTGGAGCTTCAGCTTCAGCATCAGTCCTTCTAATGAATATCCAGGACTGATTTCCTTTAGAACTGACTGGTTTGATCTCCTTGCAGTCCAAGGGACTCTCAAGAGCCTTCTCAACAGTTCAAAAGCAACAATTCTTCAGCGCTCAGCTTTCTTTATGGTCCCACTCTCACGTCCATACATGACTACTGGAAAAGCCATAGCTCTGACTAAATATATATATACATATATATATACACACACACACATACATATATATGTGTATATATATGGAAATAAAAAATATACATTTACAGCTTCGCCAATAGCATATGATGCTGCCTATACCCCCACATCCTCGACAAGCTGCTTTTTATCTTTTTAATCCTTATCAATCGGACGAACCAAATATGGACATTGGGGTTTTCTGATTCTTCTGTCAGTAGTTACTTTGGTTTAAAATATTTTAAGGTTGAAATACAAATAAACCAAATTTATGGTGTAACAGCAGCAGAGGTGAGATATCCCTCCAAGACTAAATGCCAAATTCTATAGGAATATATCCAATAACCGTTATTTGTATAAGAACAGGTACCTTTAATCAGCTTTAATCATAACATAACAGGGGTGATTGAATTCACCTGCCTCTTTGGGTCATCTACCTGGATGCAGGTTTTTTTTAACGGCTAATCCACTGTTTCTTGAGCTACTGACACTGATTCATTGAACCCCTTTCTTTGGCCAAAACACAATAAAAATAAATCCCCATTATGCAATTTAACTTGGAGAACACATGGTAGCCCCTAGCTCGCAGCCTTCGGAGGCTGAGCGCACGTCTGTGCTCGAGTGCCTTCCCTGACAGCTGTTACGCTGACCCCCTTGCACCGAGTCAGCCTGTCAGCACTGTTTCTCAAACAGCATTTGTGCACTCACGTCTCCGTGTCACAGTCTGGTGATTCTTGTGATAGTCTAAAGTCGCTTATTATTATTCTGTGATAGTGATCTGTGGCAGAAGAAAGGTTCATGAGGTTGAAGGAAGGAAGCTGTCCCCGTAAAATGAAAGTACAGGGTGAAGCAGCAAACGCTGATTCAGAAGCTGCAGCGAGCTGTCCAGGATACCCAGCTGAGATAATGCACGGAGGTGGCCACACTCAACAGCAGTTTCCAGTGCACGTAAGACAGCCTCACACTGGAGCAAGAAGCCATCTAGGACTCTCACAGCTAGAGAGGAGAAGTCAATGTCTAGTTCCAAAGCTGCAAAGGACAGGCTGACTCCCCTGTGAGGTGTTATGCATCTGGCGACTTTAAGCTGAAGCCCGGGGCCCTCAAGAACGAGGCTCAATCTGCTCTGCCCGTGCTCCAGAAACGGAGCAGCGAAGCCTGATGACAGCACGTACGTCTGTTCACAAAATGGTTTACTGAATACTTTAAGCCCACTGTTGAGACATTCTGCTCAGAAAAAAGATTCCTTTCGAAACATGGCTGCTCACTGACAATGCTCCTGGTCACCCAAGAGCCCTGATGGGGATGCAGGAGAGTCACGTTGTGTTCACACTGGCTGACAACTTCCTTCCTGGAGCCCATGGATCAAGGAGTGGTTTGAACTCAAGTTGTGTTCACACTGGCTGACAACTTCCTTCCTGGAGCCCATGGATCAAGGAGTAGTTTGAACTTTCCAATCTTATTATTTAGGAAATACATTTCATAAAGCTATAGTTGCCACAGATAGGGATTCCTCTGATGGATCTGAACAAAGTCAGCTGAAAACCTCCGGAAAGGATTCGCCATTCTAGATGCTGTTAAGAACATCTGTGAACAGGAGCTTGGAAGAAGCTGACTCTAAGCCTCATGGACGCCTGTGAGGGGTACGAGACTTCAGTGGAGCAAGTAACGCTGCAGACGTGGTGGAAAGAGCACAGCCAGCATCAGCAGTGGGGCTGCAGGTGTGCCTGCGCTGCTGAAATCTCAGGCCGGACAGAACCTGAACTGACGAGGCACGGCTTCTTACGGATGAGCAACAAACAGGTTTCCTGAGATGGAAACTATTGGTGAAGATGAGGCGAAGACTGTTGACGTGACGAAGGATTTAAACTACTGGCTGACTCTGGGTGATGAGGCAGCAGCAGGGTTTGAGAGGATTGACTCCAATTTTGAAAGAAGTTCTAATGTGGGTAAAATGCTGTCAAGCAGCATTCTATGCTACAGAGAGATCCTTCAGAAAAGGAAGAGTAAATCGTCTCATTTTAAGAAATCGCCACAGCCACCCGAACCTTCAGAACAGCCTGATCAGCCAGCAACCGCCAGCGTGGAGGCAAGACCTTCCGCCAGCAAAAAGACTACACCTCCCTGAAGGCTCACCTCACTGGACATCACGTTCAGCGCTTTCAGCAATAAGGCTCTTTACAGCCAGGTGCTCACGTTTGTTTTTAAAGATATAACGCTCCCGCACACCTACCAGACTCCATGTCGTGTGAGCATGGCTTTATATGCCCTGGGGAACCAAGACACCCACATGACTGGCTTTCCTGTTCCTGGCTTTCCTGTGGGGCTCTGGAACCCAGCCTGCATGGTCTCCGAGGGGCGTGTGCACCGGGCGTCACGGCCACAGGGCGACGCTCGAGCAGCACCGCCCGGCGTGCGGAGCTCTGTGAGCAGAGGGAGGGCGAGCGGGCTCTGCCTCAGGAGACATCCAAGCTCAGCCTCCAGAATGAGCCGGTCACGGTGAAGAGCTGCGGGAGAGGGTGCTTCCAGACAGAGGTCACTGCCTCTCTTGTGCCAGAAGGTGAAGGAGACCACTAGAGGCTGAGGACAGTCAGGCCCTTCAGAACGACTGAGCTTCCGGGCGGTGAGGCAAGTGGGGCGCGGGGGCGGGGGGTGGTCACCAAATGGTGAGGCTGGCCTGACCTTAATGCCTACAGCTGGAACTTGAAGTTTAGAACGTTCAGTCTTTTCCTTAAAGAAAGGCGGAGAGGTAACCAGTGTCAGGAAAAGTCACGACCAGAGGGATGCTAGCCACGCTACGGCAGAAACCAGGGTGACACGAGCGCCTTGTTAACGGCTTGAAACACTTGTTTCCGTTACAGAGCTGAAGGGGAATTTCTGCTGAATGCTAATCGCGTGATGAGCTGAAGTTTATGGTTTTCAATGACCACCTTGACAATACCTCCCCTACTTTGTCAGTGTCGCCTTAAACTTTCCATCGAATGCCAAGACCAGCACGACAGCCAGCACTGACGCTCACGCGCCGGCTGCAGCAGGGCCACCTGGAGGGGCTGGTGGAGCACAGGGCTCTCCCAGCAAGGGGCGGGACGGGAGGCGGAATATTCCTAGCAAGGCCCCCACGCGACGCTGGTCCTGGACTGGAGCACACCCTGAGAATCACTGCACCCCAATACCATGCTCTAAGTCTACGTGAACACAGGCATGAGGGGAAGAATGGTCTTTGGAGTCTTTCCTATGGTGGAAATAGGCATCCAAACGTAACTGAACCGCATTTTCTAAACATCTTGAGGAATCGATATTCCAATCTTTCTGTTTGAATTAACTATTCGCCCAGCAGGAATTCTACTAATCGTTTACCTCTAACTTGGCATAGAGTGGTTAGATACTTTAAGCTTGTCAAAACTGCCCAAAAAGAAATGTCAGCTAAGAGCACTCCACCTTTGAAAGTTCTCTAAAACCACTTTAGTCTTGCCGCTGCCACTACTACTAAATAAAACTATAGCCTTCCAAAATGAGCTAGCGTACAAATAAGCTCCTTAAAAGGCAATGGATTTTTAACAAGAATTAAAATCTTTAAAAACACAGAAAATAAATTTTATGATAGTGAGAATGGAAATTATAAACAACTGCAGTGCATTTTATTAACAAAGGCCATTTATCTACATTAGAAACAGTTGTATACATTAGGGACATTTATATACATTAAACGTTATCCCGCTTAATTAAACACGTGGTTATAATCATTGGTAATTCCACACTGTCTCTGGAGGGTCTGCCACTTCCGTGAATGTAAGTCAGCTATGTATGGGGTCCACAGTGTCACGAAACGAGCTGCTTGCACATTTTCATTATTCATGCACGCACAGAGACAAACAACTGTGATTTCACTTTGTTCTCATTAGAATTATTAATTGTAATAACTCATGGTTAACAAAGATGCATTAAAGCTTTTTATAAACTGATGAATACTAAAATTCTGCCTTAATTATAACAACAAACACTCACTGACTCCTTGGAAGGCAGCGTGCAGGAACTAAGTGCCTGATCTTCATTCCCAGCCTCAGTCTTCCGGTGGAAGGAAGTGTAATGGAGAACTTAACCTGCCTGAAAGAATACTCCTATTAAGGAGGCAGCCAGGACAGTCCCACCACGCTTTTGAGACATTAATGCAGAAGGGACTACTGGCATACTTCTAAGCTGTAATATTGAAAAATTTTAATTTAATTTAGCAAATATAAATCTGACCTCAATCTTTTTTTCCTCCCAACTCTTCCTAGCGAAAAGTCAAGTGAAAGTCGCTCAGTTGTGTCCAACTCTTTGCGACCCCATGGACTGTGTAGTCCATGGAATTCTCCAGGCCCGAATACTGGATGGGGAGCCTTCCCCTTCTCCAGGGGATCTTCCCAACCCAGCGATCAAACCCAGGTTTCCCGCATTGCAGGCAGATTCTGTACCAGCTGACCCACCAGGGAAGCCCAAGAATACTGGAGTGGACAGCCTATCCCTTCTCCAGCAGATCTTCCTGACCCAGGAATTGAACTAGGATCTCCTGCATTGCAGGCAGATTCTTTACCAGCTGAGCCACCAGGGAAGCCCCCAGCTGTTCCTAGGACGCCCTCAATAACCCACAGACATGCTGGTGAGGCGCAGGATCACCCCGAATCTCCAAGGGAGAAACAGGAGAGCTTCCCCTTCCTCCTCGAGAACGAGAGGGCGGGAGGCTCGCCTCCCCCAGGAGCGCTGGGCCAGAGACCAGCAGCCGCGGCGCATCTGCAGCAGAGCCGGGCCTGCCGGCCCCGCCGGGCCCCGCCCCCCCAGCCGCAGGTGAGGCCTCGGAGAAGCTGCGGTGCCTTCTTCCAGGCTTCACCTGCAGGAGACGCTCTGCTGCCTGACTCCTGGGTTTCCCTGAGCTGGGACAGTTTGCCTGCTCCTGAGTTTCTGGTCTGGGATGTAACCGCACTTGATCCTTCAGAACACATTATTCTGCCGCAAGCATTCTCTTTAATTTGCTCACCAAACTTATTAAAACTGAGAAATTGTATGCGAGTTTCAGGGGCGGTAAGAAGGACGAGATGGGAAAAAAAAGGGCAACGCAAGGAAGGAATGGTCTGTTTACTGTCTGTTTTTCCTTAAGAATTTTCACTTCTCTTTTGTCACAGCTCACCACTTGCTGCCAAAGCAGCTTATAGACACCTCTAGCATGCACGCTAACATTAAACATAACTGCGTGTTGCTAGTCTTCACTTCACACTAGATCTAACTGCCCCGAGAGCAGGGGACCTGTGATCTGCCCTGTGTTCGTGTTATCCACGCAGACCTTCACTGGGTACACTACCAGGATTCACATTAACTCTATATGCTTCCATTTTCCCATCGTTTCAGTGTACGTAAAAGACATTCTAACTTACTTCACAGGACTACTGTAAAGGTAAGATCAGTAAGAAAGAAAACCTGAGAGTACTGCACATTTCCTCAATAGTAGTATTCTTCAACTCTAACCCCCACAATCGACTAGGTTTATTAAAACATTCAGAACACGCACGCCTCATTTTTATGTGTGTGCTAAACAACAGAGGTGACATCTAGTTAACTCCCACCCTATATTTACTCTCTTGACATGTCTTTCTGAAATCTGCGTCGAGTATGTGAGCAACTGAAAATAAAAAGGAAAATCAAGAAATCATACCCTAAAGGTTGAAACTGTTATTTAAGGACTACAGAGAGAAAATAAAAACAAAATTAAAAAAATGTAAGCAAACACTCTCTACAAAGCAAAATCATCTCTCACTTAACACAAGTTCCCACTATGTCAGAAAACCACTATCTACTTTTTAATTCTGCAATTAAAATTTTTATAATAGAACCGAGAGGAAATAAAAGCACAACTCTGAATCTAACACTGAAAACTAACACTTCCACTTATCCCTGGATCACGGACTGGGGATAACTTGTCTCCTTGAAAAAGCTTATATTTAAGTTGTAACCCCTGGAACTCGTAGATGTGATCTTATTTTAAAACAGCATCTTTGCAGATCTATATCTGCAAAGCTCAAGATTACACTCAAGATTCAGCCTGCAATGCAGGAGACTTGGGTTCGATCCCGGGGTCGGGAAGGTCCTCTGGAAGACAGCATGGAACCCACTCCAGTGGCAAAAGTACTGGAGTTTCAGCTTCAGCACCAGTCCTTCCAATGAGTATTCAGGGCTGATCTCCTCTCCTTTAGGATGGACTGGCTGGATCTCCTTGCAGTCCAAGGGACTCTCAAGAGTCTTCTCCAACACCACAGTTCAAAAGCATCAATTCTTTGGTGCTCAGCTTTCTTCACAGTCCAACTCTCACATCCAAACATGACCACTGGAAAAACCATAGCCTTGACTAGACAGACCTTTGTGGACCAAGTAATATCTCTGCTTTTTAATATCCAGCTGTTACTGATGGTAGTGGAAGTCACTTAGGTGTCTGGAGTCTTAATTTGACACTTTTGTGTGTGTTTGAACATTTTCACAATTTTAAGTTTAAAACTTTTCAAAAAAGATCTCTCCAGCTAATCAAGACATCAAGATGTTAGGACATAATTTGACATCCATGGATACTGAGACCCACGCTGTGGTCACAGACACAGAGAAGACACGCAGGGAACGTGGACTGTTAGCGTGAGGCCAGACTGTCTCGGGCCTCACCAGGGCTTTAACTTCTAGGCGGTTCTGGACACAGGCTCCTGGGGGCAGGAGGAGGGTGTGAGGGAGCGGACGGGCCACATGCACAGTTTAAGGCAAGCCCTCTTCCGGGGCCATTCTGACAGCCAGGGCTCTCCTGAGAAAAAGAAAGAAGACGCCATCTTGATGACATCCTGTGGAGAATATCTTTAGCTTGTGAAACTGAAGAAAACTATGTCTCCAAAACGACTGAGGAGTTTGGGGAGAAAATAGCCTGTGAATTCAAAATATCACGAGTAGTGTTGCTTTAAGAATTAGAATGGGCTTTCCTGCTGACCTTTCTTCCCCTGTGAGGGCACCGGCTTTGTAAGGAAGCTATGCCAAGAGAGATAAGTGAATTAAATGGAATGCTTGGTGGCAGAGTTTGGCAGGCAATCCATCACCAGGGAAGTCTCAGGCACTGCTGGCTGGGTTTTAAAGTATTGCCTTCAATAAGGCTGGACGAGCCTGCCTCTGGGCACACACATTTTCTCTAAGTTGGCAGGAGAACTGCTTCCTTATTCCGTCTTTCTTACAGTCAACTCAATTATCACGGTGTCGGAAGACAGGGTTAGTGGATAACTCCACAGATAATTTTTAGAAAACTCATTTTAATGGTTAGTTTCGACCTCCTCTTTGACCAAAATCTTTTATTTAGCAACCCATGCATGCGTGCGAAGTCGCTTCAGTCATGTCCGACTCTCCGTGACCCCATGGACTGTAGCCCACCAGGCTCCTCTGTCCATGGGATTCTCCAGGCAGGAACACTGGAGGGGGCTGCCATTTCGTCCTCCGGGGATCGTCCCAACCCAGGGATCGACCCTCGTCTGTTGCGTCTCCTGCTTGGCAGGCGGGTTCTTTACCACTGGTGCCACCTGGGACACTCTGAGCAACCCATAAATCATCACATTTATTTATTTGTGCTTTATTATGCCCTGTTACTTTGTAGTTTCAACCGGATGCCTAATAATAATATTAAAAACTCCTACTTCCTAAACAAGTTCCTGAAACCTGTTTCCTCATTTTTTCCAGTAACCTCATAAATCAGGCATGATTCTCTCCAGTCTTCAGATATGGAAATGGACCTGTGCTCAGAGAATAAACAAGATCAGTCTGAGATCAGACAAGGGGTGAAAGCCTGAGCCGGGACACAAACCTGGGGCAGGACCTGTCCTTCCCAGGACGCTGCCTCACTGTGACAAAGAAGGAAGAACACGGATGGAGATCAGGAAAGGGAGGTAGCAGAAGGAAGACAGGAGAAGGAAGCTGGAAAATCACTGCCAAACCCTCTATTTTATCCTGGACTGCAGCTGTTACCAACGCTGTTCGTGAATCAGCTACACACCTGCAGACCTCTGCTCTTTCCCTGCCTTTCTCCACTGAGCTCCTTCCAGAATCCTGGGCAGAACCCCTTGTGCTGCACAGTAGCTCCTAGCTGGCTATCTGTTTTAAGTAGGGAAGGGTGTATCTGTTTACCCCACACTCCCCACCCTTTTCCCCTGGTAACCGTAAGTCCATTCTCCAAGTCTGTGAGTTTGTTTTGTAAATAAGTTCATTTGTGTCATTTTTTTTAAAGATTCCACATGTGAGCAATATCATATGATACTGGCTTTCTCTGTCTGGCTTACTTCACTTAATATGATAATCCCCAGGTCCATTCATGTTGCTGCAAGTGGTATTAATTCATTCTTTTTTATGGCTCAGTAACAAGCCATGAAATTAAAAGATGCTTACTCCTTGGAAGGAAACTTATGACTAACCTAGACAGCATATTAAAAAGCAGAGACATTACTTTGCCAACAAAGGTCCGTCTAGTCAAGGCTATGGTCATGTATGGATGTGAGAGTTGGACTGTGAAGAAAGCTGAGCGCCAAAGAATTGATGCTTTTGAACTGTGGTGTTGGAGAAGACTCTTGAGAGTCCCTTGGACTGCAAGGAGATCCAACCAGTCCATCCTAAAGGAGATCAGTCCTGGGTGTTTATTGGAAGGACTAATGCTGAAGCTGAAACCAGTACTTTGGCCACCTCATGCGAAAAGTTGACTCACTGGAAAAGACCCTGATGCTGGGAGGGATTGGGGGCAGGAGGAGAAGGGGATGACAGAGGATGAGATGGCTGGATGGCATCACCGAGTAGATGGATATGAGTTTGAGTGAACTCTGGGAGTTGGTGATGGACAGGGAGACCTGGTGTGCTGCAATTCATGGGGTCACAAAGAGTCAGACACGACTGAGCAACTGAACTGAACTGAATATTCCACTGTCCACGCGGAGCGCATTTTCTTTATCCATTCACCCTCTGATGCCTAGGTTACTTGCACATCTTGGCCGCTGTGAACGTGCTGCGGTGAACACTGGGCTGCAGGCACCCTTTTGAACCATGTGTTTGTCTGGAGATACACTCGGGGTTGGATGCTGAACACATGGTGGTTCTATTTTTAGTTTCTGAAGGAACTTCCACCCTGCTCTCTACATCGCCAAATCTTTATGAATGGCGTGACCTTGGAAAGACTAACACTAACTTTTACTTTATGGTTCTACCTTCCAGCCAGCTGATATAAAACTTTTAAATGATCTCGTTTCATACTCAAGTTATTGTCATCATTCATTTTGTAAAACAAGCTTCAGTGATCTTCATGGAGTAAAGTGTCCTTTAGAAAGTTATTTTGAGTGACATCAGGGACAGTACCACGATGATTTTCTGCTATTTTGATCTAGATCTGAGCTGGAGGGCTGCCTCCAACTGAGAGATTATGCAAATTTATGAAAACCTAAAATGGGTCACGGGCTTCCCTGGAGGCTCAGCAGCGAGGAATCTGCCTGCCTGTGTAGATGGGGGTTCGATCCCTGGGTCGGGAAGACCCCCTGGAGGAGGGCATGGCTACCCACTCCAGTATTCTTGCCTGGAGAATTCCAGGGGTGGAGGAGCCTGGCAGGCTCCCATCCATGGGGTTGCAAAAGAGTCAGACGTGACTTAGCAGCTAAACAGCAACAAGATGCATCATCTTGGGAACTACAAACGTTCTAAGCGGAGCCAAAACCAAACTAAGGTGGGCGAGCCGACGCCTGTGCTCAGCGCAGACTCTCAGACCGCCCCGTCCTCCTCGGCCGGCCCGCGTCTCACCGCGGCCGATCTAACACCCCCGGGCGAGGGCCTGCACATCTCTCAGTGCCTCTCCTTTCTTTCCAACCAATTCTTACTGACGTTTACAATTCTTGAGAAAAGTCCTTAACAGAATTTTACAGGGAAAAACTAGCCAAAAATGTTATAGCTCTGCACGACCATCTGCCAGGACCCAGACCTTCTACCAGCCGGTAGCACGTGCTGTGGCTGAAAACCCTCTTCTCTCCGTCAGAGGACCTGACTTTTGGCTGACATGTGCCACTTACAAGCGCTGGAACCTCAGAACTTTAAGAAAGGCACCAGCTACTGTGCTGGACGTTTCACATAACCCTATCCTATCCTCACAGATCAATGAGGTAGGTGTATCACTCATCTTTGAAAAACAGACGTAAACACTCCAAGAGTTAGCAGACCTGACCAAGTTTACAGAGAGACCTGGGATTCAAGCTGAAATCTGCCCAGCATGTTATACTATACCGTGCGACCTGCTATCCATAAAATTAATGAAAACAAACCCAAGGATATTATAAAGAAATCCAGTGCTGTATTTCTCAAAAAGACCCGAGTTACAAGCAGCATCAACTTTGTCCACACTTTATTTCACATCAGAGAAATACCTAACTGCCTGAGTCAAGGTGTGCAAGCCAGGTTTCACGATCCTAACAAAGTGGCTGAACTAAACAGAACAATGGGGGACAGACTGTGGTGAACTGCTCGTATCTCAGATGCTCTTGCACTCAAAATACCCACAATTTAATATGATTAGACAGCACAGACAACTGATGGGAATTTACAGGCAGAGCGCCTCTGCCCGTTGCCAGAGGAGTCCTGACCGCAGGCTTCACAGGTCTGACAAATCCTGGGATGCTGACGCTGCTGTCCCTGGGGCCGCAAGAGTCGGGCACGGCTGAGCGGCTGAACTGAACTGCGTGCTAAAGCTGGCCATCATCTTAAGCACAGAGCGGCAGCTCTGCTTCTTAAACTGCCAAGAATGCTGGCCTCAAAAAAATCTTTGCAAAACAAGATACCTGGGACTGCTACGAACACACCAATAAACCAGAATAAAAGAAAAAGAGAGAAAAACAGTAGCCAGTTGTCACTCACGACCTGCTGAATTCCAAATGCTATAGTTCTAACAGTCATTCAAGTGATTATTCATCAAATAACAAGAAAATCAGACTCAGAGCCTAATGCGGGAACAATCGGTCTCTGTGGTGA
>SJYQ01004898.1:308601-408311 GCA_006410935.1 Redunca redunca
CTATTCCCCATGAAGTGATGGGACCAGATGCCATGATCTTCGTTTTCTGAATGTTGAGCTTAAGCCAACTTTTTCACTCTCCTCTTTCACTTTCATCAAGAGACTTTTTAGTTCCTCTTCACTTTCTGCCTTAAGGGTAGTGTCATCTGCATATCTGAGGTTATTGATATTTTTCCCGGCAATCTTGATTCCAGCTTGTGTTTCTTCCAGTCCAGCTTTTCTCATGATGTACTCTGCATATAAGTTAAATAAGCAGGGCGACAATATACAGCCTTGACGGACTCCTTTTCCTATTTGGAACCAGTCTGTTGTTCCATGTCCAGTTCTAACTGTTGCTTCCTGACCTGCGTACAGGTTTCTCAAGAGGCAGGTCAGGTGGTCTGGTATTCCCATCTCTCTCAGAATTTTCCACAGTTTATTGTGATCCACACAGTCAAAGGCTTTAGCACTCTCAATAAAGCAGAAATAGATGTTTGTCTGGAACTCTCTTGGTTTTTCGATGATCCTGCAGATGTTGGCAATTTGATCTCTGGTTCTTCTGCCTTTTCTAAATCCAGCTTGAACATCAGGAAGTTCATGGTTCACGTATTGCTGAAGCCTGGCTTGGAGAGTCTTGAGCCTCACTTTGCTAGCGTGGGACGTAAAGGCGCCGCTTGGGAGGAGAAGAAAATTGAACTGTGCACATGCGTGGTCAGTCACTCAGTCATGTCTGACTCTCTGCGACTCCAGGGACTCTAGCCCACCAGGTTCTTCCATGCAATTCTCCAGGCAAGAACACTGGAGTGGGTTGCCGTTTCCTCCTCCAGGAGATCTTCCCGACCCAGGGATCAAACCCGTGTTTCCTGCGGTGCAGGCAGATTCTTTACCACTGAGCTACTAGGGAAGCCCTTGAATTGTGCACATAATTTTGTAAATAATTTGAACTGGCTTTTACACTGCTAAAGTTTTAGTTTGCATTTTGTTCCTCAGTTCATCACATGAAGCTGTAACTTCCCAGAAGAAACAGTGTGTGTTCTACTAGTTTTCTCTTAGTCACACTAACAGTGAAGTATTTACTATGAAGTCTGTGTTTCTGAGACCCGATTTCAAGGTTTAAATCAAGAAATAAGATGCGTCACCGTTAGGGCAGTATTTTTCCTTCAGAATTTCTTGAATTCTCCTGGCAGAAACGATGGCTTTTCTAATAATTTTCAGAAGATTTATTCTACTGGTAAAGAAATAAAAAACTAAAACTAGGGAAATGTGATTTTGACAAAAATACAGAGGTGAGTTGAAAATGTTCACTTAGCACACATCCCTTTAAATAGACATTTTATACCCAGCTTACCGTGAGTGTAAAGGGGAAGAGTCTCCTGAACTTTCCAAATCTGACGCTGTCACTACCACATCCCTGCTAAGACCTGTGTTCTTCGGTTCTTGGTGATGCGCCATCCATTCCGCGAAGCTGGACAGCGGAAAGACAAAGACCGCGAGATCCGCATTCCCAAACAGTGACTGCGTTGGCAGAAAACCAGCGGTGTCGAGGAACCCTGCTTCCCACGTTTATCCCCACGGACTGTAGCCCACGAGGCCCCTCCGTCCATGGGGTCTCCAGGCAAGGGTACTGGAGTGGGCTGCCGTCTCCTTCTCCAGGGGATCTTCCTGGCCCAGGGATCAAATCCATGTCTCAGGCGTTGGGAAGAGGGTTCTTTACCACGAGCACCACCTGGGAAGCCCGTTTCAACCACAGAAACCAACAAAGCCATTCTTAGGTGGTGGCCTCTTCCAAACAGGCCGTGGACAAGACCTGCGGTACTGGCAACAGTTTGCTGACTCCCTGCCCCCGAAGTACGTCATTCCACAAGTGCTTGGCCCTGACATGCACTTGTCCCTCTTCCCAAATCTTTCCACTGTGCCTCTGAAAATGGTGTTCTCCATTTTTCCCAGGCGGCAGAGCCATGTGAACCATCTGAGGGTTTGTTAAAACACAGCCTGGAGGGTCTCACGCCCAGATTTCTGACTCAGTCAGTCCAGGGTAGGGCCCATTTCTACTTCTAACAAGTGCCCAGGTGACGCTGCTGGCCCGGGACCACACCTTGAGAGTCCACTGCTCCCAACTCCCTCCATATTATCGGCCAACTCTACACGACAGCCTCAGTCTCTTTACCGCAGAGCTCCCTCTGCTCTCTGGACTCAGCTGCACGAACTCCCCTTCTGCCCACTACCCGGGGGGTCTGCGCCGGCGCTCCTCCTCCCTCGCCCTCCCCTCCAGTGAAACACGGAGTCACGGTATTTGATGACCTGCACATATGGTGACGCGCCCGCTTCTATCCATCTCCACCTTACTTCCAGCTACCATCTTACCACTTGTCAACAGTGTGCTCCAAACATTTTTCAGAATGCACGCACAACGATCCTTTTAAGATGAGAATCTTCCTTGCTTAAAACCACCCTTCGGAGAGCTCTCCGAGGCCATAGGAGACTCAGCCGGGACGGGTCCCTGCCTTCCTCTGCCCAGACTTCCTCCAGGCCGCCACGCCTGCTGTTCCCAGCCTGGGATTCTTTCCCTGTGCAGTCAGCCTGCACTTCTCAGGCCGCAAGGGACATCCCCAAGAAAGCTTTTGCTGACCCTCCAGACCGGGCCAAGTTTCCCTTAATGTGTACTTGTTTCTAACTCTCTGTCTTCACATTAAAAACATACAAATACCTGACATTTATTATACTAGACATTTTTCCAAGCCCTTCATACATTTGTTTGTTTAATCCTCACAAAACCCCAGAAGGTAGATGCTCTGAGAATTCTCCGCCGTCTCCCCTTTATTAACCACACAGAGGAGCGGGGCACACAGAGTGTAGCAGTCCGCCCAAGTTCAAGCAGCTAGGAAGTGTGAGAGCCAGATGCGCACTGAGGCCCTGTCTCCAGCCCATGAGCTCCTCCTGGGAGCAGAGAGCTCCGCTGGAGCCCAGCGCTCACGCGGCCAGGCCCACACAGACACAGTCCGCACACAGTCGGGCATTTATTAGGCAAATGAGCTGGTGAAGGAACTGATTACATGGTAGCAGAATATTATCTATTATTCACTAGTCTGCATTATTAAGGCTTATTTCAAAAAAAGGCTTTCTACCCTGCCATCGGTCGCAGCATAATCAGTTACAGACCTTATCTTTTAAGAACTGTAGTACTATCATTATGTGGATCAAGTCCTTTAATTCCTTTCATACCCGACATTTTAATCTACTTGCTCAGCCATTTCACCTATGTGCATATGCATATAAACAACCGTGTAAGTCAGCATAAACAGAACACTAAGATATTACCATAATCTAGTTATTAAATTTGTGACAATTATTTTTAGAGAGGTATACATATTCTTGTGGAGTATCCTTATATTCAAAGGGTACAGGGTACAGCAGTGATGGAGGGGAAAATATTGTCTTAAATCACCACTTCATTCCATCTATTGCAGTTTTATTATTTTAAGATGTGATACACATCTCCCTTACAGTCTAAATTCTAACTAAAATCACACTATCCAAACTCAGGAAACATAAAAAACTCTTTATGGTGGAGCTGTTTTCCTTCGCTATTCAAGCTCTTATTACTATTCACTATCCACAATCTAGGGACTGAACATATTTCATAAATAATGAGGCATCCTTCATTACACAAACTCAGGAAGCAAACAGACTCACATGGTAGAGAATACCCGAGTTTAATTTATTTTGAGATTTTAAATTAAAGAGGGCATGTGCTTTGGTTGTTTGTACAAGAGACGCACAGGCTGGGAAAAAAAAAAAAAAACGCTGAGATTTTATGTCTCCTTGGGACAGCGATCATATTTCTAAATCTTTTCATCATCCCTGGACATAGCACGTCATAGATAGCCCATAAAAATTTTGATGAGCTTTTAATGTGTTAATACAGCCAAGATAAAGTTCTCATTCCTGAAGTTTCATTTACATGTATACTATAAATCTATTTTAGACTATTATGAAACTAATATTTAAAAAATATAGCTGTCCCAATAATGACATTTGCAGTTTACAGAACACGCACATGTGTACACACACATGCACACACACACACACACACACGCACGACCCTGCTTCTGCACAGTCTAAGACAACAAGCCACTATCTTCCTTTTCTGTCATCTTCACACACACACGCGTGCATGCACATGCACACATGCACTCACACAAGCACACACACGCATGACCCTGCCTCCGCCCAGTCTAAGACAACAAGCCACTACCTTACTTTCCTGTTGTCTTCACACATGCATGCACACACACGCACATGCACACATGCGCAAGTGCACACACACGCATGACCCTGCCTCCGCCCAGTCTAAGACAACAAGCCACTATCTTCCTTTTCTGTTATCTTCACACACACACACACACACACACACACGCGTGCACGCACACACGCATGACCCGCCTCCGCCCGGTCTAGGACAACAAGCCACTATCTTCCTTCTCTGTCGTCTTCATCTCCTTGATCTGGCCGGTGTGTCAGTCTTCTTCACAGNTCCCAATAATGACATTTGCAGTTTACAGAACACGCACATGTGTACACACACATGCACACACACACACACACACACGCACGACCCTGCTTCTGCACAGTCTAAGACAACAAGCCACTATCTTCCTTTTCTGTCATCTTCACACACACACGCGTGCATGCACATGCACACATGCACTCACACAAGCACACACACGCATGACCCTGCCTCCGCCCAGTCTAAGACAACAAGCCACTACCTTACTTTCCTGTTGTCTTCACACATGCATGCACACACACGCACATGCACACATGCGCAAGTGCACACACACGCATGACCCTGCCTCCGCCCAGTCTAAGACAACAAGCCACTATCTTCCTTTTCTGTTATCTTCACACACACACACACACACACACACACACACACGTGCACGCACACACGCATGACCTGCCTCCGCCCGGTCTAGGACAACAAGCCACTATCTTCCTTCTCTGTCGTCTTCATCTCCTTGATCTGGCCGGTGTGTCAGTCTTCTTCACAGCGGCATTTATGTAACAGGCAGACCAGTCACTTTGCAGAACCTCCTCCGTGGGGCTGTGTGTGCCGCTTCTTTGTGGTCAGAGCTGTGTCACGTGTCCGGGCAGCACTAAGTCAGAGGAGGCGTCACAGTGCCTCCTAAGGGGGCAACTGATGGCATCGACACGAGGCTTGGAGACTAGACAGCAACGTGGGTGTCAGTGCGGCGCTCTGATGGTTATGAACGCACTCTGAGTATATAAACGTATGCCTTGGTTTTTAGGAAATATGTGTCAACTTATCTCGAGGTAAAAAGGCACCACATCCATAACTAGATTTCAAACAGAGCAGCCAAAAAACAAAGCGAAGCAAAGCAGGCTTGTCTGTGTGTGTAGACAGAGAGAAAGAATAACTAAGAAAATGTGGCAAAGCTTCAACGTTTGGGGAATGTGACCAAAGGTACATAAAAATTATTTTTCCTATTCTTGCAACTTCCCATCACCCTGAAATTATTACAAAATAAAAAGGCAAAAAAGGGAAAAACAAAAATTAAAAGAAATAAAATGACCAATGTCCTACAAGTAACCCCAGGAACCAAATAACCAGAGTTTTAATGGATTATAGCTGAGTTATAATACTGTGTTATTTCCAGGCGTGTAGCACAGGGGTTCAGGTATTCTTCAGATTATATTCCATTCCACGTTATTATACTGAATATAATGCCCATTGTTTTTGTCCAGTTGCTAAGTCAGGTCCAACTCTCTGCGACCCCATGGACTGCCGCATGCCAGGCTCCCGTCCTTCACAACTACTACAGTCTATGGGGTTGCAAAGAGTCAGACACGACTGAGCAACTAACACTTTCACACTTCTCACTTTTGCATATATATAAACACAAACTTGTATATTTATATTACTTATTAATTTATTAAAATGTGATAATGACTTTTGATTCAAATATAAATAAGTATGAATGCCAAAAGCAAAGATATAATGATATTTTTATTTATATAGAACACGTGAAAAACCACAGTAACAGTAAATCTGAGTTTTACATACCCTTTCAAGGCAAGGTTGTTCAAAGTGGAAAGCATCTACAAAGATAAACCAGAAAGAGATTTTTAAAAGACAGATTAAAATAAATAATCTTGCTGGGAGTCTGCTAAACCATATACTCAAAAAAAAAAAACCCAAACAAACTAAAGAAAATATATCCATGTGAATATAACCTCCATGTTCTTAGCAAATATTATCCTGTACAAAGTAAGTAATAATCAGTTTTACGTGAACAATTTCTCCAAAAATGAATTCAAAGAGTGCGAGGAAATCACTCCCACAGGGAGTATTTTACAGAACCCTCTAGAGGGTCTGGAGCTGATGACAGCTGGCAATCCTAAAAGAAAAACTGAAAAGCAGGAGGGAAGCAAGCTAAATGGCTTCACCAATTGCACAGGAGAAAAATGCTGTGCTTAGAATGGTTTGAAATAAATTTAAGTTTTAGAAAAATACAGTTTAATGGGTCAACTAACATTGCAAATGTGTAAGGTCCACACCTGCGGGCCTCAGTTGGTAAATCATCTGCCTGCAGTGCAGGAGACCCGGGTTCCAGCCCTGAGTCGGGAAGATCCCCTGGAGAAGGAAATGGCAGCCCACTCCAGCGTTCTGGCCTGGAGAGTCCCATGGACAGAGGAGCCTGGTGGGCTACCGTCCACGGGTCGCAAAGAGTCGGACACGGCTGAGCAGCTAACACTTTCACTACTTTCACAAACAGATGACTACCAGATTATTTCAACCACGACACCATTCAGCACAGCCAAAACCTAGCAGGCTTTGATAAGCTGTTATGACAGATATACAGCATTTGAAATGATTCAAGACAGGGTAATTCCTGAGACATGACACACACTCCACGATGCTTTTGATAAACTGCTCACCTCTGCCAGCCCATGCCTTCACTTCCTTTCCGCCCAAGCCGACTCTACCTGAAGGACTGGTAGGGTGTCTATGTGCCTAATGCTGAAACCACAAGACACCTCCACATATCCCATGCTGGCCTATCAGAATTAGCAGTAGGTGACGTTTGTGCTTCCTGTCTTATTATTCAGCTCCCTCTCATTGTACGTTGACCCCGACACCTACACAGCTCACAGAGTCCGCAAAGTCTCTCCGTGCCTAAGCAAGTCACCCCCACAAACTTGAGAACTACTTTTTTATGATAAGAGGCCTTTAGTTAGCTAGTTGACTCTGGCATGGCAGTTTAAAAATGCATTGTAATTAAAATGATTCCCATAAGACTGAAAACATGTATATAGGAACCAAGGTACTATGTAAAGAATTACAGAAAAAAATCAGGGTGCCAGTAGATAGCAAATTAAGCAAAGTCCTTCAGCTTTCAAATGTATTTTTCCCACCTATGAGAAAAGGAACAGTGACTAAGTAAGTCTTACGAAAAGATCTTTATTTTCTTCTTTTAATAGTCAACAGGACTGAAAGAACGCTAAGAATGTGGTATACGCCAAGATTTGCAAGACATTTGCTAAGCTATCCTATGATATTCAAGAGAGAGAAGTAGGTGGATCTTTAGTTAATTGAAGGACCAAACTCAAACAATACTAATTAATAGTCTGAGATCAAGTTGCAACTTGTAAAGTGTGACATGCTTTGAACCTTGTCCAGGCCCTTTTAACACTTATCGGGTAATTTTCATGAAAGAACAAAAAAGAGAAATTTACACGTGCCACAGAGCTAGGAAGGGCAGTGAACATCAGAATTAATCTTTTAAAGAAGTCTGTAAAGATATGAAAAATACAATAAAACAATGAATTCTTTCAGTACTTTTCAAGGTCTCAGTGTATTTCAGATCCTGTGCCAAGAATTTGGTTCATAAAAATTGTAAAAATTTGGCAGATCTGAGTCACAGACTATCTTTTCTTAAAAAAAATTTTATACAGTGTTTAAAGGCTACTTTCCATTTACAGTTATTTCAAAACATAGGCTATCTTCCCCGTTTGTACAATATATCCTGAGAACACCTTACACCCAGTAGGTCACACCTACCACTCCCCAACCCCATGCTGGCCTCTCCGCATCCCACCGGTGACCACTGGCTTGTTCTCTGTACCCGTGAGTTTGTTTCTTTTGTTTCTTTCACTCATTTGTGGTATTGTTCAGATTCCACTATCAATGATATCATATAGTACATGTCTTTCTCTGACTTATTTCACTTAGCATAAAACCCTCCAATTCCATCCGTGTGGCTGCAAGTGGCACAATTTTGCTTCTATGGCTGAGCAGCATTCCCTCATGTGCATACATACACCTCGTCTCTTTATCCATTCATCTGTGGATGGACATTTAGGGTGCTTCCTCGTCTTGCCTACTGGAAATGCCACTATTATGAATCCTGGGGTGCATGTATCTCCTCACACTAGTGGCGTGGGCTTTGCTTTTTACATGTATGTACACGGGCGTGGAACTGCTGTGTCATTTGGCAGCTCTATTATTAGTTTCTTGAGGCGCCTCCATACCGCTCTCCATGGCGGCTGCACGCACTCACATCCCCACCAACTGGGTAAGAGGGCTCCCTTTTCTCCACAGTCTTGCCACATTAGTTGCGTGTCCTTTTTGATGACAGCCATTCCGACAGGCGTCAGGTGATCGCGGTTTTGATTTGCATTTCCATTATGAACAGTGATGCTGAGCGTCTTTCAATATGGTCTCAGGCTCGCTTTACACTCTCCCTCCCTACACCTGGAGTCAGCTTCTTCTCCAGGGAACTCTGCTATCTTTCAGGAGGAGGTACAGCAGGATCTGGGCACAGGCACACTCATTGCTCTGGGAACGGCCTTTTTCTGTGGGTGGAACAGGAACTAAAATATCATGAGCTCACATTGATGGTAACCATTCAAACTGGAAATTGTAGGACTTTCCCCTAACTTCTTTCATTTTATAACTTTTATTTCATGTGTAACTTTCTGTTACACTGAATATCTTGAGTTCTAATAACAGGCTTATCTGTTTTTATATATAAACATTAAAAATTTTTTAAGTTGCAATATTACTATTATTAGTAACAATGAAATTACTGAACAAAGTTTAAGATTTCTGTGCAGTTTCATGTCCTTAAAGTGTAACTCACTAAAGATTTCTCACTTTTTCATATACCAAATTTCCACATATTCTTGGTATACTCTAAGATTTTATATTCTGTGCTATTCTGATCTATTCTTCTGTCCAGGGATAACTGAATTTAGTGGGTATGTGATAAATCAAGTGAATCTCTAACTGCAAGTGGGGAACAGCAGACACAGTTTCTGATACAAAAGCCTCCAACAGTTTCTTTTCTTTCTTTCAGTCACTCATTCATTTTCCAGTACACACTCTGGCAAAGGAACACACCTAAAACTTTCAAGTTTCGGTTTAAAGTTGCAAAGGAAAAATAATCTTAAGTTTTGGGAAGACTTGAAACTGAAAAGCATGAGTTAGGCATCCAATTCAATCAAAAACAGTACTTTATGAAAATTTCATTTCTGTAAACTATAAAAATTCGTGTATTGTTTTCAATTTCTTTTTAAAAAAAATCAAAGTTCAGATAGGAACTACTTAGGTTTTCCAAAGGAGAGAAATTTGCTTTTGTTTATTCTGGAGCAGAGTTTAAAATACAAAGAGATTTCAAATTAAGCTGAATGCAAAGCATACCATCAACAAACTTGGAGAGAAATTCAGCAAGTATCCCTTGAATAGCTTTCCTGAAAGAAGTGATTTGAGAGAATTAATAAAGATAGCTTTGTTTAGTGTTACAAAATGGCATAAAGAAACCAACAAAATGATTCTACAAGGAGGTGACACAATTCTGTATAAAAACCTTTTCTAAGTTCTGCAATGAGTCAGTTTAATACAGGACAATAAAATAACAGACATCAAAACCAACTATGAAGATAATCTACCACCTCTGATGTTTGCCTTCCTAGTGTGTTTCCATTTTCTTTCAGAAACACCAGCTTAGTGTTTAAGTAAATGGGAGCTAACAAAGTCAAAGTATTACATTTTCTAATATATAAAATATTTTATTAATATCAGAGTATTAATATGTAGCTCTTCATTAAATGATGAAATATTACATGTATTTTAAAGCATTATTATTAAAACCTTTAAGATTCCTCAGATATTTTAAAAGTAACTTATATTTCAGTAAGAATGCGTCTGTAAATAGACCATTATAGTGCCATAAAGCTTTTAGTGAGATCTCGTCTCCCACAGAGAAGGCAATGGCACCCCACTCCAGTACTCTTGCCTGGAAAATCCCATGGGCGGAGGAGCCTGGTGGGCTGCAGTCCATGGGGTTGCCAAGAGTCAGACACGACTTTACTTTCACTTTCACTTTCAAGCACTGGAGAAGGAAATGGCAACCCACTCCAGTGCTCTTGCCTGGAGAATCCCAGGGACGGGGGAGCCTGGTGGGCTGCCGCCTCTGGGGTTGCACAGAGTCGGACACGACTGAAGCGACTTAGCTGCAGCAGCAGCAGGTTCTCCCTTAACGTCCTAAAGACAACGGCTTTCTATGACCAAAAGTATAAGACAACAATGTTAATTAGCATATAGAATATCCCCCAAACAAGAGTATTTTAAAAGAGCCTGGCAGTGAGAATTCCATTTGTGAAATATGCTACATATTTTACTGTCAACAATAAAAATAATTAAAGTGTAATTACAGAAGCAGGCAAATGCTGAGAAATATTGTTTAAACAGTGTAACTGGTTCTTATTTACCAATAGTTTTATAGTACTCCACAAATGATCATGAATGAAGATTGCAAAGAAAGGCAACGAAATGCAGGTTCCTACAGCCTTGATTTCTTTGAAAAACCGCTGGCAGTTTTTCTCAGGTAGCTGAAGATTATCGGGTAGTTTGGAATACATGTGATAAGGTCACATTCCATCCATCTGAAGCTCAGTTTCAAGTTTTCATCCTTTGTCCTCTTTATTAACTATTCTTCCCAGTAGCAGTCATTGTAAAGGAAATTAATGGTAATTTTTGTCCAAATGCCTGTTTTGTGTTATTTATTAATCTTGTTACTTATTTGTATCTTGTTACTTCTGAGAAGGAAACGCAATACGTCACAGTCATTAAAGGTAAATCACTGAAATCCCATTAAAAATCACGCGGTCATTACAGTGGAACAAGGCCGCCTAAGGCACGGGAGGGGCGGGACCCGGGTAACGGGGAGGAGGCCGCCTGGCCCAGCCGGCGAGGGAAGGCGCCCGCGCTGGCGGCAGACGCGCCGGTTTCCGGCCGGGACCTCAGCG
Organism: Redunca redunca; assembly: GCA_006410935.1. Taxonomy (NCBI): domain Eukaryota; kingdom Metazoa; phylum Chordata; class Mammalia; order Artiodactyla; family Bovidae; genus Redunca; species Redunca redunca. The sequence goes on from SJYQ01004898.1 coordinate 319,912, forward strand.
GCGGCGTTTTTACCGGCAGGAAGCGCGCTGTTTAGGTGCCCAGGCGGCCACTTCTGGGCGCCAAGCAAAGGTTTTCCACCGACGCTGGAAGTCACTTCTGAAAAGTTTAGAGGAAACCAACACTCCACGAAGACTCCTCCGGCACTTTGAAAAGGGACGGCGAGGAGCGACGGCCGCCACCGCCGGCTCCACGCGCGGAAGAGGCAGCTAACGGGGCCCACCGCGCCCGGGGCGCTCGGCTCAGCGCTCCGCGGCGACCTCAGTGCCAGGGGCCAGACCGAGGGCGGCGTGCACACGCGCAGCCGGCCCCCGCACACGCGCAGCCGGCCCCCCGCACACGCGCAGCCGGCCCCCCGCACACGCGCAGCCGGCCCCCCCGCACACGCGCAGCCGGCCCCCCCGCACACGCGCAGCCGGCCCCCCCGCACACGCGCAGCCGGCCCCCCCACACGCGCAGCCGGCCCCCGCACACGCGCAGCCGGCCCCCTGCACACGCGCAGCGCCTCCCAGGCCGCTGCACAGCGACGGCACGCCGCGGCAGCGCGGAGCGGAGCAGAGTCGGGCGCGCCAGCGCCGGGAGAGCCGCGGGAGAGCCGGCTGCGCACCTCCCGGCGCAGGAGACCTGTGACAAACACTGGGGAGAGCCCGGCCTGCTGCTTCCCTGCTCCCCTGCAAGGCCCACCCTCACCTCCCGCTGGAGCTGCTCTTGAACACCGAACAGAGCCCAGCTTCAGCCTAATCTGAAGCAGTAACAGCCTGGAAGGCGCTCTCAGATCAGTGGCTCTCACCCTGGTCCTGGGGGTCTTGGAAGGCTACCAAATGCAGAGGGTCCTGAGCTTCCAGAGCTTTTAAAGAAAAAGTTCTTTTTCAGTTTAAATGCGTTTAAACTCCCAAACCTAAAACCTCTTTCAGTTATTAACAAGCTCACACGAAATGATGTTTATGCCAGTCCCTTTGGAAGGCTGCCTTGAAGGAATAAGGTACTGACATGTCAGTGACCAGCCTTGCATACGTATTAAATACCTTTCTTGGAGAACTACGAGAGTTATGAGGGCCAAAAAGAGATGCTGATGATCCAGATCGGCAGTGGAAAGGCAGAACCTTAGGATAAATTTTCTGGCACAAAATAAAAGCACCTGCCTACTTCACTTTTCTTTTTTTCACCCGCAAGAGAAAAAATTAAGACTCTCCACAAAGCTTCCCTCAAATTCATTTGTCTTGATTAGAGCAGTCAGAGTGGTGACTAACAGTATTAAAATTACTTGGAAGTATTTATAACTGTGTCTTATTAGTAGCAACAGTAACAAGCAATGGTAGAAGCAAGTAATTTACACTCGACCCCTTGTGTGTGTCCCTTAATACTCATAATAATTCTGAAAAATACAGATATATTTCTACCACTCAGTTTAACAGATGAATAAATCAAGGCTTACAGAGGTTAAGCAGCCTCTGATAACATACGTACTATAATCTAAGACTCAAGGTCACTTCCTATAACTTTGCAAAGCTCATGTTCTTCCAACAGCCTCATTTGTTAAATTAAACGTTTCAGTTGCTGGTGCATTTTGTCTGCTCAGGAAGAGCAACATTAACTTGATTTTTCTTATTATTTAGAAAACAAACAACTATTAGCCTTACCCAAGGCTTACAATATACACTAACATTACTAACAAGCCATTTCAGTTAAAAAAAAGAACACCAGTATATGATTTTCCTTTTAAAAAATACGCTTTAACAGCTTCTTCATCTTCTTGACTCCAGTAAAACTTACTAATATTTTTGCAGTGATCGTTTTTATTTTTGGTTTCCGTGGTTATAGAAAGCTTCGGAGAAGCCTCTTTATCCTGCTATGTGAGCTGAGCCCTCAAGACCCCCATCCCCGTCACGAATGGCGCGAGCAACACTCACTGTGATGTAAGCACTCGACGGCTGAGTGTCAGTGGTGCTTACTTACAGGATGCACAAAACAAACCACCTATTCATTCCATCCCGTTTTCATGACCGAGAATTTCAAAACAAAACTCAACTCAAGAGATTATAACGAGTTTCTTTCAGATCATCTGCATTGGGTTTTGAACAACAGGGATATGTTTCAAACAAGAAGACAAGAGATTAATGACAAACATTCAATAAACTACGCTGGCATATTTTGTGCTGATTAAAAGCTAGATACTTTTTGCTCTCTGATGCTGTGCTGTTTTGGAAGTCTCCAGGAGCAGCCCTTCTAATGTTTTTCTCTGGATGAGAGTGCAGTCAGCCACACATTCTGGAGAGAGACAACGGCGCATGCGATGAGGCCAGGAGACCTGCTATTGAGACACGAACAGTCCAGATGAGCTGTCTCTTCTGCTTAAAATTTAGCTAGTTTGTCAAATTTCTCATTGGTTTTCTATAAAGATCTTTGCATTTATGATGCAATCAGGACTTTTATTGTGTGCAAATTTGAGAGAAATAAGGCTTTGGTGCTTGAGTTCTAGCAGATATGCACACAAATGAGTACTAAGCCGAAATCTCCAAACCGGTTTTCTGGTTCTGTGAATGATCCAGGCACGTTTTTTCTCTGTGGTGCTTTGAATCAGTAGTCATTTCGTGGCTCTCAAATATATTTATTTCTCTAATGGTTTGCTGAATCCTTGGAGTTCAAAGACAAAAGAATTAGGCCATCAATTATGAATGGGAAAAAAATAATGGGGGCAAGAGAGTCTGGCTTTCAATGGTCTAGTCTGTTTTCACCCTTCCTATTGGTTTATTTTGGCCAAATCACAGAATTTTAGGCTTTATTGGGGGGGGGGGTTGTTTGCTGTTTAGTTGCTAGTGAAAGTCGCTCAGTTGTGTCTGACTCTTTGCCACCCCATGGACTATAGCCTGCCAGGCTCCTCTGTCCATGGAATTCCCCAGGCCAGAATACTGGAGTGGGTAGCCTTTCCCTTCTCCAGAGGATCTTACCAATACAGGGATCAAACTCAGGTCTCCTGTATTGCAAGCAGATTCTCTCCCATCTGAGCCATCAGGGAAGCCCAAAAATACCAGAGTGGGTAGCCTATCCCTTCTTCAGCAGACGTTCCTGACCCAGGAATCGAACTGGGGTCTCCTGCATGGCAGGAGGATTCTTTACCAGCTGAGCTACCAGGGAAGTCTGTGGAGTTGCTAAGTAGTGTCCGATTCTACTGTGGACTGTAGCCCGCCAGTCTTCTCTGCCCATGGGATTTCCCAGCCAAGAATACTGGAGTGGGTTGCCATTCCCTTCTCCGGGGGATCGTCTTGATCCAGGGATCAAACCCACATCTCCTGCACTGGCAAGTGGGTTCTCTACCTGAGCCACGGGGGAAGCCGTTTTGCGGAGGGAATGGGGTAAATTTCTGAAATAATATAAATAATATTATTTCTTGGATCAGTAGACTAATACAGACCATCATTTCTTGGGAATGTTAGCAGATGTCATATGCAAATATGAGTCCATCTTCAAAAACCTGAGATAGAGGAGGTTAAATTGAAATAGATGTCTTTACTACTGCGTGTCTTAGAAACATATTTGTTAATAATGTTCAAAGAAAGGGATATGGAAGAAAGCTTTTCTTGGAAATTCACTTCACCATGGAATCCATTTTATGGAGTATGTATTAACTTCTCAGAGATTAGCAAAACACTAAATTCTAAATTAAGTTGAAAAACCAATCATGCTATAAAACCCTAAACTACATATCTGAAATATAAATCACTGATTGAGACTATCTCAAATTTATTAACATTGTATTTGAAGGGTACATTAAAAATAGTTTATACAGGCCAAACTGCAGGTCAGCTCACTGACAGAATATACCTAAACATTAAGAAAAAGTTCTATGTAAAGTTTACAAACGAAGTTTAAACTACAAAGCCAACACTATGTGTATGTATTTTATATAAGGCTTTATGGAAAGCAGTGCATTTCTTTCAAATGCATTAGTTCACTTGTCCATGACTTATAATCTATGAAATTAACCAGCACTCACAAAAAGAATAACACATCACAGAATGCAGTGAGTGATGGTAAGTGAATTAAATACCTTAAGTGGGGGCAAAGTAGAAAATTTTCACAAATTTAACAAATCTTTTTATTTTGAATGTATATGAAGCCTTTTAATTTAAACCAGGTAGGTTTGCTAATAATTTTATTCAAAACATTGGCTTAGAAGGCGAATTCTTTTAAATGAAATGAACATTTGATTTTATTCTAAACAAATGACCACATACATAGTAGTCACATATATTTGAAACAAAGCTTCTTCATGAAACACTAGAGCCAGATGTTGTTTGTAGGCTCTTTTAAGTATTTTTATCTTTAGCACTGCCATAATTTACATTTTATTACGTTAAAAGAAGGCAAGTCAGCTTTGCCTTAACTATCCTGTGGCAAACATGATCTTTTAAATACATGTTTCTTTTTATTTATTTAATTATTTGGCTGTTTTGAGTCTTGATGCTTTTGAACTGTGGTGTTGGAGAAGACTCTTGAGAGTCCCTTGGACTGCAAGGAGATCCAACCAGTCCATTCTGAAGGAGATCACTCCTGGGTGTTCTTTGGAAGGACTGATGTTAAGCTGAAACTCCAGTACTTTGGCCACCTCATACAAAGAGATGACTCACTGGAAAAGACTCTGATGCTGGGAGGGATTGGGGTCAGGAGGAGAAGGGGACAGAGGATGAGATGTCTGGATGGCATCACCGACTCGACGGACATGAGTCTGAGTGAACTCCGGGAGTTGGTGATGGACAAGGAGGCCTGGCATGCTGCAATTCATGGGGTCGCAAAGAGTTGGACACGACTGAGCGACTGAACTGAACTGACCTCTGCTCAAAAGTCTGGTGACACAGGAGGCAGTGTAAACTTCCCTGATGCCTCAATATATCAAACACTTCACCATCCTCAGCCATCAGTCACTAACATGAGAGGCTGGTTCATCCTTTTATGATAAATGGTCTGCTCTTGAGCAAGACCATCTCGTTTTCTAAAATGAGAGAGCAGTATGATTTTTTACTTCTATAAGAACTGAGATTGTTTAGCTTTTATATTATGGTTTTGAAATCACTAGTTTGCTAATATGTTTAAGTAACACAAGTTGCAGAGAAATAATTGTACCAGAAGAAAAAAGAACGGAAAAGAAAGGGAGAAAAGAACAACAGTTGCAATGAAGTAGTCCTTCTCATATGTCACTTCCTGAGAAATAAAACTAGATTCTGACTTTTTAAGGATCTATAGGAATAAAAGGCACAAACTTTCACCAATTCCTAAAGATGGATTAAATTATTTTGTTACAAAAAGACGTTTAAAGGGTGATGAGCAGGATTTATTTCAGGGATTCCAGGATGGTTCAATGTCTGCAAATCAACGACTGACTTAAAGTTGAAGAATAAAAGTCATACAATCATCTCAATAGATGCAGGAAAAATCTTTGTACAAAATTTAAAATTCATTCATGATTAAAAACTCTCCACAAAATGGGTATATAGGGAAATTCTTCAGCATAACAAAGACCATTGGTCCACGCTAACATCATACTCACAACTCAAGTGTGAAAAGCTGACGCATTTCCTCTGAGTCACGAACAAGACAAGGGTACCCATTCTGGCCACTTTTATTCAACACAGTATTGGAAGTCCTAACCATAGCAATCAGGCAAGAGAAAGAAATAAAAGGGATCCACATTAGAAAGGAAGAAGTAAAACTGTTAATGTTTGCAGATGCATGATACTATGCATAGAAAATCTTCCAGACATCTCTAAAAACCTACTCCTCACTGAATTCTGTAAAGTTCTAGGATACAAAACTAATCTACAGAAATCTGTCACAAATGTACACACTAACAACAAAGAATCAGCAAGAAAAATTAAGAAAACAATCCCATTTATAATCATGTCAAAGAGAATAAAATACCCAGAAATAAAATTATCTAAGGAGATAAAAAGACCTGTACTTGGAAAACTGTACCACACGGATGAAAGAAATCAAAGATAATACAAACAACAGATTCTTTTCATTTTTTAATAGCATGTTAATAGATTGAAGGAATTTGTATTATTAAGGCAATGGCATCCCACTCCAGTACTCTTGCCTGGAAAATCCCATGGGTGGAGGAGCCTGGTGGGCTGCAGTCCATGGGGTCTCGAAGAGTCGGACACGACTGAGCAACTTCACTTTCACTTTTCACTTTCATGCACTGGAGAAGGAAATGGCAACCCACTCCAGTGTTCTTGCCTGCAGAATCCCAGGGATGGGGGGAGCCTGGTGGGCTGCCGTCTATGGGGTCGCACAGAGTGGGACACGACTGAAGTGACTTAGCAGTAGCAGCAGCAGCTGCAATATTGCCATACTTCCCAAGGCAATCTGCAGATTCAATGCAATCCTTATCAAAATACCAATGGCATTTTTCACAAAACTAGAACAGACAATTCTAAAATTTATATGGAAACACGAAAGACAAAACAGTCTTAAGAAAGAATAAACAAAGCTGAAGGAATCACTCCCCCTGACTTCAAACTGTACTTCAAAGCTAGGGCAGTCCACAAAGGACGGCACTGGCACAAAAACAGATGAACAGATCGAAGGGAGAAAATAGAGCCCGGAAACAAACCCGCACTTACAAGGGCAGCTAATCCATGAGAAAGGAGGCAAGAGCATGCAACAGCGGGAAACAGCCTCTTGAAGAAATGGTGCGGAGAAAACTGGACGCTACTTGCAAAAGTGTCAAACTGAACTATGCTTTTACACCATGCCCAAAAGTGAGTGTGAACAGGATTCAAGACTTCACTGTACGGCCCGAAACCATAAAGTCCTAGAAGGAAACACAGGCAATATGCAATCCGACATCAGTCTTATTAGTAATATTTTTTTAATACATCCCTTCAGGCAAGCAAAACAAAAGTAAAAGCGAATGTGCACAGTGAACAAAATTATTAACAAGGCAAAAAGGTCACTGACGGAACGGAATAATATACGTGCAAATGATATACCACCTAAGGGTGCATCTATATATTCCAAACTGAACTCAACACCAAAAAAGCAAACAGACACAAACTAGGCAGAAGACGGACGTCCCTGGTGGTCCCGTGGCTAAGAATCTGCCTGCCAACGCAGGGACCCGGGCTTGATTCCTGGTTCAGAAAGACCCCACAGGAGGTGGAGCAACTAAGCCTGTTCCCACTACTGAGCGCGAGCACCTGGGGGGGGTGCTCCCCAAGCGCAGCCACCGCGAGGAGCAGCCCAGCATGCCTGCAGCGTGGTCTGTGTGGCAACAGAGGCCCAGGGCAGCCACAGATGGATGCGTATTCCTTTAACTGGGCAGAGGATTAGAAACAGACATTCTTCCCTAAGAACATGTACAGATGGCCAGTAGCCACACGAAAAGGTACTCAAATGTTACGAACTATCGGGGAAATAAAATTCAAAACCACAACTGGATATCAGCTCACATCTATCAGAATGACTGTTATCAAAAAGACAGCAAATGATAAATATTCTCAAGGAGGTGGAGAGAAGCAAACCCTCCTCCGCTGTTGGCGGGAATCTAAACTGGAGCGATCTCTATGAAAAACAACGTGGGGTACTCAGAAAACTAAAAATAGAACTGCTGTAAGATCCAGAAACTCCACGCCTGGGCATTTGTCAGAAGAAAACCAGAACACTGATTCAAAAATATATATGTGCCCTATGCACACCACAGCAGTGTTTACAAAAGCCAAGATATGGATGCAACCTAAATGCCTAGCAACAAAATAACAGATAAAGAAGATGTGGTAGATACGCAGAGTGGAATATTACTTTTTTTTTTTCGGTTGTTTTTTACTCAGTCACAAAAAAGAATGCAATCTTGCTGTTTATGGCAACACAGATGGACCTGGTGGATATCATGCTAAGCTCATCAGTCAGGCTGAGAAAGACAGACAATGCATGGCTTCATTTCCATGTAGAATCTAAAAAGCAAATGAACACAGCAGAACAGAAACAGAGTTACAGATAGAGGGAGCAAACAGGTGGCTACCAGAGGGGACTATAGCGGGGAAGGAGAGAAATAGATGAGGGAAATCAGGAGGTGTAAACTTTCAGTTACATAATAAATGAGTCACGGGTATGAAACGTACAGTGTGGGGAATACAGTCAGCAACTGTAACATCTTTGTTTGGTGACTTACTGTAACTAGAATTATCATAGCGATCCTTTTGAAATGCACAGAAACACTGCATTACTATGCATGTACCAGGAATTAACTTCGCATTGAAGGTCAATTATACTTTAAAAACAGACAAATTCATAGAAAAAGAGATCAGATTTGGGACTTCCACATGTGGGAGTGGAGGGTGGTCAAAAGGCGTGGGACTTTCAGCCGTGAGACCACCAGTACGAGGGGTGCTCAGCATGACCCGGTGCCCACAGTAGCGCAGCGCAACGCCACCCGTGGACGCTGCTGAGCGCAGGCCGTAGAAGAGCTCTCACCGCAGGGGAAGGCCTGCTCTTCTACTTCCGTAATTTGCAGCAAGTCTCGTATCTGTGTGAGGTGGTGGATGTTCACTAAGGTTGCTGTGCGCATCACTTCCAGGTACATGGGGTAAGAGAAACCGTCACATACTGAGTTATGCGGAATCACTCTGTCTGATGCAGGAGTTAACTTGAATTTTACGCTAAATCAAACAGCCTATCAAACATATACCACACATCTGCTTTAATTATTAAAGAAAAGGCAACATTCACCAGAGAAAAGAATGTCTATGTTAAAAATAAAGAATAAATGACTCTTTACCTGGGATGCCAACGCTGGTCCTCCTTTGACGATTTAAGACTCCCTTCCCAGCTGCTGAGCCATACTGACTTACCGAGTACCTACTGACTTAGTTTGGAAACCCTGAAGGAATGTCTCCCTGTCGTGTTGATGTTCTTTGTTCTGACAAGACAGAAAACTGATGAAAACCCTTCTTCACCATGGTCATTCAGGAGGCTCGGTTCCAGGCTAGAGTCCTCAGTTTGGCTCAAATGAAACTCTTTTCTATTCCTATTATAAACTGCTTATTGATCATTTTCATGGCCATATGTAAGTCAACCTTGAACTTATTGAGTGCCAAATGTCAATTATGTTTCAATGAAGCTGAAGGAAAAAAAACAGACTGGAAGCAATGTGTTTTGGTTCACCTCCACTAGTTCACGACATAAGTGGACATGTCTTCTGTGCACTGTCGAAGCGAAATGTGCCAGTCTAACCATGCTCATGTGCAATTCCTAACTATGCCCAAACCTAGACGTCATATTAGAAAACAAACCTAGACGTCGTATTAGGAAACAAACCTAGACGTCATATTAGAAAACAAACCTAGACGTCGTATTAGAAAGCAGAGACATAACTTTGCCACCAAACTCTGCACAGTGGAGGCTATGCAGTCACGCGTGGACGTGGGGCTGGACTGTAAAGAAAGAAGAAGGCTGAGCGCCCAAGAACTGACGCTTGTGAACTGTGGTGTTGGAGAAGACTCTCGAGAGTTCCTTGGACTGCAAGGAGATCCAACCAGTCCATCCTAAAGGAAATCAGTCCTGAATATCCACTGGAAGGACTGATGCTGAAGCTGAAGCTCCAACACGCTGACCACCAGATGCAAAGAGCTGACTCACTGGAAAAGACGCAATGCTGGGAAAGATTGGGGGCAGGAGGAGAAGGGACGACAGAGGATGAGATGGCTGCAGGGCGCCACTGACTCGATGGACAGGAGTTTGAGCGAGCTCCGGGAGTTGGCAATGGACAGGGAGGCCTGGTGTGCTGCAGTCCATGGGGTCACAAAGGGTCGGACACGACTGAGTGACCCAACAGCAACTATGCTCTTATTGAAACTCAGCAAAATCTCAAGTGTGAGTTAGCAATTCTGAAACAACTACGTACATCGAAGCTTGGGCAAATAAACATACTGTGGATATTAAGAAACAAGTTTCTTTTGTCAGAGAAAGAAGCTCCAAATAATTCTTTATTTATGGGGGAAGCTATGATCAACCTTGTAATGTTGAACTGAAACTGGAGAAGCCAATAGTTTTAGATTGGACATTGATATAAAAGTAAGATATGTATGTATATACATTATATCTCCCCTAGCTCTGGTCATGAGAGGGCCTGGAAGCGGTGATACCATGTCACCAGTGAACACCATCTAGTGCACAGGTCCTGGTTTCTAAGCACTAAAACAATGAACAAAGGAATCAGGGCTGCTTGGAGAAACGGCAACTTCAGGACTGGCAGGGGAGGCGGAGGAAGTTTTATGGGATAAGCCAGGAAGGACCTGAGTGCCAGAAAGTAAGAAAATGTTCAAAAAATGACGGAAGCGTTATCACAGGACAGAGGAGTTGACTTGCGTGAGCTCTCAGCAGCCAAACCGGGAAGAACGTAAGCAGGGATAGCGATGACTTTTAATCCACCGAGGAAAGATAGATACCCAGCTACAACTAAACTGTACGGGAGAAAAGAAGACTCCTCCTCGCCACAGAACTCCAAAGAAACACGTGGAAGCAAGGGTGGAGACGGGAAAGCACCACTGGGAAACAAACAGTCAGGGAAGAACCCCCCGTTAGTGGAGACTGGGATCATAAATTCGGTATTTACAGTCGCAAAGCAAGGTTCCAATCACAAAGGGAAACACAGCCACTCTACAGCGGAGGAAGGGACGCCTCCTCCACCACCTGGCCGAAGCAGACTCCTGGGAACGAGGCACACGGAATCGTGTGCCCCCGGGTCTGCTGTGCTGAGGAGGACCCATCACCGCTTTCGAGGGGCCACGGTACACGTTTACCGGCAGTGCTCTCCAAAAGCGTCAAGGTTACCAAAGACCAGAGGAACTAGCCAGATTAAAGGGAGCGAAGGCGACTTGATGAGTCAGTGCAACGGGGGTCCTGGATAAGAACCTAGACCAGAAGGGCATTACTAGGAAGATTAACAAAATGGGAATAAAGGTCTGTAGATTTTCAATGCTAATTTTTTTTGTGTGATTTTGATACTTGCATTGTGGTTATATATAAGACATTAACATTTGATGAAGCTGAGATAAGAGCACACGAGAATTGTTTGTGAAGAAACTTTATTTTTGGAATTTTTTTAAAAACCTTCAAAATTTAAAAATTAAATAAAAAATTTAAAAGACACACAGAGCCCCCAATTTAAATGTTTTCTTCCATTTAATAGGGGAGAAAAGATGATACAATTGAGGCTGGGTTCTGTTAAATTTAGCTCATTCTATTGCCTGGAAAATGCCAGGACAGAGGAGCCTGATGGGCTACAATCCATGGTGTCACAAAGAATCGGATACAACTGGGCTCGCACGCACACGTACACATTTCAGATTTAATCATAAAACACTGCTGGCGACAAGCTTTCTTTGCTTTTGACACGTGCTTGCTTTCTCTTGGCTCTGCCCGACTGTTTACCTGATTGGAGGGTTATTTCAGTCTTCCCAAGCTCTTCCTCAATATTATCTTGGAAACAGGTATACTTTTACTATGTTATCACCATGCATTTTTAAACTACATTAAGAAAATATTGTAACTGTGCTTTCTGAAATTATTTTCAACTTGAGTTAAAATAATCAAAGAGGTCAGCGTGATTAATTTTGTGTCTGTTTTAGTCATTCTTAATTATTCGGGATAATTAGGTATACTGCAATATTTACAGAAAAGGGGTTAGGACAAAAAGAAGGGAAGCATTCAAAATCTTTCAATATTTGGATAATACTGTGAGTTTCAGCCATTTGCCATTTCACATGTGGATAAGCTGAGGCCCCCAAGCTTAGCTGTTTTGCACAGGGCCGTACAGTTAGCACCCAGGGGACGACACGCGAGCCTAGTCCTGCTGGGCCCCAGCTGTTCTACAGAGCTAAAATGAATAAAGGATCGTGCCGAATTTCTCAAGAATCATTCCTCTTAAGAAGGTTGTGTCTATTTAGTAATCAGGTTTTCAGAGCTCAAAACTGCCAGCATCTACTTACGTTGAGTTGTTAGCTGAAATACAGAGCATAGGCTGGTTTTCGACAAGTGAGCAAAAGTAATCTGCTTCTACTGTGTGACTGTGACCTTTTCTTCTTGGACGGTGACTACAAACGCTGTCATGCTCTTCAAAAGCAAACAGGAAATCGTAATAGCTGATGATCATGGAAATAATTGCAGGTTGTCACCATTAAGTACATAATCACATCTCATCCTCCTTAAAATAGATCCCTCCTTAAAATAAACTAACATACATGTTTCAAAATGTTAGGAAAAAAACAACACATGGAAATACTGTTTTTCTGAGGAATGATCCTAGATGGGTGCATGGTGAGAATATTCAGGAAAACACAACACAGAATCTCAAGTCCTGAAAACACTTGTTGGCCTGCACTGGAAATTACTTTTCTCCCTTAGCCTGCGAATCAGTCAAAGCAGGGAGGAACACACGCCAGGGGCCCCGGACGCGCGGCCCTGCGAGCACCTGGGAGCCGGGCTGGGGAGGAGCACGCCCAGGTCCACGGCCTTTCACGCAGCCTGGACCCCGAGTGCAGCCCGGACCCCGCGAGCACAACTAGTCAGCCCTGCCTCCTCCCCTGCTCCCCTCACCACCTCTGCTTCTGTGCGTCCCGACTTCTCACTGCAGCCCGCACCCCCAGGAACACCCAGGGAGACCCCGCTTAGCTTCTCTCGAAACCCCTCTGACTGGACAAATGAAGAGGTCAATGTATCTTCATCACGAAATGATGAGTGCTTCTTCTTAAATACAGACCCTGACCCCAAGAATAGTACGCTCACAGCATCAGAGGCCTGGCATGGCATATGTGGAGCTAAGTCTTGCCAACAACGCAAGGTTCCACTTCTCCAATAGGTGGTAACCTTGAATATTGGTGGTCGGACCACACGCATACTAGGAAGCCACAGATCATCTTATTGGTCGTGATGTTAACTGTAGAAATAATGGTGAACGTCTATAAAGCATTTCCTGGGTGACAGACACTATTTTAAGTGATTGATGTGCATAAACTCATTTAATCTTTATAATTTTAGGTAAAAACCCTATGCCCATTTTCTGGATAAGGAAACTGAGGTATGAGTATTCAGAGCTATGCTGTTGAGATTCTAACGCACAGCAGTGTAGGTCTTACTTCACTTAGGAACCCTGATCGTTTACTTGTAACACATAGATTCTCTACTTGTGCCCTCTACCGTCAGTGTAAAGACCACAAGCTAAGAATTTCAGAGTGCTTAACTTTAGGTATGGGGCTTCCCCGGGGACTCAGTGGTAAAGCATCCGCCTGCCGATGCAGGAAGTGCAGGTTCAATCCCTGTGCTGGGAAGATTCCCTGGAGGAGGAAAGGGCAACCCACTCCAGTATTCTTGCCTGGGATCTACAGTGGATATAGGAGCCTGGTGGGCTATAGTCCACGGGGTCACAAAAAAGCTGGACACGACTTAGCAAGAAAACAACAAAAGTTTAGGTATAAGCCTACATTTTATTAGCATCTGAATCAGCTGACAGCCGCAAACAGAAATGAAAGGCAGCGTTATAAAACTACCCCCCACAGCTACACTTACTTGCCGACGCTACATTCTACATCATGGCCTGTGGGGCTTCCCTGCTGGTCCACCGGGTTAAAATCCACCTGCCAACGCCGGGGACCCGTGCTCATCAGTCCCCGGTCCAGGAAGATCCCACGCGCCACGGAACAACTAGGCCTGTGCCCCCCAACTACGGAAGCGAGAGCACCTCGAGCCCGTGCTCCTCCACCAGCCAGGCCACTGCTGTGGGAAGCCTGCACCTCCTAACGGGGAGCAGCCCCGCGCGCTGCAGAGGGAGCCCGAGACGAGACAGGCCCCGCACGGCCCAAGTGGGCAGATGAAACCTGAGTGGACAAGCATGATGTGACGCTAGAAGAATAAATAAACAAATCATGACTTTCCCCCTTTCCTTCCGTCCCTTTCTTCTTTCCTAAAAATGGCTCAATAATTTTAGTAGTATAATCATTGATCAAACTATTTATTTGTAAACACATCTGGCCACATTTCCTCCGTACAAAAAGTAAACAACATTCCGCTTTATCCTAATTCTCAAAAAGAAGCAATGAGATGATGTAAAAGTATGAGGAAAAAACCCCCAAAGATTAAAGACTAAAAAATTATGTGTGTAACAGTCCCATAAAACAGATCTAATGACTGACAGGAGGGAAGTGAAAAGGGGAAAAATTTGATGACTTCCTGCCTCGATTTTTTTTTTTTAATTTATTGTTCACAAGAGAGACTTTGAAATGTCAAATATGGCTAGATCGGTAAGGGAGGAAAAGTGTTGATGTAACACTATTTACATTTCTCTAGACTGAAGGGGGAATCAAGGCATTATGAAGTATTTGTCTTAGCTGATTAGATTACATATAATATTCTCTGGTGCTTTATAAACATTTATTTTAATCTCTGTGAGATTTTGTGAACTAGCCCATGGTTATAAACTGAATTTTAACATTATGTAAATCATGCCTCTGGATGCAGAATGCAGAGAATTCTGTAGTGTACCGACGTATTTATTTATATTAAACTTTATTATTTATTCATACGTTTATTTTTAGATTTCTGACTTGTTCCTGATGCAAAAAGTACATGTTTATATTTTTCCATTGCAAATACTACGGAAAGTAAGTTAATATTTACCATCAGCCTGAGTTGATGAGGTGAATTTGACAGAAAAGGAAGGGGAAACTTCCTTTAATAAACTTTAAGGCCAAGAACACATTTTATGTTATTTCCCCTACTTCATAATTGTGGAAAACTAAAGCGACTCTAGCCTTACAGTTAAAAGAACTGATGCTTCTGGACAAATTATAAAGAGCAGCACTTCCTTTGGAGAACTTTTCCCCCATCACTGCTTTCTCCTGTCTATGTGTGAGTGAATACCTATGTAATGAATACTTCCTTATTTTTAAAAATATTTTAAGGTAATGAAGGTATTAAAATTCCTTCAATGAAATATATTGCATGACATGGGAGTAGCTTATGACCATATGAAAATAAAAGCAAGATGGACGATTAAATAGGCAATATATTCCGTCTTTCCAAAAGTCTTCTGAAGTGAGCAAGAGCGTTACTTTGTAGGTGTACTTTGGCCAAGTACAGCTTGCACACAGGAAAGTGGCTGACTGTAAACATACCGTGTGAAGGACTCTCCTAAAGGGAACACACCTGCGGAACCTGTCCCCAGGCCAGGAATGTCCCCGGACCACGAATAGAACACTGCAAACATCTTAGGCTCCCTCTCAGTTACCAAGTCCTGCCTCTTCCAAATGGTCACCATCTGGGCTTCCAACAGCACTGAGGAATCCGGACCGCCTGGGACCATGTGTGGCTAGAACCATACAGCATGTGTGCTCGTGGGGCCGAATCCTGTTGCTCAATACTGTTTGTAAGATGCCATGTTTGTGTAGCTGTAGTTTATTCATCCTTAATCCACTGCTGTAGTAAGCCACTGTGCGAGTCTATCGTAAGTTATCCATTCTGTCTCGGTGGTGCTTGAGTAGGTTTCAGTTTGGGGTTGACATCGTTTGACTTTTACACTTAACAGTGGCTCTAAAGACCAGAAATACCAACCAAAACTGGCTTTCAAAACAGGCAAATAATTTACTATGCTGAATACGCCACAAGTTTTCTTTCTTATGCTTTGTTTCCAGTTCTGATTTATCAGGAATCTGCAGATTTGGGGGTGTCTAATCATGTCATAGGTTACGCTCAATCTGTTTTTCTTCAAGCAGAAGTGCTTTGATTTATCTGGTTCAGAGATTTTTATTCCCTCTTAATGGTCCTTGACATTTCACAATAGAGGCACCAGCTTACTCTCCCTTTTCAACTTCAGAGACACTTAAAGAACTTGTCACAAAACATTCCAGAAAAATTTTCCTGAGGTCACGTTTTGGGCAATTCCTGCTCTCTGTAATTAAGAAACCGGATCTTCTGGACTCAGAGATGGAACGCCAGTCTCCCACATTGGAGGCAGATTCTTTACCTTCTGAGCTACCAGGGAAAGCCCATAAAAACCCTCAGAGCCACAAAACTCTTTGTGCTTAAGTCTTTAAGCTAAACCTGGGCATACTCTGAGAGGCAAGCTAATGTCTCAGAACATTTTTTGTCTTAACATGAGTGAGCATAATCACATCCATTCCTACCATCACTTCCCACTGTCTCTCTGAGTGGCTTTCC
Source organism: Redunca redunca (assembly GCA_006410935.1). Classification (NCBI taxonomy): domain Eukaryota; kingdom Metazoa; phylum Chordata; class Mammalia; order Artiodactyla; family Bovidae; genus Redunca; species Redunca redunca. The sequence goes on from SJYQ01004898.1 coordinate 336,119, forward strand.
TGCAAGATCCCACTGCAAGAAATAAGTGAATAGATGAAAAATGGAGAGTGAAAGTATGGATGTTAATGAGATAGCATGGGGTGAGTCAAGTGATAAAGTGCAGAGAAACGCAGAGTAAGGTCAGCCTGTGCATCCTTTATTGGAGACAATCTTCACAGAGGATCTGAAGCAAATTATTAATGTTATTTACATAAAATATTAAAATATTTAGGCATGTTAAAACGTATTTCTCGAAGACATCTCTTTAAAGATAAAAAGTCATTCTCTTTGATCTTTATCCTCAAATTTGCATAGTCTTATCACACTGTTCTACAATTGTTTGTTAACAGACCTGGGTCTTCCTCCAGACTTGCTCTCCTATGAATGTGGATAGTGCAGTATTAAATTTCATACAGCAGAGAATCTAGCACCTCCGTGATTAATAAGTGTTAATGAACGAGATGATGAATTAATTAAATGAGGAAATAATTTTTTGAAAAAGAAAAGTTTGTGGGGAGAGAAAAAAAACATTGCCTATGTGAGGTTTTCTTCCTCTGATTTCAACTGCAGACCGTCCCCCACTCTGCAGCCCTGGAGGGTGCAGAGAACCTTCTCACGAGATCCTGGACGCAGAGAAGTTTTAACAGGTGTTTGGCCGCACTGCTGCACTTGTCTGCACAGGTCTAGTTCTGTCTCTGACTAGAGCTGCTGCTGCTGCTGCTAAGTCGCTTCAGTCATGTCTGACTCTGTGTGACCCCAAAGACGGCAGCCCACTAGGCTCCCCCGTCCCTGGGATTCTCCAGGCAGGAGTACTAGAGTGGGGTGCCATTGCCTTCTCCGCTGACTAGAGCTACCAACTGCCATTAATTTGCATTTGCAGATCCCCTCCCAAAATGTGCACTGCATTTCAACTGACCTTTGCAAACTAAGAAGAACTGTGGCTGCAGCAGATAGAAAACTGAGTGTCTCTCTGAGCTACACACTGGGAAGGGCTACGTCAGTGAACTCTTGATTAACTGTGAGCTGTTCATTTTCTGGATACCCTGCCCCGTATGAAACTCCTACTGGTTATTAAAATATAAAACAGGTTTATTAAGACAATATGTTGAGTTTAGCGGCTCTCAGCACAGTAGATTCAATACAATTTTTTTGTCTTCATCATTTTGTTACGTGTCATTTATTTTATGTGGCTTAAGAAATAGTAAGGTAAAATGTACTTCAGAATTTTGATCACAATAACTATTACAAAAGCAATAATTTTTAATTTTTAAAACATTTATGTAATATTTTTAGAATATAGTTGCTTAACAATGTGCCAATTTCACGTGAACAGCAGAGTGTTCCGTTACACATAAATAGGTATTCTTTTTCAACTTATTTTCCCACTTAAGTTATTATAGAATATTGGGCAGGGTCCTCTGAGTTATACAGTAAGCCCTAATGGTTATCTATTTTATATATAGTAGTGTGTACATGTCAATACCAAACTCCCAATCTATCCCGCCCCCTGACCCTTCCTCCCTGGTGACCATTATAAATTTGTTCTCTAAGTCTATAAGTCTATCTTTGTTTCATAAATAAGTTCCTTTGTATCATTTGTTTTAGATTCCACATTTAAGTGACATCATATGATATTTGTCTTTCCCTTCTGACTTATTTCACTTAGTTTGATAAACTCTAGGTCCATCCATCTTGCTGTAAATGCCATTATTTCATTCTTTTTTATGGCTGAGTAGTATTCCATCTGTAGATACTACACATTTTCTTTATCCATTCACTGGTTGACAGGTACTTAGATAGCTTCTGTATCTTAGCAACTGTGAATAATGCTGCTACGAACACTGGGGTATATGTATCTTTTCCAAAGAGTGTCTTTGTGCTTTGGGGGCTACATATCCAGGAGTGGAACTGCTAGGTCATAGGGCAGTTCTATTTTTAGTTTTTTGAGAAACCTCCATACTGTTTTCCACAGAACATGCACCAATTTACACTCTCATCAACAGTGTGCAAGGGTTCCCGTTTCTCCACATTCTCATCAGCATTTGCTATGCGCGGGTCTCTCTTTTCCACTGACAGCCATTCTGACAAGTCTGAGGGGCGAGCTCAGCGGCGCTGACTGGCATTTCCCTGATGACGACTGGCGGCAAGTGTCCCCTCACGTCCTGTTGGCTGCACTTGCCCCTGGGGAGAACGTCTGTTCAGTTCTGCCCGTTTTCCAATCAGGTTGTTTCCTAACGCTGAGTCGTATGACCTGCTCATGTGTTTTGGATAATAATCCCTTACTGGCTTCATCGGTTGCAGATACTTTCTCCCATTCAGTAGTTCTCTTTTTTATTCATTTTGTTGATGGTTTCCTTTGCTGTGCAAAAGCTTTTCAGTTTAACTAGTTCTCATCTGCTTATTTCTGCTTTTATTTCCTTTCCTTTAGAAGACAGATCCAAAAACTATATAGGTGCGATTTATATTTCCCCTGGGAGTTTTGTAGTCTTACGTTTAGGTCCCTAATGCATTTGGAGCTTGGTTCTGTGTATAGTGTTTGAGAATGCTCTAATTTCATCCTTCTACATGTACCTGTCCCAATTTCCCATCACCACTTAGTGAAAAACCGTATTTTCCCATTGTATACTCCTGCCTCCTCTATCACAGATTGACTGACCAAAGTGCGTGGGTTTATTCCCGTGCTCTCCATCCCATCTCACTGATAAATGTGCGTGTTTCTGTGCCAGTACCACACCGTGTTCATTACTGTAGCTTTGTAGGATCGTGTGAAGTCAGGGCAGTGATTCCCTTGGCTCCATTCTTCTTTCTCAAGATTGTTTTGGCTATTCAGGGTCTTTTGTGTTTTCAAAGAAATTTAAAAATTTTTTGTTCTAGTTCTATAAAAAATGCCATTGCTATTTTTATACGGATTGCGCTGTATCTGTAGACTGCCTTGGGTAGTATGGTCATTTTAACAATTTCAGTTCTTCCAATCCAAGAACATGATGTATCTCTCCAGATGTTTGAGTCAACTTTGATTTCTTTCACCAGTGTCATAGTTTTCAGTGTGTAACTCTTTTGCCTCCTTAGCTAGGTTTATTCCTAAGTATCTTATTCCTTTTGATGCAGTGGTAAATGGGATTGGTTTGTTAATTTCTCTTTCTGATACTTCACAAGCCAGTATGAGCATAAATGCAAAAATCCTCAACAAAATACTCGGGAACCAAATCCAGCAATACATTAAAAAGACCGGATGTCGAGCTCCCCTGGTGGCCCAGCGGTAGAGATTCCACCTGGAATGCAGGAAATGGGGGTTTGATCCCTGGATTGGGAAGATCCCCCAGAGAAGGAAAGGGCAACCCACTCCAGTATTCTTGCCTGGGAAAACCCATGGACAGAAGAACCTGGCTACTGTCCACTTGGTCACAAAAGACTTAGAGACTAAACAAGAACAATAACATCATTAAAATCAAGTAGGATTTATCCCAGGGATGCAAAGATTTTCCATTGGTCTTCAAATCAATCAATGTGATACACCATATTAACAAACTAAAGAATTAAAAACCGTATGATCATCTCAAAAGATGCCTAAAAAATTTTGATAAAGTTCAACACCCATTTAAAGTAACAACTCTCCAGAAAGCTAACACAGAGGGAACATATCTCAGCATAATAAAGGCAATATATGACAAAACCATAACTAATGTACTCAGCAGTGAAAAGCTAAAAGCATTTCCTCTGAGATCAGGAACAAAACAAGGATGCCCACTCTTTCATTCAACATGGTTGTGGTTTCCCGCCACAGCAGTCGGAGAAGAAAACAAATAAAAGAAATCCATATTGCAAAGGAAACAGTAAAGCTGTCACTGTTTGCTGAGGACGTGACACTATAGATACAAAACCCTAGAGACGTCACCAGAGAACTACTAGCGATCATCAGTGAAGTGAGCGAAGCTACAGGACAGAAAATTAACTCACAGAAATCTGTCACATTTCTAAACCACTACTTAATATAACTAGTTCATTAAAGTTCAAAAATTAACTTGAATTCCATTTTAATTGCACTGACTACTCACAAAACTAATAGTCATACAAGAAAATGGTTAGAAGAATAATACTCGTCCCTGAAATTTTTAAAACTAAAGTTACATGGAGTTTCCTGGTGGTCCAGTGGTTAAGACTCAGTGTTTTCACTGCCATGGCCCCAGGTTCAATCCTTGGTCAGGGAATTGAGATTCTGGCATAGTGTGGAAAATAAAATGAAGATAAAATTAAAATAAAAATGAAAGCTACAGGCATCAAGAACTAGAATCTGCTAAACTGATAAATGGACTTCCTTGGTGGCTCAGTACTAAAGAGTCTGCTCGCCAACACAGGAGATACAGGTTGGATCCCTGGGTCCGGAAGATCCCCTGGAGAAGGAAATGGCAACCGACTAGTATTCTTGTCTGGAGAATTCCTTAGAAGAGGAGCCTGGCAGGCTACAGTCCGTGGGGTCGCAGAGAGTAAGGGACTGAATATTAACAAAAACAAAATAAACTTTCTTTATTGTCAGGTTATACATTTAAATTGCCTTTATAAAACGTTTGCAATCCTTTTTTGAGCAACTGCTGCTGCACATTTGATTAAACAAGATCCTCATGTTCTCATTTTGATTACTAAAATATTTCCTTTCATTATTTTCAATTACTTAACCTGAGCATAGCCCCAGGCACTGTTTTGGGTAGGAGCGTGATAAACTGACCTTAGGATACTGAAGAGGAAAAAAAAACATCTCACTTAGAGCAGCTAGCAGCAACTAAGGGTTTTCAGCTATTGCTGACTGCATTGATCAAGGTGCTGTGACAGAAAGCCATTCTGTGTGATTCATGTATCCTTCTGTGGGAACGATTCTACTCCCCGATAACTTTTACACCTAGGTAACTTCGGGTTTCCTTTTTTGTAAAACATACTTTCTAACTATGTGTTTATTTTAAAGCTAATAAATAGTGAAATAAAACTGGCAGCCTGTTCAGTTTTAAGAAAAGTTGCCTTTTGTTAGACAAAAAGTTCTTTATTTGACCAAAATAAAACAGTCAGCTATGTGAAAATTTGTCCCACATTTGCCAAATGCTTCAGTTGAGTTGCTAATCCTAGAATAATAACAGATTAGTACTTTCCCTTAGAATTAATCTACTGAGTCCAGATTTTGCTTTCAGATACTATCATTACATGTAGGTTGAAAGTGACATTTTCCCATCTCTCAAGGCATAACTTTCAGTGAAATGTATTTAGCTATTAAAGATTCGCAAGCAGCCCACTGGCAGAGACAAGATACTATTTTTACTGACTGCGAGTGAAGTTTTGGCTACACTAATAAAGGCATTCACTGTTTCCCTGAAGACTACACTGTATTTCATATTAATAAAATGTTCTCTTGTGTAAATAATACCCCTAAACTGTGCCAAAGCCTTTGACTGTGTGGATCACAATAAACTGTGGAAAATTCTGAAAGAGATGGGAATACAAGACCACCTGACCTGCCTCTTGAGAAATCTGTATGCAGGTCAGGAAGCAACAGTTAGAACTGGACATGGAACAACAGACGGGTTCCAAATAGGAAAAGGAGTATCTCAAGGCTGTATATTGTCACCCTGCTTATTTAACTTATATGAAGAGTACATCATGAGGAACGCTGGACTGGAAGAAACACAAGCTGGAATCAAGACTGCCGGGAGAAATATCAATAACCTCAGATATGCAGATGACACCACCCTTATGGCAGAAAGTGAAGAGGAACTAAAAAGCCTCTTGATGAAAGTGAAAGAGGAGAGTGAAAAAATTGGCTTAAAGCTCAACATTCAGTAAACGAAGATCATGGCATCTGGTCCCATCACTTCGTGGGAAATAGATGGAGAAACAGTGGAAACAGTGTTAGACTTTATTTTCTGGGGCTCCAAAATCACTGCAGATGGTGATTGCAGCCATGAAATTAAAAGATGCTTACTCCTTGGAAGAAAAGTTATGACCAACCTAGATAGCATATTCAAAAGAAGAGACATTGCTTTGCCGACTAAGGTCCGTCTAGTCAAGGCTATGGTTTTTCCTGTGGTCATGTATGGATGTGAGAGTTGGACTGTGAAGAAGGCTGAGCGCCGAAGAATTGATGCTTTTGAACTGTGGTGTTGGAGAAGACTCTTGAGAGTCCCTTGGACTGCAAAGAGATCCAACCAGTCCATTCTGAAGGAGATCAACCCTGGGATTTCTTTGGCAGGAATGATGCTAAGGCTGAAACTCCAGTACTTTGGCCACCTCATGAGAAGAGTTGACTCACTGGAAAAGACTCTGAGGCTGGGAGGGATTGGGGGCAGGAGGAGAAGGGGACGACAGAGGATGAGATGGCTGGATGGCATCACTGACTCGATGGCCGTGAGTCTGAGTGAACTCCAGCAGTTGGTGATGAACAGGGAGGCCTGGTGTGCTGCGATTCATGGGGTCGCAAAGAGTTGGACACGACTGAGCTACTGAACTAAACTGAAACTGTGTATAGTGTTTATTTTTTTACCATCAATAAAATTTTATTCTCAACACCAGACAAGTACAAAATTTATCCCTGTTTTCTGCAATTTTCTTTTACTTTTTACTTATCACTGGGTCATGGATGTGCATGTTTGCTAAGTCATTTCGGGTCATATCTGACTCTCTGCGACGTTATGGACCGTAGCCCATCAGGCTCCTCTGTCCATGGAATTCTCCAGGCAAGAATACTGGCGTGGGTTGCCATGTCTTCCTCCAGGGGATCGTTCCGATCCAGGGATAGAACCCAGAGTCTCTTACATCTCCAGCACTGGGAGGCAGGGTCTTTATCAGTAGTGCCACCTGGCTTTTGGACAGTTCTGGAGAAAACACAATTATTTCCTTATTATATTCTGGAAAACTTGGTTCATTCCTGAAAACTTCTGGCTCAACTTGCTTTCTGAAGGAGAAAACTGGGTACCATAGGTACTAAGGGATTGCTATCAGCGGCCCCACTCCTGCAAAGCGACGCCATCCTCTGACGGCCAGTTAGCACTGAGGATCCTGCGAAGCGACGCCATCCTCTGACGGCCAGTTAGCACTGAGGATGACACAGCTGCATCTTAAATGTTCTCCAGTGCCCTTTCTTTTTCAGCCACGCCACCCCCCCTTCCTTACTCCACCCCCACACCTGCCATCAGGACTACCTCAATTCACCCATGAGGCTGAGACTTACTGCTCAGGATTGCCGCCTACAACCGGGAAGCTTAACTTTGAGTTTGAACATAGATTTTTTTTCTAAGTCCAAAGCTTGTAAGCCAGACTTTCATGTGGTAGAAAGGTTTTTTAAAAAGTTCCAAATCTCTTATTTAGCTAAGAAAAAACACATCTGGAGGATTAACTGTATTATAGTCATAGAGTAATAATTCCAAATACCTTGCAGAGAAAACACCATTCTTTTCCCGAATGTCTAGAAATGTTGGTGAATAGATAGAGATTCTGAGTGGATGAGCCCAGGGTTGTGGTGGTCCTGAGGAGGGACCAAGTTCCCCTCATCCTCCCCGGCTTCCACACTAAGAAGGGGGACAAGACAGGACTCCCCGAACTTGCAGGCTGATGCTTGCTTGTCTGAGGCAAGAGCCTGTGGAAACTGCAAGCCTTTCAGACAGCCCTGCTCAGGACAGAGTTGTGTTCACCGTGACACAGTGGTAATGGACAGAGGACTGAAGTCCCAGGAGGGTTTCCCCAGCTGGTGGAGAGGGCAGGTTTTACAGGGCTCCACACATTCCCGGGGAGTGCAGAGAAAGCGGCCAGGAGTTCCCAGGTTCCAACATGGAATCCGAAGTGCTGCGGGGATCACCGGACTAAAGCTGACTTGGTGTCCAAAGCCGGGGGAAGGCGGCAGGGCAAACTGGTTGTGCGTGGCCAGAACCGCACGCCTCTGCTCCCACTGCACGGCGCCCGCAGCCTGGGCGGCGGCGGGGAGGACCCGCCTGAGGCCCAGGGCCCACCCCTCGGCGCTCTCCCGGGAAGCACAGCACGAGGAGCTGTGATCCTCTGTCCTCAAACACCCTCTTGATTAGGAAGGAGGGGGACCCCTGAGAGGAGCAGAGATTTCGATGGGCTGATTTATCAGTCAAGACAAAGTATTTCAAGTGAGAAAACACTGAGATACCTTTTTCAAAGGCAAGGTTGAGTATTTTATACCATGATTTGGAAAGGCAGCTAAGAACTAGAAAGAGATTACTTTAGAAAAAAAAAAAGCTGCTTTTCTTACACACCCTAGATTGGGACTGGCCAATGTGTAACGCTTACACTAGAGAAGCTCAGACTATAATCGTACTGTCATGGCCCCCGCAGAAACTAAAATCCCTGATCCGTAAGACCTGCACTGAATCGTTAGTATGACTCCTTCCTCTACAGCGCCATGCTTGCGCGCGTGCATGTGTGCTCAGCTGTTCCACTCGCGTCCGACTCTATGTGACCCCATGGCCCGGGGCCCATCCGTCCATGGGACTCTCCAGGCGAGAACACTTGAGTGAGCTGCCATGCCCCCTTCCTGGGGATCGAGCCCACGTCCGCCTTCATCTCCTGCATCGCAGGCGGATTCTTCGCCCAGTGAGCCGCCTGGGAAGCCCCGCACTATGCTTAAATGATTAGAAAATGCCGTGCTACCCCTCACTGGCCATGTAAAGCAGTATATATGCAATGTGTACATACCCTCTACAACTGTATTTTTAAAATTTTAGCTCTCATGTGAATGATCTAATATTTTCTGAATTTTATCATTAGATACTCTGCCATCTCTTAAAGTTTTTTCAGACAATCTCTGGACTGTCCTTGGAACCGGGGGGAAGTGAGTCAGAACCTAGGAGGACGGTCAGGAAACAGGACGGGACGTATCCAGTGTGGCCAGGTGACCCGAGGGCTTGAGCCAGACAAGCACCTACAGAACAACAGGCACTGATGGCGAAGAAGTACCGGTTGTGAAGTGGACAAATAATGCTTGTTCATTCAAAAACGAATCCCAAGGATTGCATGGATCCGGCCTACAGTTCAGTGCTGTCAGGTAAGCAAAAGAGGTGAGGTGAGGACTAAGGCTTCATCCTCACCAAACTGACACTGCAGACAAATTCTTCACTTTCATATGTTCTCTGAACACTTTTTTTCAGAATTACCTTTTGTTGATGACTGCATCTCTTCCTAGACCCCAAGTGTACTCCTTGACTTCACCTCCTCATCTCTGTTTGGAATACTCCCCCCAAAGATTTCCTCTGCTCAGCATCAAGACGCTTTACTCTGGAATGTGTGCTGGACACACTCCTCCTCTTTCAGTAAACCTCACACAAACTCCAAGCAGCTCTGGGAACTAGCCCTCGGAAGACAAACATTAAATCTCTCTCATCATCAGGACAGGCTAAGTTATGCTGTGTAGCAAACGATATCCCAACTTCAGTGTTTAAACAGCGAAGGTTTACTTCTGCCTCCACACGGCGACGGTGCACCTGAGTGACTGCTGGGCTCTGAGTCCAGTGTCAGCAGAAGCTCCAACCCAGGCTGCTCGGAGCCTCCCGCCGGCAGCAGAGACGGAGCGGGGAGACGGTCTCCAGTGGGCCATTAAACGCTTTCACCTGGCCCAGAACTGTCTCTCGGTCTTGCTCAACTGCAAGGAATGGGGCGGTATAATGCTTCCACGGACCAGAAGGGACAGGGAACAAGAACAGAGAAACAGTCAGTCAGCAGCACACCGTGCTCAGGCAAGGGAAGTGGACGTGTGGACACTGACATCTGAGAAGCGAGAAGCGGCAACGGTGCTTGTCACCCTTCCTTGCTGTCTGATCACGCACCTTATTCCTTCTTCTAAAGGGCCAGCTGTCATCTACCAAGTCCTGAAAATGCCAGTGCCTGGAGAAGTGTGTTTATGTGCGAACACACACATATACGACTGTGAGCATATCCACTGAAAATACGTAAGCATCTGATTCCTTTTCACTTTCCAACAGTAGCCATTATAACAGGCAGCTTTAGGATTTTTTTTATCTGTTTTAATTTTGTATGTGGAGTTTCATTCCAAACAGGATTTCAGGACCCTGGGAGTATAGCCTTTCCATTAAAGCCATTAATTCTACATGAGAGCGCTCAATCACTACAGACGATTTTCAGAAAATAAATATACTCAATGGAGAGATAACTAAAAAGAACTGGAGGAACCAAAGGATTATATCTCTGGGGATGTTCTGACTCTGCTGCTGCTGCTGAGTTGCTTCAGTCGTGTCCGACCCTGTGTGACCCCACAGACGGCAGCCCATCAGGCTCCTCTGTCCACGGGATTCTCCAGGCAAGAACACTGGAGTGGGCTGGCATTTCCTTCTCTCCAGATCTGACTCTAGACACTGCCCGATGCTCTTGATTCCTAAACATGTATCACCTATATTTAGGTAGAAATTCCTTCTCTGAAACTGCTACATTTCAAAGACAAAGGAAACCTACTTTAAGAAAAAGGAGAAAACTGATAGCAGAACCACTTGGAAAAATATCTATATACTCCACGTAGCCTTTTGTTGTTTTGTCAGAGTTCTCAATTAGCTACGAATTGCTTTTTATAGAAAGGTCTGTTAAAATGCCCAAACAGTATACAACAGTGTAGTTATTCTCCCTGTTGAATCAAAATATCAGGGCCAAATAAACACAGGTTTTTAAAAAAATTTTGTCTACAATGGTTCATAAAATTTATTAAGCTCTGCCAACAAAATTAGTGTAGAAACATCTAATATGTTTCTTGCAATAAAGTATTCTATATAACAAACGTCTTTAAATGAAATGTTGAAATGAGTTTTGAAAAGTTCAATCAAAGATGTCAATAAGTACCTTTGTAAAAAATTGAATAGATGAGACCTGCATTTTAGGATTTCTTTTAAGAATTTGAGTATGTCAGAACCAAGTTGATAGACTTGTTCTATAACTATAAATTACAAAGTAATTTATTAAATTATATGGTTAAAGACAATCACATCTTGCTTATAACTATCGCTTTTGTTCTGCTCCTATCTATCCCTTTTATTTCAAAGTACCTGTCAGAATATCACAAGGGAACTGAAAAGAGGTCTTTAAATACCTAAATATTTGTCTCTAAGGAAAGCAGGAAAACATTCTGAGCTTTAAATGAATGCGTCACATCCATCCGGGCCGGAGTGCTCCCCTGTGTGGGTAACCTGTGACTGCACAGGGCATCTCAGCTAATCCTCCTGTAGCTGCGAACCGAGACTCAGACACAGTCAGTAACCTGGGCAGGGACACACATCTCAGAAGCAGACGTGCCCCTCGTGTGTGCGCTCTCCTCACGCTCTGCTGTTCACGCGCTGGGGTCGGGGGGNGGGGGGGGGGGGGGGGGGGGGAGTGTGCCAGGGATGGAGTGACTGAGGTGAAGGAGGCAGACCTGCCCCCACCGTCAGCCCCCGTCACCGGGTCAGCAGCTCACGTGTCAGCATCTCCGCCTTCAGCCTCACGCTTCTCTCGAGCTCACGCTCAGCTGAGGCTCCCAGACTCTGGACAAGTTACTACTGCTGTGTCTCTGCTCACGTTTCCTGCCCCCTTACAGGGTCGTGGGGCGGCCCCAGGGAGCGGCAGCGCGCTGGCCCCGCAGGCTCGCGTGCAGCCCTGCTGGGGGGGGTGGGGTGGGGGGCACGCACAGAAACAGGCAGGCATGGATCTGGCCCCGCCTGGAGAGACCACACCCGCCCCTCAGCCCAGGTCGGGATGAACCGACTCGGGAGGCTTTCGGTGCAAGCCCCGCCTCTAAAGAAACAAAGTGCCATCCAGCCGTTCCTCCTGCTGGAATCACTGGTAGAGCAATTTCTGAACAACTTCTCTTGACGTCTATAACTGGGATGTGCGGACTCTGGAAACTGCTCTTATGGCAGCATTATTTGAAATGGACCCTGATCTACAAATAAACACTCGTAGCTGTTAAAAACCAAGACTTAAGAAGCGGAACTTTTCGTTTTTGTCTTTCTCCAGACACTGCAAAATGACACATTTTTACCTTTGTGGAATTCTTAGTTGAGCAGTAAGAGGTTTTTGTTTTTTTTTTTTTTAATTAAGCATTTTAATTACTTAAAATATTATACTTGAATCCTGAGGGCACTTTGAAAATTCGGAATTCTAATGTATTTAGAAGGCGAAATTTTGTAAAACAGATCCAGGGCGGCCTTGAGCACCAGGGATGCCGGCTTACCGGCTCCTGGAACCGGTTCTCCACGAAGGCGGCCAGCCTACCATGCTCCTGAAGGCTGCCGGCTTACTGGATCCTGTAACTGGTTCTCCCTGTCAGTCTTCAGCTCCTCATGCAAATTACAAGAGGCATCCCCCTCTGGAAAGGCCCCACAGTAATGAATTCCTGGAAAGATCAACCTAGGAATCCAAATAGTACTGAAAAGCATCCTTATTATATAGCACAGAGTGTAATTCAGTGTTCCAAACTCTGGCCCTCAGCCATCCAAAAAAGTTTCACAAGCATGTTTAACTTACTTTCTATGGTAAGAACAAGGAGAGAGTGCTGTAAACTAGAAAGATTTCTGTTAAAAAGAAATTGTTAAAAAGACAGTCTGAGCGTTTCCTCCTCCCTCCCACATTCTTCCTTTCTGTGACAAAGATGAATCGCGTTTCTACCGAGCCAGACCTGGAATAGATGCTGTGGAGACAAAGACGAGTCAGCTGCGGTCTCTGTCCTGAGTCCGCTGTGGAGTGGTTCAAAGACACACCTGGGCAAAGAACGCAGACCCCACTGAAGAGGTGACTGGTTGTGCTCCAGGCACAGAAGCAAGAATAATGAATCGTCCTGAGGAAGCCGGGAAGACCTCTCCCGGCCATCAAGCAGGCTTTCCGGTTAATATGTCAACTCCAGTGAGCTCAGATGAAGGAGGTGTGACCGCACCCGGGAAGATCACTAGCTTGGGGTTTACCACGGTCATTCCTATGGCATTCTAGCCTGTTTTTCGGCAGAGAAAAACACAAAAGCTGTTTTCAGGCTGAAGATGGACCGATTTATAAATTTTGTAGGAAGTAGTACGAACTTCTCAGAAGAAATTCCTTTTTATAAGTTGAAGATATTGCTGGATATTCTTTATATAACCATGGCCACTTTACATAAAATCACCTATTTGAGTGTGAAGCAAAGGTAATACAGAGAACCATCGGTATCACTTTATGTAATCTAAAATTTTTAATAGTTCTTATACAAACTTTTATTTCATATAGAGTAGGTACTTATTTTCTGAGGATAATTCCATGAAAAGGCTCCTTAAACTGCAATCACTGAAAACTAGGATAAAACAGAGTAAATTGTGAACATTATAAACTAAAACCGAATAGAAAAATAAGTTGATTTTCACTCAGTTAAGAAAACCTCTACCAAACTGAAAGTGTTCTCATTAGCAGAATAGTGAAAACGGACCGTTTTATTGTCATGATTTTTTATATGTTTGATAACACATTATTGGGCTTTTTACTGCATATTTGGTTTCTACAGTATGATAAACACACGATTTTTTACAGGAAATATGAAAACACTTCACCATTTTTAGGGCGCCTCTCAATCCTCCGACGGTCAGGTCGCTCTGCACAACCATTCTGCTGTCGTCCTTGCTGGCTTTCCTGCTTCCTGGTGGCTTGGAACATGATCTCAGCGGTTCTTCATAGCTTTAATTCAGTTCAGGAAATCTGAAAACTTCCAGTTTCACTTCACAATCGAATTAAACTTGCCGTGTATTTGCTGAGAAACTAAAGTCTTTGATAGGATGAATGTCTATATAGACAGGCACTGGTATTTAACAGAAATGATGTTTGTGTTAGGACTAATTTTGTAAGTGGTAACTTCATTTTGTGATGGCTTGTTTGCCTAAGCAGTTTTTTCTTTTTTTTTGAACTGTGGTGTTTCTTGAGAGTCCCCTGGACTGCAAGGAGACCAAATCAGTCCATCCTAAAGGAAATCAGTCTTGAATATTCACTGGAAGGACTGATGCTGAAGCTGAAACTCCAATACTTTGGCCACCTGATGCGAAGAACTGACTCACTGGAAAAGCCCCTGATGCTGGGAAAGATTGAAGGCAGGAGGAGAGGGAGATGACAGAGGATGATGTGGCTGGATGGCATCACGGACTCGACGAACATGAGTTTGAGTCAATTCCAGGAGTCGGTGATGGACAGGGAGGCCTGGTGTGCTGCAGTCCATGGGGTGGCAACGAGCTGGACATGACCAAGCGACTGGAATGAACTGAATTTTGTAGTGGCCACTTCATCCTGTGACGGCTTTTGTTTGCCTGTGCAGTTGTTTGGAGGGGGGAGATTTTTAACTGTAGGAACCGGTATCGTTTATTTCTTAACACGTAATAGAGCACTTCATTTAATCTCTTCTAATTATCTTTATTGCTATATATAGAACTCTATGAAAATTATAACCCTAACAGAGACAGCGCCTAGATCACGCCAGGAGATGAGCGGCGGCGGCGGCGGGCATTACTGAAGTTCCTGCCGCACGTGCCCCACTGGACAGTGAGTGAAGCCACGCTCCCCAAGGTCAGGGTCAATCACCCCGAGCCCTCCGAGAAGGAGACAGAAGAGTCGGGCCGGTGGTGCAGGTCCCCAAAGCCAGAGACGAGCGACTCCAGCCCTCAGGTCTGCGCTCTGCACCACAGTGTCTCCCTTGGCATAAAGAAGCGTTCACTTCAGGGTTTAAACATGGTCTTGGTGCACACGAAATGAAATTCATGAAAGCTTGGCCAGTCCATGCTGTAAACATACACTTCTATACTTTTCTGTACGTCGGCCATTCAGAGCCTAGTAAAAACGTTTCCCGCTCAAGCACCCTCTCGATGTTTATTACTGAGAGAGATTCCACAAACATATACTCATCTCAGCAGACGCATGAGTCAGAATAGAAGGAAAGCTATGGAGCTGGCGAAATTAGATTCCCAGTACAAACCCCATGGCTCAGATGGTGAAGCGTCTGCCTGCAATGTGGGAGACCCACATTCGATCCCTGGGTCGGGAAGATCCCCTGGAGAAGGAAATGACAACCCCCTCCAGTACCCTTGCCTGGAGAATCCCATGGACGGAGGAGCCTGATAGGCTACAGAGTCAGACATGACTGAGCAACTTCATTTTCACTTTTCAAAAAGAAAAAAGACTACCTGACCTCATTAAGTAAATCTACTACTACTATTAGCTTATTATTATTTTCAAAGTGTCTATTTACTGGAACTTGTGACTGCCATTAAACTGCCATTATTTTACAATGTATATTTTTCTATAACCCATCACTCCACAATGCCAGGATTTGGTTTGATTTAGTCATGAGCTGAAAGAGGAGATACGGACATTTTATAGTCTTCTATAACAGCAAAATATGGGATTTTATACGGTGAGTTTTCAGCTGTTTGAATAGTTTATTTCTCATTCAAAGAGCAGCTCTGATCATGGCCTTTGGTCAAAGATTCTGTTTTTATTGTTAAAAAAATAATCTCTTCAACATCAAACAGTGTATGAGGAAGGAGTCTAAAATTAGCCTGGCAGGCCACATACACAGGACTGTGTGCTCCCAGGAACAATGGCCTTCCTAGAAAAACGCCTCTTAAGACGAGTAGTAAAGCTTCAGAAGTTATTGCTTTATTGCACTGGTTGGTTGTATTTTTTAAAAAACTGTTGTCCTCTAGCATGAATAACCAAATAAGGATGTACTTCGTACATACAGCCACAATGCGTCGCTGAACTGGTTTCTTACATTCTCTGCTAACAGAAACCATGCGATCACGCTCTTGAAAGCTGTCGGGATCTTGCCAGTTACTGGTTCACATACACACCATCATATTGTTGGTGCAATGTATCCCGGAGGCTAGCTCTGTGGCTGTTTCCCCCCTGCAGGAACCACCAAGCCTGCTGGGGCATTAAGGGCACTCTGGGGACAGGTCCTGGGAAACTCGGCAGTTGCCACTGAGGTCAGCCAGCCGCCACGTCTGGTTCTCTGCTCTGAACAAAGTTCTGTCTTGTGTCAGGGGCAGGCATCCAGGTCCCTCGAGTTGCCTACTTGGGAAGTGAGGTACAGAAGGGAGACATTTCACTTCACTGCATCCAGGGACCGTTTTAGAAGCCTGAGGACTGATCTTTCCCCATTTGAGCCTAGTTACTATAATTGCAGCAGTGGTCATATTTATCTAGGTCTAATCCCTAAACCAAGCATCTACATTGAGAATTTCAGATCAATTTTACATTTGTTTTATAACACCTTTAAAAAATTCTCTCAAAAAGAAAAAGTGAAAAGTCCTCACTTTTTTGAAACAGGTTTAGTGCCACAACAGTTGTCATAAAAAACACTCCTAAATCTAAGCCAAAGTGGGAAAGAAAGAACTATTGACATCTTCACTGGACACACGTGAAAGTGAAGTCGCTCAGTCGTGTCCGACTCTGTGCAACCCCGTGGACTGCAGCCCACCAGGCTCCTCCATCCCTGGGATTCTCCAGGCAAGAACACTGGAGTGGGCTGCCATTGCCTTCTCCAATGCATGAAAGTGAAAAGTGAAAGTGACGTCGCTCAGTCATGTCTGACTCTCTGCGACCCCGTGGACAGCAGCCCACCAGGCTCCTCCGTCCACGGGATTCTCCAAGCAAGAACACGGGAGTGGGTCGCCATGACCTCCTCCAGGGGATCTTCCCCACCCGGGAACTGAACACAGGTCTCCCGCGTTGCAGGTGGACTCTATCATCTCAGCCACCAGGGAATCCCTGGACACATAGATTTGGGCAAATCTCCCACTACGGGCCATCGGATCTATAAATGCGATGGGATCGACAAGAGAGCCACTGAGAAGAGAACCAGGCTGCTGGAGATGGGAAAGGGTTCCTTCAAGTCCATTTCAGCTTCAGACACACTGAGAGCTGAATGCAAGTGTAGCATCACCACTGCTATCTCCCTGTGACGATTCAAGACCAGCAAGGATCATGTGACCATCACTGATGCCTCCAGACACAGAGACCCTCACACAGGACGGCAGGCACGCCGCAGGCTGACTGAGCCGTTCTCATCGCTGGTGCTGGCAGTGCAGAATGCAAAGCCGGAGACGGGCAGACCCCATGAGCAAGCTCTCCACACTCATACCCCGGGTATAAAGCAACTCACTGTTACCAAAATGGATACCTGCAGCCACCCTGCAGCCCGAAGAAAAACAAGGAAATCAAAAGGAAGTTAGCACCCAAATTAAGAAAACCGGCTTCAACCCTGACACAGCATGTGTGTCAACTTCTGGCTGGAACGGTGAAAACATGCTGGGGTCAAGGACGAACCGTGGTTCAGGAGGCGGAAATTCACCAGTGAAGACAGGCATGCTGGTGGGGCCGCACTGCTGGAAGCTCTGGCCTGCGACCCCCGGGACGGCCACAGAACCAGCGGCCAGGCTGGCGCCGCCCCCACGCAGATCTGTGCCTTCAAATCCAGCATGGTGCTGCCATCAACCTTGTAAGTGAAATAAGTCTGTTAAAATGCACTGTGAAGCGTGGAGTGAAGCTCTTTTCCGGGGACAGTGTAGGCTTCAATGCCAAGAACTTGTCTGTCAAAGATGCTCATCACAGCAAAGGCAACATGGCTGTTAGCAGCAAAGCAAGCCACCAATGGCAGCGGCTGGCTTCACGGCTCAGGGAGTCATCCTGAGCCGCCCAGCGACAACCAGCCACAGCCAGGCATCTGTGCAGGACTGCTGCACAGCTCTCTCTGCTTGTGGTTGCTGGGCTCAGAGAGGAGCCTGACTGCGCTTCGGGGAAGAGGCTGGAGGGCGGCCCAGACTCTGGGGACCCGGCGGTGGTGCTCTGGCTGGCACGGTTCCTGGCGAGCCTGCTGTGCTGGCGGCTTCTCTAAACACCCTCCTCTGGGCCACTTCGCCACTCGTGACGCGTGGCACACAGCTGCTGCGGGCATCCTCAGGGCAGCAGGAGCTGTCAGGACAACAAGCCTGCCCCCAGAGCCTGGAAGGCCGAATGAGTGTGACCCCAATACTTGTGCCCCCCGTCTTAATCAGTGATAGAAGAATGCTCTCAGAGCTGTTTCTCCTGACTGGCCGTTTAAGTTTAATGGTGAAAGAGTGGTTAATGATTACAGCGCATCACTAAGCCTTCAGAGGAATGCAAAGTGCTTTGAGGGTCATTTGTTCACCTACGGGACGGCTTTTTTAGTTTTTTAAATCAGTACTTTCTAATGGCAACAACCTGACCAAAGCCTGTCAGAGGACTTTGAGAGCCATTAAAACAAAGTTTAATGGGGGGAAAACCCTCTCAAGTCTCTTAGATATTCTATATCTGTTGCCTTTTCAGACACTAATAGCCCTATGTAGGAAGTGTAAAATACAAGCTCTTTCCATTGTTAATCACTATTTTACAGCTGTGAAAGTTTCTCCGAAGCTCTATCAGCTCAGCTGTCGGAACACACTTCTGCTCTATCCCATGTTTTGTTCCCCCCTTTTTTTAACCAAAAGAAGGATACTTCCTGAATTTTATTTTTTTAAAAAATAAAGTACAGTTGATTTACAATGTTGTCCTAATTTCTGCCATAAAACAGACTGATTTAGTTATCTATCTATCCATATACAGATACATACATACACACATAATTCTCTTCTTTTGTTTTTTATGACTTATCCCGGGCTTCCCTGGTGACTCAGCGGTAACGAATCTGCCTGCAACGCAGGAGAGGCCGTTTGACTCCCAGGTCAGGAAGATCCCCTGGAGAAAGAAATGTCAATCCCAACCAGTATTCTTGCCTGGAAAATCCCAGGGACAGAGGAGCCTTGCAGGTTACAGTCCATGGGGTGGCAAAGAGTTGGACCTGACTTGCTGACTCAACAACAAGAACAAATGGCTTATCACAGGATACTGAATGTAGTTCCCTATGCTGAAGAGTCGGACACGACCGAGCGACTGAACTGAACTGAGGCTACACAGCACGGCCCTGTTTATTTTCACGCGTTCTGCACACACTAGTTTGCATCTGTTCACCGCAAAGCCCCAGTCTTTCCCTCCTCCATGTCTTCTTTATCCGTTCCTCTGTTGGTGGGCATGGAGGCTGTCTCCCTGTCTTGGTGACTGTGAACAGTGCTGCTGTGAATGCAGGGACCATGAATCCCTCTGGATTCGAGTTCTGTCTGGATGTATGCTCGGGGACGGCGGGATCACAGGGCCAGTCTATATTTAGTTTTCAAAAGCAAGGGTTTTGCTTGGCTTTGCTTTGATTCAGTGAACCTCATGATGCCGCGCCTTTACTGCCTTCTCTTACCCTGTCTACACCCCTTGTGAAGCGTTCTGTCTTTTCTCAGTCCTGTCACTGCCCCTCCAGATCTCCCTTCCTGACTCTGTCCTAAGCCTGCCCGTCCCCGCAGCCCAGGCCTCTCCCGTGCACGCCCCGCAGTGAGTCACCCTGACGGCAGGCGGCGCCTGTCCCTGCCTCCCAGCAGCTTACGGCGACACACAAAACCTGGAGGTGCACGGACGACCGGCAACAGTGGTCACTGAGACAATTAAGGAAACACTCAGTTTCTGAATTTAAAATGAAGTAAACCTCATACAGCAGTGGGAATCCAGGAGAAGAATGCCCTGGTTATTTTATATATAGCCTTTCTATATAAAAGTATTCTAACAGAAACAGGATAGAATAAAATTCATGATAGTTGAAAAGCTTTCTCAATGAGTGTTTACTGTCCTTTCCTAGGAATGGTGCATACGAAGAATGGATGGGCGTACTCTGTGGAATGGCGAGAAGCCACGGCGCTGTGAGCAGCGTTTAGTTTTTAGGGACCTGGGCGCGGAGCGAGAAGTCCACACTCCCGCAGGGGTGGCCGCGGCACGACTGGACTCACAGGAAAACAGAGAGAGAAGAGATGGTGAGCTCTGAAAGGGGAAGAAAAAGAGATGGAGGCAAGCAGAGAGTAACTCCAGCGGAAGACACCAGGAGGAAGACGCGCAGGCAGACGAGACTCCCTGAGGGTGACGTCCTCAGAAAAGGGGGCCGGAGCAGGGAAGACTCGGCGACGCGGCTTAGAGACTTGAGAAGGTTCAAACAGACGGGCTAGGCCTCTTCCCGTGTAATAAAATCTACAACCAGCTGTGAACGTATTTCTAAGGGATGGGTTTTAAGTTGTTAAATATGTACGCCCTATGTACAGTGTCGTAAGTATTTTATACTTTCCATTCAATGTCCTTGATTGGTTCTCAGATTTTCTCAATTATGTACATTCTCAAAGAGCAGGTTTTCGACCAAGGTGACTATATCATTGTTATTTAATTATCTACTTATCCATAAAATAAGAGCTGTTTTCCATTTAGCTGAGTATGAGAGAATAAGGCCAAAAGCGGAAGAGATCTGTTCTGGAAACACACTGGGGAAAGGAGAAGGCTACATGCAACAAGCCTGTAATTTTGAAACTGATACAGTCGTTACATAGAACTGGAGGCAAATTGAGAGGAACTAGTGAACCAAACCTCTGAATAATTATTGACATGGTTTTGAGAGGCATGATGGAGCTTCCTGGGGGTGGTGATAAGGTTCAGAACTTTGATCGGATTGCTGTTCACATGGGTTTGTTCCTATATGAAAAGTCACTGAGTTATATGATGGATAAATAAAACGTCATGTTTATATATTTTGTGGTACATAAATTACACCTTACTTTTTTACAGGCATGCAGAAAACTCACTTGAACTCTAACTTCAGACTAAGGTATTCTTTTAGCTTTTGTTATTTCTACTGCATATATACCAAGCAGCATCTTTGATGTTACCTTTTAAATGCTCTTTAAACGGACACCCTAGGAAGAAACACTGGCCGATATACTCCATTCGTAACTGCCATGAGCTGGAATTCTCCAGCAGCAACCTGTGCTTCAGGTTCTCGAGGCTGCTTCTGCACTGTTAGCTGGCGTCGGCAGGGGGTTAACGGGGCTCAGGTTAACCTTGCTGTCTGCGCTCTGTTTGCACGGTTTTCTGTCTTTCCTCATTTAACTTCCTTACGTGGTTTCCCATTTTAAAAATGGAGCATGCACCGTGGGGTCTGTACACCGCACGTCCGCAGTGCAGATAAGCACACAACAAAAGCCCATTTAAAGACGATGTGAAGCTACGAGACCTTTCCTTTTTCCTGGGAGCACAGAGGCACTGCTGCGAAAGTCGCTGCAACGAGGGGCAAACGGAGCAAGCCTACTCGTGCTGCCATTTTTCTGAGAAGATGACAGACCTGTTTAAAACGTGAGAGGACGGGCCGGGCACGGGCCAGTGACAGGCCGTGTGTCCACACAGGCGCGCTTCCCTCACCGTCCGCGCCCACGGGCTGCTCCCCGGAAGCGCGCCCTCTCTCCCGCACGCACGCCGCGTTCTCACACCTATTCTGGCCGAGGCCATCCCAACATGTGCTCCCGAGGCCTTTCCCCTCTTGCCTGACCTATGCCCTTTCTGTGGCCCCTTATTCGTGTAAACGTCGAGCCCTCCCTGTTCAAAACTTCATCTCCAGCAGCAGAAAAAATGCGTGAACTGAAGACGGATGCTACACACATCCCGATCTCCCGCCTCCAGAATCCTGTAGAACTTAATCACCAGTCTAATGGTCTTTTTTTTTTTTCTTTTATTTACTTGTTATTGAAATGTAGTTATTGAAGAATACTATCTGAGTTAAAAGTGTAAATAATGATTCACAATTTTTAAAGGTTTTACTCCATTGATAATCATTATAAAATATTGGGTTTTTTTAATCTTTTTTTCTCTTATTGCAAAATTCAGACTTAAATTGAAGAAAGCAGGGAAAACCACTAGGCTGTTCAGGTATGACCTAAATCAAATCCCTTACTATTATACAGTGGAAGTGACAAATAGATTCAAGGGATTATATCTCAAAGCATCTGAAGAACTATGGACAGAGCTTCATAACACTGTGCAGGAGGCAGGGATCAAGACCCCCAAGAAAAAGAAATGCAAAACAGCAAAGTGGCTGTCTGAGGAGGCCTTACACGTAGCTGAGAAAAGAAGAGAAGGGAAAGGCAAAGGGGAAAAGGAAAGATGTACCCATCTGAATGCAGAGTTCCAGAGAATAGCAAGGAGAGATAAGAAAGCCTTCCTAAGGAAGAGAGGAAAACAGAATGGGGAAAACTCAAAATCACTTTGAGAAACTCAGAGACACCAGGGGAACATTTCATGCAAAGATGGGCACAGTAAAGGGCAGAAATGGTCTGGACCTAACAGAAGCAGAAGAGATTAAGAAGAGGTGGCAAGAACACATAGAAGAACTGTACCAGAAAGATCTTCACGACCCAGATAACCTTGATGGTGTGATCACTCACCTAGAGCCAGACCTCCTGGAATGCGAAGCCAAGTGGGCCTTAGAAAGCATCACTACGAACAAAGCTAGAGGAGGTGATGGAATTCCAGTTGAGCTCTTTCAAAGCCTGAAAGATGATGCTGTGAAATTGCTGTACTCAATATGCCAGCAAATTTGGAAACCTCAGCAGTGGCCACAGGACTGGAAAAGGTCAGTTTTCATTCCAATCCCAAAGAAAGGCAATGCCAAAGAATGCTCAAACTACCACACAATTGCACTCATCTCACATGCTAGTAAAGTAATGCTCAAAATTCTCCAAGCCAGGCTTCAGCAATATGTGAACCGTGAACTTCCAGATGTTCAAGCTGCTTTTATAAAAGTCAGAGGAACCAGAGATCAAATTGCCAACATCTGCTGGATCAACGAAAAAGCAAGAGAGTTCCAGAAAAACGTCTATTTCTGCTTTGCTGACTATGCCAAAGCCTTTGACTGTGTGGACCACAACAAACTCTGGAAAGTTCTTAAACAGATGAGAATACCAGACCACCTGACCTGCCTCTTGAGAAATCTGTATGTAGGTCAGGAAGCAACAGTTAGAACTGGACATGGAACAACAGACTGGTTCCAAATCAGGAAAGGAGTACGTCAAGGCTGTATATTGTCACCCTGCTTATTTAACTCATATGCAGAGTACATCATGAGAAACGCCGGGCTGGATGAAGCACAAGCTGGAATCGAGATTGCCTGGAGAAATATCAATAACCTCAGATATGCAGATGACACCACCCTTATGGCAGAAAGCAAACTAAAGAGCCTCTTGATGAAAGTGACAGAGGAGAGTGAAAAAGTTGGGTTAAAAGTCAACATTCAGAAAACTAAGATCATGGCATCCAGTCCCATCACTTCATGGCAAATAGATGGGCAAACAGTGGAAACAGTGACAGACTATTTTTCTGGGCTCCAAAATCAATGCAGATGGTGATTGCAGCCATGAAATTAAAAGACGCTTGCTCCTTGGAAGAAATGTATGCTTAGACAGCATACTAAAAAGCAGAGACATTACTTTGCCAACAAAGGTCAGTCTTGCCAAGGCTATGGATGTGAGAGTTGGACTATAAAGAAAGCTGAGTACTGAAGAATTGATGCTTTTGAACTGTGGTGTTGGAGAAGACTCTTGAGAGTTCCTTGGACTGCAAGGAGACAACCAGTCCATTCTAAAGGAGATCAGTCCTGGGTGTTCATTGGAAGGAATGATGTTAAAGTTGAAACTCCAGTACTTTGGCCACCTCACGAGATGAGTTGACTCATTGGAAAAGACTCTGATGCTGGGAGGGATTGGGGGCAGGAGGAGAAGGGGACGACCCAGGATGAGATGGCTGGATGGCATCACTGACTCAATGGACGTGAGTCTGAGTGAACGCCGGAAGATGGTGATGGACAGGGAGGCTATGCTGCGGTCCATGGGGTCGACTGAGCGACTGAACAACAACAACACAAGATACTTGTTATATTCCCTGTGTGGTGTGTAGGCTTACAGCTCACGTGATGCCTAATAGTGTGTCCCTCCGGAGAAGGCAACGGCACCCCACTCCAGTGGTCTTGTCTGGAAAATGCCATGGACGGAGGAGCCTGGTGGGCTGCAGTCCACGGGTTGCTAAGAGTCAGACACGGCTGAGTGACTTCACTTTCGCTTTTACATTCATTCCCTGGAGAAGGAAATGGCAACCCACTCCCGTGTTCTTGCCTGGAGAATCCCAGGGACGGGGGAGCCTGGTGGGCTGCCGTCTAGGGGGTCACAGAGTCGGACACGACTGAGCGACTTAGCAGCAGCGGCAGCAGTTCGTCCCTCTTAGTCCCCAGCCCTGCTCTGCCCTCCGCACGCCCTTCTCCCGCGGGAACCACCGGTTTGCTCTGTCTGCCGAGTCTGCCTCTCTTGCTGTGTGGACTGCTTTCTGGTGACTGTGGATTCCACATGTAACTGGTATCACAGCGTCTGCCTTTCTGACTGACTTCACTTCACACCTTGAAGTTCATCCTTGTTGCTCCACACGACACTGATTCGTTCTTTCTCGTGGATGAGCAATATTCCGCTATATACATGTGCCACATTCTTATCCGTTCATCTGCTGGTGGACAGTTTCCTCCCGTGTCTTGGTCACTATAAATAGTGTGGCCGTGAACACTGGGAATGCGTGTATCTTTGTAAGGTAAGTGATTTTGTGTCTGGGGGATCTATACCCAGGAGCGGAATTACTGAGTCCAACACACCCAGGACCCAGCGGAGTTACTGGGACCCGGGCTCCCAGGTGGCGACAGTGGTACAGAGCCTGGCTGCCAGCGCAGGGGGCATAAGAGTTTGATCTTTGGGTCGGGAAGATCCCTGGAGGAGGGAACGGCACCCCACTCCAGTACCCTTGCCTGGAGAATCCCACGCCCGAGGAGCCTGGCAGGCTCGGGGCCACAGAGTCAGAGCTGCTGAAGCAACTCGGCACTGACATGGTCCTTCTGTTTTAGTGTTTTGAGAAATCTGTAATCCTCTTTCTCACAGAGGCTGCACCAGTTTATGTCCCCATCAGCAGTGCACAAGAATCTCTTTTTCCGACACAACCTCGTCGACATTGCTCTTTCTGGTAACAGCCGTTCTGGCGGCTGTGGAGTGGGATCTCACTGTGGGTCTGGTCCGTACTTCCCACTCGATTAAGGGTGTGGTGCTGCTGACCATCTGCATTTCTTCTTCGGAAAGATGTGCGTCGAGGTCTTCTGCCGTTTTTAATCGGTGGTTGTTTGTCTGATGCTGAGCTGTACGAGCTGTTCACATGGGTCGGATCATGACTCCCTCATCAGTCGTACCTCATGAATGGGCACTGTCTTCTCTCCGTGGGTACTGAGTAAAACACCAACTGGTGTTTCAAATTCTGGCCATCCCGTGAGAGACGCTCCCTCGGAGTTTAACCAGGAAGGAGAGCCCGGCCTCCCTGTTTGGTCCCCAAGCCCCTTCATCCCCAGCACGGCTTTACACAACTCCAGCACTCGGCTCTCCTAGTCTGGGGCCCGAGATGCTGGGCGGGTCCTAGTGAAAACGACAGCAAGAACAAGTCCTGGAGAGACCTGGAGGCGAGGAAGACCCAGACCTCACAGCAGCATGGCCCAGTTTTCCCAAGCAGGGATCCTGAAGGCCTTTGACCACAGACGCACTGCTTTGATGATCGGTGACATGCATCCTGGTTTACAGGTTGTCCCAGGAGATTTATTTTGAATAACAGTGTTCCCTCTCACTCCCCCAAAGTTTGGCTGATAAATAATATGCTCACTCTAGTCATAACAGTATGAACCTCTTAGGAGAGGCTGGGATTATTTAACAAAAGCCCAAAATACAAGTAAGTAACATTAAGTGTTTCAAAGTTAATGTGATAACTGTTATGTTTTAGAGCGCTGTAAGCGCAAATGTTCACTAAATGTTCTATAAAACAAAACAAAAGACTTTCTGGAAAGAGGACTGTCATTACTGTGATACAATTCCTCCATGAAGCCTATAGCGTTGCTATATAATTAATGTGGAATAACCATCTAGTACTTCAAACATTAAGTCAGACTTACATGGCATAAAATCTTTGTAACAGAATAAACATTTCAACTGGAGATTTTTCATCTTTAATAGTAAAGTTAAATGGTTTAATTTTTCTTGTACCCAGTTCTTTAGAATACGAAGGTAACCAATCATGGGTCTTGCAAAATTATTGAGTTTAAAATCTGACAAATGTTTTATATTCTTTTTATTTATCTTTTTAAAAAGATAGATTACTGCCTATAAATTATTCTATACATTTAAAGGTATAGGGATGAATCTGAATTAGCAAAACATGCTTTAGTAAGAAAATAGTTTCTTTCTGAGTTGCTACTAACCGACCATCGTTAACGTGCTACGGTGCATGCTGCCTCTTGCCTGTATGGATTGCTAATAAAAGTACTACTTTTGTTCATTCAGCAGTCTAATTGTCTAAATCTCTAGATTATATAAAGAGATTTTCTTCTTTACTATGCTTATATACATTAAAATCCATTCAAGAAGTGGAGAGCTATGTTCTCCTATAATAATAATAAACAAAAACAAAAAGAATAAGAGAAAATCTACACTCTCACTCCTATTTGGACATCACGAGATGTGACACAACGTCAGAGAGCGCGGCACAGGACGAGGCTGGCTGATCATGAAACCCACGGACACGCACTGGAGAAGCAAACGGGCCTTTTCACGTGCAGACGCGTTAGCGCTCTGTCCCTGTCCCTGTCTGGCACGTGTGCATTCCACTGAAATCTGATGTTCTCAGTTCACCCCAGGGAATCAACTCTGAGAAATTAACCTGTGCTTTCCAAACTCACAGAGACTGACTTACAAACTAGCAAACCACTTTTTAATTTGCCGTAAGAATGCTACCTAATCCAAGAAACAGGAAAATCCATCTGGTGGTTCTGAGATGCCGGCACCTCAGTTCAGGCACTACAGTGACTACAAGGGTGAGAAGCACTTGACCTTCAGTGTGTTCTTGGCCTGGGGAGAGGGTGTGGGCCGCAACACACCCACGTCAGGCGGCAACGACTGTGTAAGAGACAGGCAGTGATCGTGTGTGCAGGCACGAGGCCTCCGTTCTGCTGCAGAGACTCTAACGGGCAAACTACACTTCAGATGGGTGTTTAGGGAATGTTTCTCATGCCATTATTAGTTAATATTAAGTATCTTTCCCTTTTCTCTGCATGTTTCTGTATGAAAAACCTCGACCAGCTACCTATAATTAGGACATCTTTGCTCTTGGATATTTGCAAACATATTGCAAATTTTTTTAAACTGTAACATGTCCAGATCCATGAAACGCCCCTTCTTACTATGGCAGTTACTACAATGTTAATCTCCTTATTTCTGTACTCTAGAGTCAAAGCTACCTTGTACGTTGATTCTCAAGTTAGTGTAAAAGGCAAAAATTGTATGAAGTCAAAGCACTCTAAGTAAAGATTCCATAACAGCCTACAGAGTATATGTGGGCTTTGTAAAACAATATCAGTAATATACTGTTTCGTAAAACATGATAATAAGGAATACATAATCCAAAAGTATTTTAATTAAAATATATAAAGGAATGTATACAAACTATTAATAACTGTATGCACGGCGCATGTCCTCGGCTGTAACACGCACATCTGTAGATTTCTTCCACTGAATGAATTTCAGGTGGGCCACTACCTAACAATGTGTACCGAGATACTTGTCGTTCAAATCACAAGCCAGACGTGCTGCTCCTGCAGACATTTCCTGTGTGTAATTTACTATAGACGGTTGATGTGCATTCTCACTAGCTTCAGTCTCAGCATCTCTTGACGCCTGGGTGTAGCCGTGCCTCTCTCCGATCACTAGATTCACCCAACCTACCGTGCAGCTGGCTGGCACCGAGCCCAGCCTCTGTCTCTGAGGGTGGACAGCTGACAAGCTACCAGGGAACCAAACCCAACCGTGATGGGATCCGAGCTGTTCTCCATCGGCGAGGCCTGGGGACCCACACACCTGGAATGATGAAGTGTTTCCTTCAGCAAGCACACTGAAGCAGGAGTAGCCGGGTATGTACGCTTCAGTCTGCATCTAAAGAACGCTACCCTGTGATTTTGCTTTTGCTACAATAAATCTGCTGCTGCTGCTGCTGCTAAGTCGCTTCAGTCGTGTCGACTCTGTGCGACCCCACAGACGGCAGCCCACCAGGCTCCCCCATCCCTGGGATTCTCCAGGCAAGAACACTGGAGTGGGTTCCTTCTCCAATGCAAGAAAGTGAAAAGCGAAAGTCAAGTCGCTCAGTTGTGTCTGACTCTGTGCGACCCCATAGACGGCAGCCCACCAAACTCCCTGTCCCTGGGATTCTCCAGGTAAGAACACTGGAGTTGGTTGCCATTTCCTTCTCCAATGCATGAAAGTGAAAAGTGAAAGTGAAGTCGCTCAGTCGCGTCCTACTCTTAGCGACCCCATGGACTGCAGCCCACCAGGCTCCTCTGTCCATGGGATTTTCCAGGCAAGAGTCCTGGAGTGGGTGCCACTGCCTTCTCCTAGGCAATCATTAATGGCAGTTCATGGTACTGCTGCCCGATTATTTTCACAGTGAGATCAGTATTATTTCCGCCTTCAGGAGACCAGTTTGAAGATGTGCAAAAGCCTGGATGTGAGAGAAACCAGGCGGACAATTTCCTGCTAGATCAGTCCGTGGCCCGTTTACCTACTGGATCCTATTCTACGACATTGCACAGAACAGCGGGAGGGCCTGGTCTTTAGAATCTGGGAACGGAAGGCGAATGGAGCTCAGGCTCTGGGATCCAACAGCTGCGTGTGAAACTTCACCTGCGCACCTCGCTAGCTAGATGACCTCCAGCAAGCTACTTCACAATTCTCAAGCCTCAGTTCTTTATCTCCCTTCGGGTTTTGAGACAATTAAATGAAATCACAGATAAAGTGCTTAGTGTAGCACCTGGTATGTTTGTTGTGGTTTAGCAGCTAAGTCCCGTCTGACTCTTTGCGACCCCATGGACTGTAGCCTGCGAGGCTCCTCTGTCCATGGGATTTTCCAGGCAAGAATACCGGAGTGGGCTGCCATTTCCTTCTCTCGGAACTTCCTGACCCAGGGATAGAACCCGCATCACCTTCGTTGCAGGTGGATTCCTCACCCACTTAGCCGCTGGCTTAATACGTGTTATTTTTTAAATCTTAATAATATTTGAAATATCAAGTTTTCAACAGCTTTTACACACCTCTTACATGTATGCCTGTAGCAAATGAGGACCTGTAATTAATCACATTTTTATCCCTAGAAGCAACTGGACATATGGCTGCACTCAGCTAGGGAGGACACACGCAGCCCTCGCCAACGCCCAACAGCCACATCTGGCGTCTTAAAGTTGGCCATTCCTCCCATGATATTTTCTTAATCTGCTATAATGTGAGATTTATGGCTACAGCTGAGAGGTATTTAAAAGCAGAACAGGAAACCACACGAGTTTCTTAAAATAAGAACACAAAGTGAGCTCAAACCCATGATGTTTATTCACCTGTCTAAAAAGGAAACTCAGCCAGTAAGCAAAATATACCCAAAGCTAACCGCAAACGAGGAGTAAAAGAATACCACAGTTTACCTTAAAATCATACACATTTTACTTTCACTGCCATATATAGAAATTTCACTGAAAATGCTTTTAAATTACTTTTAAAGTTTAAAGTATGTGTGCTGCACCTGAAAAACCCCGCTGCGGACTGATTACTCCTACCACATACATGTGGACACCAGAGCTGAATACGAGGTGTTCGTCCATCGCAACCTTAATAGCACGAACAGCACGTGTGCTATGTAACCAAACCCCTTCTCTGCACTGACCAGCAGGTCAAGCTGATGTCTTCAGACTATGTCAGCTGCTGGCAGCAAAATGCTTGCAGGTAGCCCTCAAATTTTTTATTAATGGGTAGTAAGTGTATTTACTTAAATTTAAGAAGTGTGTTGATTTCAAAAGCCTGCAAGAGAATTAGTATAGGGATAGGAGAAAAAGTACAGAAGTTACACAGCTTGGCTGAAGCTCTGGAAACTGAACTAATAAACAAAAGTGGATAGCTGATATTTTAACTTAAAATATTACTTGTTTGACGGACCTAAAATTTACTTAACGGAAGAGTATTAACGCTAATCTTGCTTGACGAATCTCTGACTCCCTCTCCTACGCCTTCAGGAGCAGTGGTTTGCTAACTCTGTGCAAACGCTGTGTTGCGGTCCACGTGCCTCTCACACACAGAAGTGCTTCTTCAGTGATAGTGCCGCTATGTAAGTGTTTGTACATTTGGGAGAGAGGCTCCTTCCAAAAGCATTTTGGTACTGTTTTCTCATGAGACTGAGCGTCTGCCTGGGGAGTTAGTAAAGCATCGGTGATTTTAAAATGCCAGTTATAAAGCAGCTCGGCACCCCTGAAGAAAAGTTCCAGAGATTCCCGCTTGTCTCTCCAGGACTGTGTACTCGTGGAGTCCGCATTATCTCAGGCACAGCGCTAAACTGGGTACAGAGACGAAACACAATGGCACGCACGGTTCCTGCCCTCCTGAGGGACTCAGCTGACGGGAGAGACGGCCAGCAGGCAGTTAAGTACGCCTGCTGAGGAGGAGGCATCTCAGCTGAAAATCCGCAAGGGGCGAGGGCGAGTTGGGACCCCAAGGAAAGCGTGCAGAGCCCAGGGTCGGAAGGGACCGTGGTCTGCCAGACAGGCCCCGAGCCGGCCTGTGCGGCGGGGGCCTGCGGGGCTAAAGCTGCTTCTCTACCTTGAATGCAAGGGGAGCAGTATTAAGAGACTGGTGAGCCACGAAACAAAAGAAACCGTAACGCTGCGGAACTTCTCTGCCGGGAATAAAAATCCACCAAAACGCCCTCTTGTTAAGATTTCTGTGAGCAGGCCCTGCTGGCCGAGCCACCGTGGTCGCTGCAGGCAGAGGGCGGCGGGCCTCCCTTCGGGGCCCACTGGGGCTCCTGAACCCCACTTCCGCCCTGTGTGCCGGCTGCGGGCACAGCGCCGCATCCCTGGTCTGCCCGAACCCCGGAGGGTGACCCGGAGCCAGGCCCCTGCTGATGGCGGAACGGCGGGGGCTCGGGGAGGACCCCCACCCAGTGCCTTCACGCCGGGAGTCCTCCTGAGCACCGGCCCGGGCCTCGGCCTCCGGGCGCGTGTGCACACTTGCGCTGAAGTGCTCAGACGCCCGCCGCCAGTAATGGGGATCTAAGGGGGCCTCTGCATACCGACAGTGGACATACGGGTGTCTGCTTGCTTTGTTTTAATTACACCCTTGAGCACTCTTTCCCTTGATTCAGAATTGGATTGCTAACGATGTTCCGTATTTCGGGCACACTGCGGCTTGCCTTTTTTTTTTTTTTTTTATGAACAATCGTGGGACTTTAAGAACAGTACACAAAATGATTAAATTGCTAAGTGAATTCCAGGCTCTAAACACTTAGCTGGATAGAGCAAGCTGTGATGCGTAACTAGTGTAGAAGTTGGGACCTGCTTGAACTCAGCTGCGTCCCCACTCTCAGTAAGCCAGCCCTGTGACCGTCTGAAGGCCCACACCGCACTTCTGCCGCTCTGACGGCGTGTGTGAAGGCGCCTGTGCTCCCTGCCCTCTTCACTGCAAGCTCACTTTATTTCATTCTTCTTCTCTAAGGAAGACTTAGATAATCTCACTGTTGATCTCTTTTATTTTCCCACACTTAAAACAGTCTGAAGATTGTATTAGCAGTGTTAGTTTCATAGATTCTCGGTTAGGTTACAATGCAGACTAGCACAGGGCTCAAATCAGATGGTCAGGTATCGTTTCTTTCTAGGTAAACGTGAAAAGAAATGTTCCATTAGCAAAGTGAGAAAAGCTATCCAATATCTCAGTAAGTCTATAAACCCTCCCATCCACAAACAGAAAATGGCAACAATCATGAGCCATTGGTTCACGTTCAGTGTCTCAGGGAAAACAGGCTAAGGGGGCTTCCGCAAGCACAGGGCTGAGCTTATTTCAAAAGAGTCTCAAGGCTGGCGGCGGTGGTGGCGGACGTGGGCGCGTGTCTGCGCTAGACACTCCTGCCAAGCTCTGCGCGGCTCCTCAGGACTGTCCTGCTAGGATCCTGCTGGCCGGAAGGCTGGTATCAGAGCAACTCTGGCCCTTCTGAATTACGGAGGATCAGCTCAGGAAGGGACAGATCACTTATAAAACACAACACCTTAGAAGTATCACTTAGAAATGCCTGCTGGTACTTTTTTCTTCCAAAGAGAATTCAGTTCACAGCCAATTTATTCTTTGGGGGAGCTCGAGTCAGGTAAATGACTGACTCTTAGATGGAAATAAAGGCGCTTTCTTTGGTACCCTCCTGGTTATGCTAACACTGTTAGACACCAGTCTCCCAGTGTCTCAGGCCACTGTGACCTGGAGGCTGAGGGAAGACGCAGGCTGAGCAGGAGCGTGGCGGGCGGCTGCCGGCCACAGGGCCCCGCCGGTCTCCACGGTCCTCCTCCTCACTCCCACCCTGGGCGAGACTCGGCAGGGCCTCCCTTCTGTCCTTTCTCTGTGTAACAGTGGGCATCTGCTAATCCAGAACTTCTGTTCCATCCCCCATCTCCCGCCCCCGCGGCCCTCTGGCAACCAGTCTCCTCTGTCTGTGGGTCTGTCTCTGTTTATAGACAGCTTCCTCTGTGTCGTTTCAGATTCCGCATGTAAATGGTGTCATGTTCCGTGTCTCTGTCTTACTTTACTTGGTGTGCTCACCTCCAGGTCCATACATGTTGCTGCAAAGAGCGTGGTTTCATTCTTTTTATGGCTGAGTAGTATTTCACTGTATGTGTGTGCGTGTACACGTGCACATGTATGTGTACACGTGTGTGTATGCATACATGTACACACGTGCGTGCACACACGTGTGTGTGTGTGCATACACACGTGTATATGTACATACACACACGTGTATGTGTACACACCCCCCACACCTTCTTTCTCCATTCCTCTGTCAGTGGACATCTCGGCTGTCTCCACATCCCGGCTGTTGTAAACAGTGCTGCTGTGAACACGGGGTGCATGAATCTTTCTGAATTAAGAGTACAGTCAGGCCAGAGGGCACCTCTGCTTTTAGTTTGGGGGACCTCCAGACTGTTCCATAGTGGCTGCACCAGCTTACATCCCCACAAACTGTGTAGGAGGTAAATAACCCATGTTTTTAAAACAGTGGCTATCTCTTCAGATACTTTATACTTATTGATAATTCTCCAGGATTAACAACTTTATTATCTACAGCTTACAAAATGTTTAACACAGTAACATAATTTAAATTATGTTACAGGTACTCCTACTTTAAAAAGCTAAGTGCCTGCCTTTACTGTGAGCATAGTGAATCACAGCCTGTGAAGACAGCAGAGGCCGGCAGGAAGGGGACAGCTGCTCTTCTTTCCAGGCAAGGACTCAGGCAATGAAAGCCACGGGCTCTCCTTATTACAGCCCTCCCAGCTGATTCCCATCTATAAGAGCATTTTATTTCCCTGGTCAGGGATTTTGCAGGTGGCTTGTGGCTTGCTATGGTTGTAGACTGTGAGCTGCAGTTCTCTGCTAATCATATGAGCTCTTCTTTGCTGGGGAAATATCTGGCAGGCAGTGTGTTTCAGGTCAACATGGCTTTCCTTTAATGTACATAATTAAAATCCATGGCTTGAGCAGCATTTAGGATTACAAACACAAGGAAATTATACACGTCAAAACAAACAGCTGTTACATGTTTACTGTGTCTTTCTACAGTTTCTTTACACTTTTAAAAGCATGTGCGAAGGACCAGACAAAAGAAGTGGTATGTACTTTTTTTTTTTTTCCACTAAATTGCTAGAAGGTCAGCCCTTCATTGTGCCAGGAGGTAAGAGGTAACTGGGACAGACACGTGTAAACCATAAAGGCATCGCGATTCAAGTTAAAGACTATATGCTTAACCTGAAGGCCAAAAGGAGCAGTTAAAGAGTTTGGGTTTGGACACAGTGAATTTAAAGTGTCAGGGAAACATCTGTGTGAAAATATTCCCTAGACAGTTGAACACACACTAGCAAATATATGAGAAAAGCTATAGATTAGGAGTATAGATTTGGAAGTCCTGCAAATAGATGATGATTAAACATTAGAAGTAGCTGAAATCACCAACAAGCATCAATATACAGAATGAGAAAGAGGTCAACTGGCTTTTAAGAGATAAGCAGAGGAAGAAATCAAGGCTTCTAATTTCCCCTTAATCATAACTTTTAAAACATCTGCCCTACTCCAATACAAATTTAAACATAGTTCAAAGTGCTCAAACCACTCCGTATCTGCCTTAATGGGAACTCACCTTTTCCTCACTGCTGGATCGCGCCATCCTACGATTTTAGTGGCAGACATCATCTGTACCCTCTGTTCATTTTTACAAGCTACTGTTTTAGAATCACCTTCTTTTAAACAGCTTTTCTGCAAAGGGATCATTTAATATTTGACTATTTTATTGCCTTATTTCTTCAGTTTCTCCCGTTTTGCTTAACTAATGGTATGTGTTCACAGCGGTCCGGGTGCCCCAGCGGCTCAGGGGTAAAGAATCGCCTGCCAACGCAGGAGGCTCTGGAGCAGGCCTTTTCATGCTGTTCACGGGGTTCTCGAGGCAAGGATGCTGAAGTGGTCTGCCATTCCCTTCTCCAGCGTTTCGTCAGAACCCTCCGCCATGACCCGTCCGTCGTGGGTGACCCCGCGCGGCATGGCTCATGGTTCCAGCAGGTTACACAAGGCTGCGATCTGTGTCATCACTTTGGTTAGTTTTCTGTGACTCTGGTTCTTATTCTGTCTACTGTCTGATGGATTAGGCTAAGAAGCTTGTGCAAGCTTCCTAAAGGGACGGACTGGCTGTGGGTAAAACGGGGTTTTTGCTCTGGTGGGCAGGGAGGAAATCAAGCCTGAATATTCACTGGAACGACTGATGCTGAAGCTGAAACTCCAATACTTGGCCACCTGATGCAAAGAGCTGACTCACTGGAAACGACCCTGATGCTGGAAGGGACTGGGGGCGGGAGGAGAAGGGGGACAGAGGATGAGACGGTTGGATGGCATCACCAACTCGATGGACACGAGTTTGAGCAAACTCTGGGACAGAGTGAAGGACAGGGAAGCCTGGCACGCTGCAGTCCCTGGGATCGCAAAGAGTCAGACATGACTGAGCGGCTGAATAGCAACTGGAGACATGGGTTTGATCCCTGAATTGGCAAGATCTCCTGGAAGAGGAAATGGAAACCCCTCCAACATCTTTGCCTGGAATATCCCACTGACAGAGGATCCTGGGGGGCTGCAACCATGGG
This sequence comes from Redunca redunca, assembly GCA_006410935.1. NCBI lineage: Eukaryota > Metazoa > Chordata > Mammalia > Artiodactyla > Bovidae > Redunca > Redunca redunca. Next base: position 371,301 of record SJYQ01004898.1, read on the forward strand.
GTAGAAAAGAGCTGGACACGCCTGAGTGACTTGAGTACGACGTACATTTTCACAGTGGTTTTTTTGGGCTCCAAAATCACTGCAGATGGTGACTGCAGCCATGAAATTAAAAGACGCTTGCTCCTTGGAAGGAAAGTTATGACCAACCTAGATAGCATATTGAAAAGCAGAGACATTACTCTGCCGACTAAGGTCTGTCTAGTCAAGGCTATGGTTTTTCCNTGGCTGGATGGCATCACAGACTCGATGGACGCAAGTCTGAGTGAACTCCGGGAGTTGGTGATGGACAGGGAGGCCTGGCGTGCTGCGATTCATGGGGTCTCAAAGAGTCGGACACAACTGAGTGACTGAACTGAACAGAACTGAACTATCTTAGTTTTTAAATGTAAATATATATTTTAGGTACTTTATGTGTTAAATTGGCACCTGTGAGCCAGTCTGTGAACCTATCTGCTTTTTATTATCCTTTGGAAAAGTGCATTCTATGTTTGTTATTTATTTTGAGGAAATTTGGGGATATAACTTGCTTTAAGTTAGGGGGCTGGCTATATCTGAAAATATACTTTCCTCTGGATCCTTATCTGGCTCAGTTTTTTCCTCATTTCTTCAAGTGTGATATGACACTCTTATGTTACAGAACTTTTAAACTAAATTATTCTATAGTATTATACCAATATGACTTACTCAAAGGCACATGGACAGGCAACAGCCCATGTCCCTATCAATAAAATACAATATTTCTAATGAAAAAGACTTTGGCTTCATATCACAGAAAACTGTGAATAAACTGACTCTACAATTTATGTAAGCACTGAACATGTGCAGAATGATGTTTTATCCTGCAAGAGGGGAGATACATTACATTTGGGCATTTGTTATTATTTTTTTAACCAAACCAACATAACTTAAAATTCTGTCTTTGATAAGTAGTTAAGGTTGCTGCTACCTTGATAATGAAACATAATTTTAATGGCTTCTGAACTGCTTTAAAGGAAGTATTTAATTAATCCTTTTCACCATGCCTGTATTAAACTGCTCTGTGAGTTGAGCTGCAACTGTTACTCACGCATTCTGTCCCTGTTTGCGAGCAATCGCTTTAGGTTCACGCTGTCGTCAGTGGCTTCGGTGTAAAGAAGCCCCCTCGCTTCTGATTACTGCATTCCCAGAGACCACCGTTCCGTGCCCTGAGCCAGCTCGCCCTCTGAGGCCGGGGCTCGGTGTGCCCTCCGGCACTTCTTCTGTCAGCCTGGGCTGTGATCCCCCAGCTTAGATCCCCGTGCAGCGGCTGTTTGGGCAGCCTTCTGCCATCTATCCAGTCGTGCTAACAGCACTCCACAGAGCTTCAAGGATGATAAACTGGCTGGACTCCAGGGCTCGCTCTGTAATCCTGCCCTGCCACTTAACGCAACGGGTACCGCACGGCTGACACGGAGGAAGCCGCTTCAGAAATCAGCCACGAGCTTCAGCAGACCCAAACCACACTTTCACAGGCAGGGTTAAGCTTTGTTTTGATCAACTTCAGGGCAAATACTATTTCAGAAAACTGCATCATTCCTTAATGTCTAACAGCTTTTCCATTCAGCAATCCATTCTCTCATATTTTTGATTCCTGAGATACATTTACTGATCTGTTATTTGGGGTGATATCTGCACCCTCCAAACAAACAGAATTTGACTGGTTTGTGATTTAATCCACAAACTTTCATCAGCATATGTTGTTATTACACATCAAAATATAAAGATCTGACCTCGAAAAAGTTTCTTTAAAAAAATGATTCCCAACAATATAGTCCTTTTTTTATCAGCCAGCCTGCCAACTTTATATGCCAAGACTGGTTTCTGCCTGTCTTGCCAGGGACAGGGACTTATAGATCTTTGCTAATTAAGACCTGCTTATAGGAAACCCAGCACAAACCCCGTAAACCACTAAGAGGAAAGAAACCGGGCCGATCACTATATGCCTTCCATCCACCCCACACCCAGCGAAGGCACCACCAGCGCGGCCGCAGCGGCGAGGCTTGACTCTAGTTGCTACTAAGCCAACACGTGTCCATTAGGGACAGCATTACAACCAGCCGATGGAGAAGGGGACGGCCACCCTCTCCAGTACCCTGGCCCGAGAATCCCAGGACCTGTACACTCCACGGGGTCACAAAGCATCAACAAGACTGACCCACTCACTCATTTCCAACCGATGGAGAAGGGGACGGCCACCCTCTCCAGTACCCTGGCCCAAGAATCCCAGGACTTGTACACTCCACGGGGTCACAAAGCGTCAACAAGACTGACCACTGACCCACTCACTCATTTCACTACAAACAACTGAAGGAGAAAGTCTTGCCTTCTATTTAATGAAATCTGCAAGACTTTTTGCAAGTGTCCTTATCTAAAGCAAAATTAGCCAGTTTTAATGTCACTCCATCTTATCTGTACCTTGTTGAGACAGAACGCATTATTTTCTAGCACAAGCTATCAGCAAAGAAGAAAACCAAGGGCACGGCCACCTGTCTACATGGCTGCTTGCCCTGAGTATTTCAGCCTCTGTCTTTAAATGATTCCCACTTTCAGGTCAGTATCAACATTGTTGCAAATTGATTTGTTCAGTTTCTAAGTGTTGCCCATCAGTAACTTTCTAAGAGATGAGAATAGTCCTTCAAAGGATGCTGCAGAAGCCCTTTCTTTAATCACTCACAGAATCTGGGTTAAGAATCACAAACTAAGATTGCTACTTTAAGAAAAACAAACTTTGTCTCTTCAGAGATTAAATTCTTTTTTTTTAATTGGAGGAAAATTGCTTTACAATAGTTTCGGCCGTACATCAACATGAATCAGTCATACACGTATATATACACACACAAACCCCTCCCTCAGGAGGCTCCCTCCTCACTCCTTGAGATTAAATTCTCTAATAAACAGCAGATAATTTAAACCAACTTTCCCAAATAGTTTAGGCTTTATATTAATGAGGTTTAGTATGTATTTTCATAATTATTATTGGAGAAGGAGATGGCACCCCACTCCAGTACTCTTGCCTGGAAAATCCCATGGACAGAGGAGCCTGGTAGGCTGCGGTCCATAGGGTCTCGAAGAGTCAGACACGACTGAGCAACTTCCCTTCCCTTTCATAATTATTACTAAAGTCACAAAACAGTTAAATTCTGCAGTAGAAGAAATGGCTTGATTGGGGAGCTGAACAACCTTAAAGGAAAAGATGGTTATCTTTTGTGCCAAAGCGTACAAGACAGCACCTCTTTTCCTTGACTTGCTGTGCGGGTGTCCACCTCGTGGCCTGATGTCAGCCTTCCTTCACTGAGGGTGCTTTTAAACGAAGGGTCAGAATGATCCAGCTTTAATCTTGACTCTATCAATTTACCTAGCACTTTCACTTTGGTGAACAAGATCAAACACGTACTGAGAGTCTATTATGTACCATTCAACCTTCCTGTGTTCTAGATCCCGTATTTGTGAAGTGGATTAAATGACCCCCTCCTCCAGACCTTTCTTGGTTGTAAACAAGAATGATTTCTTAAAGTATCTTGGCAGCTCAGGTTAGATTTACTGCTAAGTCACTTCAGTCGTGTCCGACTCTGTGCAACCCCATAGACGGCAGCCCACCAGGCTCCCCCATCCCTGGGATTCTCCAGGCAAGAACACTGGAGTGGGGTGCCATTTCCTTCTCCAGTGCATGAAAGTGAAACATGAAAGTGACGTTGTTCAGTCATGTCCGACTCTTAGCGACCCCATGGACTGTAGCCCACCAGGCTCCTCCGTCCATGGGATTTTCCAGGCAAGAGCACTGGAGTGGGGTGCCATTGCCTTCTCCAGGTTAGATTTAAAGAATCGTTATTCTGGTGAGCATGATTTTAAAAATTATAGAGCTATAGGAGATATAGGAGAGCTCACTACTTAAAAAGCCACATAAATCTGTTACAATTATACTGAAAACACCTGGTGGAACTCTATCAGGAGTTTTATTACATTAAAATGTAACAGTGCATTAAAAGAGATTCTGCTCTTTCCTCAAGGACAGCCTCAACATTGTGTCTCTAAATGAAGTTTTTTTGGGGGGACTTACTGATAAAGTATTCAGGTCAAGAACAAGGAGGATAATCATTTGGTAACTTTTTTTGTAAATGAAAGTAGTAAGAATCCTAATTCACATTAAAAGCAAAATGGGGGAGTCTATTTAAGTCTATGCATTTCTAGAACTGGGATCTGTAAATGCAGGCATGGGAAAGAGAAGAAGGCACTGACCCAGCTTATTATATGTTCAGGGGCAAACAGAATTACATTCAGAAGACCAGCCAGAGGACGTCACCAGTCCCGCATGGTGAGATGCGAGAGTGTGTGGTGGAGACAAAGGGGCCACGGTAACCCAGAGAAGTCAGCCACGCAGCCTCCCACTGTCAAGGGCTTCCTGAAGGTGGGGCCCTGGGGCACACGGCCCGCTGTGCCCGTGAGGCCAAGTGTTCTGCAGGAGAGAAGGTATTCTGAGCAGCAGCTTAAGTGGCCCCAAAGCGGCAGCACCATCAGTAGCATCCTTTTGTTTTCATTAGGATTACTGTCAGAATTGGAGAAGCTAGGAAGGAAGTTTAGTTTGTGTGATGCAATTTGACTTTTTAAAATAAACTGATCTTTTTCCCCACCTGTTGGCACAAAGTCAGCTCACTGCAATCACACAGAATTACTAACACGTTTATCTCTCTGGGTCCGGGCTGAACGTCTGGGCTACTCCCCACCCTGACACTGCTCGACACTGCCTGTCACCGTGACTACAGGGAGGACAGAGTGGAATGCAGATGCTGACACAAAGACTGACTCTCTGAACGCATGAGCCTACTTTCTAGATAAATAATAAAATATATTTGTCTAATGGGTGTTATTAGACCAGATCTGTTTGGCCACTGCACTTATTTTCAGACTGATATAAATGTGTCGTAAAGCTTTTACTCTGAGACAGGCATCCGTGAGTTTTCAAGTTTGAAGGAGCCATGGTCATGCAGCTTCGACACAGGTGGAACTTCTGGAAACAGGCTCATCCGTGCGTACTGGCCAAGTATCTTTCACGTGAATCAGACGTGTGTGCAAGTGCGTGCTCAGTCCTGTTCTCTTGCAGCCCTGTGGACTGTACCCCCCAGGCTCCTCTGTCCGCAGGATTCTCCAGGCAAGAATCCTGGAGTGGGCTGCCATTCCCTTCTCCAGGGGGCCTTCCCAACCCAGGATCAAACTTGCATCTCTTGTGTCTCTGGCACTGGCATGCGGATTTTTTACCCGGTGCCTCCTGGGAAGCCCCCAGATTAGGGAATAGGATTTCAAACCTGAGAAAAAGTATTTTCTTCTGTAGATACAAAGAGCTTATTCCTTGAATTCTCTGGTCACTCAGTTTTCAAAGATTCTGACGTGCTGCCAGACCCCATTATTTTGACATTTGGATCAGAAAATATAATTATAATTCTTAGTATTAATGGTCCTGCTGTCTGACTTTCTGATCAGTTACAGCTTGCTTAAGCTGTTGAGTCAGAAAGCATCCCAATAGTCCCTGCTGCCTGGAAAGCATCTACGGAGGATTACGAGAAGGTCATCTGCTCCATGCTAATACCTATGAGGACTTTTTGGTTTAGCAGTAGAGGCAGGGTTCACATGGAAACAAAGTGCAAGACACACATATGCAGAGGTCCCTAGGAGGGGTTAACTGTGGAGAGAGGTGCACGCACAATTCACGGAGGTTTGAGGGGCTGTGCTCACAGACGGCCCTGCAGGGCACAGTTCAGAAGCTAACAGAGGCTGTGAGACCGCCGTCACATAAGGCCCAAGGGACGCACTCTTCCATTCTTGGTACTTATTATTTAATTCTTTAAAGAGGCGACTGGACGGGATTTTTATCACACCTCATATAAACCCTCTGCGTCCAACCTCTGCAGAATCTGCTTTTCACGGTGTCCGTGAGAAGCGACCTTTGCACATCTCTAGCCTTTAGTCTCTGTGATCATGATTTCCTTCTTTATTCGCAAGACACAATTTTCTCGAGCTTGTCTTTTCTTGTCCTTATTTCACTGAAACATAAACGAAACAGCCTGTCAGAAAAAGAGCCGTGGCTAGGCCCCGGCAGCCTGAGAGCAATGTCGCGCTGGCCCGGCAGCAGCGGCCCACATCCCCTCTGCTGCGCCAGCCCTGGTGGCTGCGCCACTCAGTGTTGCTATGCGCAGCACTCAGCTCAAGCGGCATGAGCGCCCGGCAGCCCTCTGAGGCCGAGGCAGAGCGCCATCGTGGCCCAGGGGCCAGTCTCTGTCACTCTTGATGAGATGCCTCCAGTGAGTCCCTCACCCTGTACAATGGCGTGTCACCTGCTCAACAGGAACCAGAGGGCTAGTCCCCTCATGTCACTACTAGGGTCACATTTAGAATTACTCCACAGCCCCCCCACACTTCTTAAATTAAAAATCGACTGCTTTAGATTTATGAAAGGTAAAGAAGTAAAGGGGTTTGGGAAGTGAAAACACACTTTGAAATTATCTAGCCTGCCTTCCTCTTAAAAAAAAAATTAATCCATTCATTTAATTCCCACCTTTCCACTGTCTTTTATTAAACAGATCAAGTAAATATACCCAAACGACCAAACGTTTCTCTTTGACGTGAAAGCTAAACCATGTTACCTCCCTGCTCAGAACTCCCCGGTGACCTCCCCCCTCACAAAGCTCACGTCTTCATGACGCCCTTGGGGTTCAGGGTGCCCCTGCTCCGCTCTGACCTGCGCCCCCCGCCTGCCCCCCACCCCCCACTCTGTCCACACGGCCTCCTCATCTAGCATGCCAGCACACCCTCCGCCTGAGATCTTCTCTCCCAGAGAAACGGAAGCAGCAAAGCCTGATCTCTTACCATCTTAAAGTCTCTGCTCGAATGCCAACTCATCAACCCTTCTCCCATCACCCTGTCGGAACAAAACCACACCCCGCCACCCGTTGCCCTTCACTGGCACCCATGTCTGCCCCCTTCCCAGACTGACTTTACTCCACAGCATTTATCCCCTTCTGAATCCAGTATAATTCATTTCATGTTTCACTTGCTTCTTCCTCCAGCAGAATGCAAACCCCAGGCCAGGCATGTTTTGTTTTGTTTTCCTTCTGTTTTGTCCATTACCAACCTAGACAGCATATTAAAAATCAAGACATCATTTTGCCAGCAAACGTCCGTCTAGTCAAGACTATGGTTTTTCCAGTAGTCATGTATGGATGTGAGAGTTGGACTATAAAGAAAGCTGAGTGCTGAAGAATTGATGCTTTTGAACTGTGGTGTTGGAGAAGACTCTTGAGAGTCCCTTGGACAGCAAAGAGTTCCAACCAGTCCATGCTAAAGATCAGTCCTGGGTGTTCATTGGAAGGAATGATGCCGAAGCTGAAACTCCAATACTTTGGCCACCTGATGCAAAGAAATGACTCATTGGAAAAGACCCTGATATTGGGAAAGATTGAAGATGGGAGGAGAAGGGGATGACAGAGGATGAGATGGTTGGATGGCATCACCAATTTGATAGACATGAGTTTGCGTAAGGTCCAGGAGTTAGTAACGGACAGGGAGGTCTGGTGTGCACGGGGTCACAAAGAGTTGGACACGACTGAGCGACTGAACTGAACTGAACTGAACTGATGTCTCCAGCACCTAAACGATTCCTGGCACATGTGAGGTAGTCAACAAATATTTGTTTCATGACCAAAAAGCTGACTCAGTGAGTGAGGCTCGCTCTGCACTGTTTTGTACCAATATTCCATTTTCTAATTTCTCTGTGGTTGGGGTACCCACACAGGCCACCTCCTGGGGCGTAAAACAGATTTCAGAAAGCTTGAAAGAACTGCAATCGGAGTACATTTTCACTATAATGGACTTAAACTAGAAATTAACAACGCACAACAGGAAAATCCCCAAACCTTTAGATAACAACATTGGTATAAAATAACCCATGGGCCGAACTGGACGTCTCAAAGAAAATACAACACACAGAACTAAGTGAAAATGAAAAAGTGTGAGCGGGACACAACTCCCAGGATTACAGGGTGGGCGGAGGGGACACCTGGTGAGCAGGACCCGAGCCCCGAGATCAGACGGAGCACCAGCAGCGACGGTGCGCTGAGCACACACACCCTGGACACAGGAGGGAAGGGAGAGACAGGACTTCCAGACGAGGCCCTGGGACCCAAACCCAAGGAAACACGAACACAACATGAGCCCGACTCAGCAGCGATGGACCAGCATTCGTTCACTGCTGTGATAAGCGATCCTGCCAAATGAGGAGTGAAGTTTACAACCTCACTCACAGGCCCGGCCCACCCCCAATCCTGGTGAGCCGAGGCCAGGCAGAGCCCTCCCACCCCCCAATCCTGGTGAGCCGAGACCAGGCAGAGCCCTCCCACCCCCCAATCCTGGTGAGCCGAGGCCAGGCAGAGCACTCCCAGACTTGACCCCAAATGCACCATCCACTGAAGTGCACCTTGATAAGCCGGCGAACTCTCATCAAAAGGGGAACTTCTCTTCCGTGAAAGACCTTGTTGTGAGGATAGAAAGACCTGGAAAGAGTCCAAGGAACCCATGTATCTTGTCTTACGGCTGTTGTTGCATCTACAGTTACCTGGACCTAAAAAGTTTAATGTAAAAAACCAATATAATGAAATGGAAAGGTGCACACTTAAGGGACCGTTAACTTTTTTCACAGTGAATCAACGTTAAGGATTAAATGAGGGTTTAAGAGTGACTGGCACAAAGTAATCAACGTTATTAAGTCCTATCACTATCATTTGAAAAGAAACTAGAAGATAACCCTTTCCTTTAAACAAGCGTCATTTTAACAGGTTTAGAAAGAATTTCTTAATTGTATTGATTTTTTAAAAAATCATTAAGATATTTAAGCTTGTGAATGATATCGAAGAAATCACTAACTGTCTAAACATACCTGCCAAACATTTCCTTAAAATGACATGTTCTGCTTTGAAAATCACGCCTTTATTACATGGTGGGCAACCAACCTATCAACTATGTGAATAAAGTACCCGAGCGCTACAGCATTGCAAAAGGGCAACTAAGAATAATTCAGCGGCGTGACAATGCGGCCCTGACCTTTTTTAGTTAACAGTAAATCTTATACATTCTTCTTGAGGAACAAAAAATAAGCTCTTTAGGCAAAAGGCGTGACCCCAAATATGCTTTCTGTAGCCAGGACCCTAATTTGGTTTGATCTTAGAAGGAACCCCATAAACAAACATGGCTAAATCACTGTGACAGAGAAAGTACTTATTACAGGCCAAATCTGTTTTAAACTGTTTATAAGCACTTTGGTTTTATAGTCCTTTCTGACTGCCGACTAAGTAAGGGGGCAGGCTCCAGTCCGGGTAAGCTGGGGAAAGGCTGGTTTCCACGGCTTCCCCCCAGACCTGCTGCGCTAGAGTGGACGGGGCTGAGCCCCAGGAGTGCAAACCAGTAACAGGAGTCCTGGGTGTTTCCAGGCACAGTTAAGACTATGATCCTCGTTCTGCGGCAAGTCATCACTCAACGCGAAGCAGGATGCTCTGTAACCATTTCCATTCTTCCCAAATAGGGGATTTCTCTGTTTTCGGGAGTCGGAGAACTTGGGATTGCTGAAATACGCTGACAGGTGAGTATAAAATAACACCAACATTACAGACAGGGACAGCAGTGGAGATCTCCCGGAACACCCCTTGTTACCAACGGTCATTCAAGGCAAGGTTCTCCGAGAGCGGGCCAGGAAAGGCCTGGAGACTTGGACGGCGAAGCCTTGATGGGCGTCTTCCTGGCTGGCAGTGGCGCCCGCTGCACCGCCCTCTGGCATCTGTGCCAACAGAGGCAGCTTCTGGCCACTGGGCCAATTGGCTGCTGTTGCTAATTAGCTTCACACCAGAGGAAGCACCGACACTGAGCAAATTCAACAATCTTTCATCAGAACCTAATATTTGAATTCCTTGTATCAACTCATTCAGAGCCATTTGGCAGAGAGTCTGCCCTCTTGCCCGCCAACAGAACAGTTTTCAGCCTTCTACTATGCCTTGTACTTTGGCAAAAATATAAGCACTGTATTTGCCTTTAACTGTCAATTTTAAGGCAAACACAGAGAAAAATAAACATGCAATTTCATCTCCCAAAACACCTGGTAAAAATGTGTCCACTGTTCATTCAAAGCAAAAGTTTTGATGCCCATTCTCAGAGGGGAGCCATGTTCATATTTAGAAGTTTCATAAATATTTGTCTACTCAATTTTGACTTCCAGCTATAACCAGAATGCTCTATTATCTAGTAGAAAAAAGTTCTTACATCTATCTGTGGCGGTCTAGACGCCAAGACTCTCACGACCCCATGGACTTTAGCCTGGCCAGACTCCTCTGTCCATGGGATTTCCCAGACAAGAATACTGGAGTGGGTTGCTATTTCCTTCTCCACCTCCATCTATATATTCCTACCTTAATTTTCACACCATTAAAAACTAAAGTATATATCAAAAATTATCCTTTTGTTACATTCTCAAGAGAAACCAACATCTAATATAGCAAACAAGATCCTGGGCAAGAAGGAAGGACCAAGAATGAACGTCTTGGTTTAACAGCACGTGTGCAGAAAGACCACGGAGACCAGGAGATGCCAGACGTAACACACAGGAGTCCACTATACGGGCTTAAAGGCTGCAGAGAGGGAGAAGGCACTTGTACAGATTCTGTAATCTGATCTCCTGTTCCTCAGATCAGGGAACCTGCCTGTCAAGACTACTAGCATGCTCCGTGCCTTTTTTCTTCTTCACTGTACCAAATTATTCTGAAAAGCTTCACTACTTTTCACATTAGGTCACCAAAAAAATACTTGATACCCTCAATATTTATGCTATGACCACTGTTCAATGCTTATGATAATAAATAACAAGATGAGTTCATTATTATATACAATAATCACTGTCAAATAAGAAATCAGCATATTCCTATCACCCCACAACTAAGATGAAACAAATATGAAATGACATTTCATGACATCAAAGCCTGGAAAATGTCCTCTTCACAAGCTCCTAGACCACACTAACTCCTAACCTGCACACAGACGTATTACCTGAACCTTATCATGCTTTTTTCAGACCTGTGTACGATTTCACTCATTTGTAAACTTCTGTCCAGCCACCCCAGGGTTGATGAGATGAAAAAAAGCAAGAATTCTGGCTTACTTCACCAGAGCACAGCCTGCTCTTCTGGCGATGGTTCGTTTTCCACTCCAGCAGGGCCGATTCCAACTGCAGCATGGTCCACAACACGATGCCTGCCTAACGGTCCTGCAGCCTGTGGCTCGCCCGAGGACTCAGGGTGGTTTTCTGGTGCATGTGGCCAAGGAGAGACAGTCAGTGCTTCACTAAGCATATGTGACTGCCGTGCCAACAGGAAGAAAAGACAGAAGGTGAAAAGCCATATACCTTCACTGTCTTAAAGAATAACAGTCTTATCTGTACTGGCTTACACAAGCATTTCTCGATCATAAGGGTAATCATTAGTGAAATGATGTGACCAGTGGCGGGGCAGTAATTACTCCATATTGCAGATTAAATTTTATATCATTAAAGCCTGCAGGAACATTTCTGAACGCAAAACTACACAACTTCAAACTTTTTTCAAGCTGTCTGACATTAATTATAACCTTTCTCTTACTTCATAATCAGTATTTTTAGTAAGATTAAGTGATTTAGAAAAATCAAGCACTGGAAACCACTCAAATGTTTCTCTTTTATCTGACTTAAAAACATAAAAATCCCAGCAGCTGCTTCAAAGAGTTTTAGCCGAAGATGAACAGAGCAACCACGCTGGACATGGCACCCTTCTCTTCTCTTCTCTTCTCTTCTTTCAGGCTGCAGTTTATGAAACATGTGAGAAGAGCAAACCAGAGAGGAGACTCTGGACATGGCGCCCTTCTCTTCTCCTTTCAGGCTGCAGTTTATAGAACATGTAAGAAGGGAACACCCCAGAGAAGACGCTGCAGACTTTTATTCACGGTGGGGAGTTTCCAAGAACCGGATGGCCACCCTTGGCCACCTGATGCTTATCAGTTAACAACGTGTCCAATTTAAGATGCTCGGTCTTTCCCACCCTCACTGAGGTCAACTCCAGCCCCCCCTGCCAAGTTTTCATAATGCTTTATCTGAAGTGGGCTTGAACTCAGCCTGAGGTTTACACAGTTATTCCGAGTTTGGCCATACAACTTGTCCTTCAAAGCAGGCAGGACACCTGAAAGTGAGAGGCGGGGCACGATTAACAGTTACTCTGGGACAGGAGGGGAGGTGTGAACCAGGGCACTCAGTTCGCTGGTCGCCCCCATCCCCTTCCTTCCTCTATCAGACTTTCGCGCAATGGTTCTCGGGAGGCGGAAATGCATTACTTCCCACAGTAGTACATGATCTTGCATGGACTGAGCATTCAAGTTTCACGCTGGAAAATGAACAAATAAACTCAAGAGGACCTTCACAGCTGCTCAGGAAAGCGCAAGGAAGTGGAGCACTCTGATTCCTTTGGATGAAGGCTAAATTGGTAAATCTATTGCTTTGGATTTAAAAACCCAAGAAAAGAATAAAATGGAAATTACTTAGGCTATCCTATAAAATATATTTTAATGTTCTCCACAGACTACTAAAGGATCTAACTGTGTTCAAATTCTAACAGTAAATTCTTAATAGCTACCACTATTCTAGAAGGAGCTTCTACAAAGCATGGTATATTCCAGGAAGTTTAATAATCTGAAGAACTGGTCTCCTTCCTTCAGCCAGTATCAGACTGGTATGTAAACTGTGGAATGATTATACAAATTGAATGTTTTCATTTGTTTTTCAATATATTACTGTTTCATGCATACTTACTAAATTTAAAACACATTTTATTATTAAATGTAAATATTTACATATTTTAATATTTGTATTCTTAGGGAACAAAATGCATGTGTGCCCAGCAGACTCAAAATTGCTAAAGTTTGCCTGTTATTAAATAAGGACCCTGCTTCACATTAACTTTTTATCAGCAGATCTAGCTTTCATTAGGACTAGTCCTGACTAGTGGCAGAAGCAATTGGTGTTGTTAAAATATTTACAGTTTCATTTCAGTTCCACCTTGCAATGTCGAACAGACATAATACCACAGTCTTTATCATATGTGCCTATAATTCAAAACAGCCAATTCTACTATTCATTATAGAAAACACAATTTAACAAAACACCACAGATAAAGAAAATCATCAGACTCCACTTCAGTCTTTTTTTTTTCAATTCTTTTCCCAAGAGAAAAGTGTGAAAAACAACTCTTGAAGAAGCATTTCTTAACTACTTCTCTTTCTTGAAATTTTAGTCAATTACAGATAAGTCATTGTTACCCATGATAATGGGAGGCAGAAATAATAGGGATGAGGCTCAAATAACCTAATTTCTTTCATTCTTTTTCACACGTAAAATTTAAAGAATCTGCTGGTAAATGACAAGCCCGAAGGACGGGAGCCTCGCCTCCTCTCCCAGGGCCGGCACCGCAGCTCACCAGCAGCAGGACTGGTTTGCTGCCAGCAGGCGGAGGCGGGGAGCACGGGAGCACCGAGCTGGCCCATCGGGCCTGAGCCAGCCTCGGCGGGTGCACCCTCCTCTGACTCTCTTCACGCTCCACAAGGAGCCCTGCTCTTTCTTGAACTCACTTGTGTGGTAGTCGGGCTTTAGCTAAGATACTTCTTTTTAAACAGACTTCAAACAACAAAGCTTCATGTGTCCTGCACAACACTTACTGTTTTTAGTGAAATCACAGGTTCAACTGAGGCAGTATTGCAACGAAACTGTCTGATTCACGTCCCAATTAACCCTGAGAGACGAAGCAGAGCGGGACTGAACTGGACCAGCAAAAACTCAGGACTCGAGAGTTCTGAGCATCGGAACGCAAGGAAACGCCAGGCAGTGGCACTCTAACCCTAACACGGCAGGTTAGTCCAGAGTCCCGGGGCCACGCTGGGTCGCAGTGTCACGGGCACACGTTCATTCATCCGTTCATTTTACAAAGTCTTTTGTTTTTGCTACGCTGGGTCCCCGTTGTTGCGCGCAGGCTCTCTCTAGTTGCGGCAAGCAGGGGCTGCTCTCTGGCTGCGACTGGAGGGCGTCCGTCGTGGTGGCTTCTCTTGTGGGGCGCGGGCTTAGTTGCCCCAAGGCGCGTGGGGTCTCTGCGGACCAGGCGTGGAGCCTGTGTCCCGGCACGGGCAGGCGGACTCCTATCCACTGGGCCGCCAGGAGGTCCCCCCCATATGAAAACACTGACCGGGCTTCGTACTACAGTTCACGTGAGGTCCTGGAGGAGTGCAGAAGTTCATCGCAATTTTCGCCTTCAAGGAGGCTCAGTCATGGTATCAACAAATACTACTGCACCGAACGGGAAAGGCACACAGCACCACAGGGAGCGCAGAGGAGCCCAAGGCTTCGTCGCCTCTGAATAAGGCAGGCTGCACGGAGAAGGGGTGCCGGAGCTGAAACTGCGACAAGGGCAGAACTCTGCTGGAAGGGTGAGGAAAGGAGTCCTGGCCTGCAGGGGAGTTGAACTTCTAACCCCGCCTCCTGGGTGAGCTCTGGGGTCAAGCCAAGTAACACAGATTATTCCTTTTAAATTCACTAAAATAATAATCAGTAAGACTTTTGCAGTCACTGGAAGAAATTAGATAATGCTACCATGAACGATCAGTGACATGGAGTCGATTATTAAGGGCATAAAATTGAGGCAAATTAAACTTCAAAACTCAGTTTCTCCATCTATAAACTGGAAATAATAAAGGTTGTCCAGCGTACCTTCATCAAATGGCCATAAGGATCAAATATAAAAATACATAGAAAGTTTCTTTATCAATATATAGCAATAAACACACCAAATTGTAATTTTTAAGACCTGATAAATCTTGAGTGAATTAATTTCTGATTTGCAAATCCCAAAATACTGTAAATGAGGTACACAGATAAGATTTTACATTTATATTAACTACTGGCACCTATTTATGATTTTACTGAAACAACAATGTTGAGAAAGACAAGGAAATGCTTTTCATTAGGCAGAACACCCAGGGCTCTGGCTTAGTTAACCCTAAGAATCACACTGACGTGCGACACAAGAGTGAGTGTCACACACTCTGCTCTGCTCTGAGGAGGAGTACACGGCAGCTCTTCAGCTCAGCCGCTCAGTCGTGTCCAACCCTTTGCGACCCCACAGATGGCAGCACGCCAGGTCTCCCTGTCCACCACCAGCTCCCGGAGCCTGCTCAAACTCACGTCCATTGAGTCAGTGATGCCTTCCAACCATCTCATCCTCTGTCGTCCCCTTCTCCTCCCGCCTTTAATCCCTCCCAACATCAGAGTCTTTTCCAGTTGAGTCAGCTCTTCTCATCAGGTGCCCAAAGTATTGGGAGTTTCAGCTTCAGCATCATTCCTTCCAAAGAAATCCCAGGGCTGATCTCCTTTAGGATGGACTGACTGGCTCTCCTTGCAGTCCAAGGGACTCTCAAGAGTCTTCTCCAACACCACAGTTCAAAAGCATCAATGCTTCGGCGCTCAGCCTTCTTCACAGTCCAACTCTCACATCCGTACGTGACCACTAAGCTTCCTGAAAAAGGAGAACTACACACTGCTTCATGGCTTTGGGAAGTGTTACTGTTTTCTTCTAGCCCTTATAGTTAAATATGCAATCTTAAATTCTAAGGCTTAGATACTTTAGTAATCTCTAAGTATTTCATTTACTTCATCAAAATGATGGAGTGGGACTAAACAAAATCTAAGTTTCAAACATCTAAAATTCTAATGAAAAGAATTAGTAATGAATGAACATATGCAGAGAGGCAGTTAGTCCCATAAATGTACAGTAAGGGACAAAGCCTACAAAGCTTTACGGAAAACATTAAGAAGTACCTTGAGACTATCCCTCATCACTGATGAAGTGTCGGAGTGATCTCCCAGTACCTGAGTCTGGGGGAAAGAACCCAGACTCACAACAGCTTCCGATTTCAGAAATCTCTTCAAGTGGAGAGCGCAGCCCCGTCACTACTGCTGTTCAGTAGCTAGGTCGTGTCGAACCTTTTCGACCCCGCGAACTGTAGCCTGCCAGGCTCCTGGGTTCGTCAGGATTTCCCAGGTAAGAACACTGCAGTGGGTTGCCATTTCCTTCTCCAGGGGATCTTTCCCACCCAGGAATCGAACTCGTGTCTCCTGCTTGGCAGGCCGATTCTTTACCACTGAGTCACCAGGGCTCGGCTTAGTTAAAACTAATCACTCACTGAAAGAATGCTAACCCAACAAATCCATTCAGAGTTTTTAAAAAGCTTTCAGGATATCTTGCTGGTCCTTTCAACTAACTGAATAAGACAAAAAAAAAAAAAAAACCTGCAGCCCAGATAGTGACATTTACATCAAATAAATAAATAACCACAAAAGAGGGTGCTACAAGTTCAGTATGAAAAACTCCAGCCTTCAATGAAATGAAGACTTAACCTATATAATTAACCCATCAAACAATCCAGGCAAAACTTTACTTTCTAACCATTTATTTCTAAATGTTTTCTCTGTAAGTAGAAAAAGGAGGCTATTAAGTAAAAAATAATTTCAATCCTTTAACAAAGGATTGTAGAAGTTTCAAAGGCTGATTTTGTTGGAAAATTACACTAGCACTAATGGAAACGATTCCTCTATGGCCTGAGCTCCCTGAGCAGCGACCTGCCATCCAACCCTGTGTCTGTCTCACTACCCCACCCTCAAAGCCAGTGCTTTAAAAGTAGTTAAGGGGTAAGATCTTCTAGAATGGCTGTGTGAAGAGCTGGCAGAACCTTCGCCCGTTTCCTCCAAACTATTTATTAATGTGGCAAAAATTAGCAAAGACAAGGATTCAGAGTCCCTGGATATCAATCAAAAGGCTTGCCACAGACTGCAATGCATTCACTTAATAAAGTCTGCGAGTGCTCGTAATAACAGAGGAAGGCCACGGCTTTCCAGCCAGAACGCACCCCCAGCCCTGTTCTGTGAAGACCTGTTCCAGCAGGCGGACCCGCAGGCCCCTGGCGTGGCAGAGCCCCGCCCTGTGGAGGCAGCAGTCGGCGAACACAGGCAGCTCCCACGGCCTTGGTTTTGGGCTGCAGAAGGCCCACGAGGAGCGGGCGGCACCAGGCAGCGCCTGTCCTGCCACTGCTGGTTCCCACGACTCGATCTGGGCTGCGGGCGAGTCACGCTGGACGGCAGCGTCCGCGTCTACCCCCTTCACACACCCGCACACACCCCTCCTGCCCTACAGGGAAGCTGCGGGTGGGAAGCTGGTGAAGGCAGGCCCTCCCCAGGAGCCCAGGAGGGCATCCGGGCCAGTGGCAGAGATGGGCAGCGCCCTGATGCTGGCCACAGAGCCAGATGCAGGATGCGCAGCCCTCTCTGCCCCCGAGCACGCCGACCACAGGGAGCAACCAGTTCCTGGGATTAAGAATGGCCTCTTCCTCCCCAGGGCTGAGGTCCTAACCATCTGCGATGCGGCCTCATCTGGAAACCAGTTCGAGAGAAGGCCGTTAGAGTGGACCCTGGTTCCCTGAGCCTGGTGTCCTCGTAAGCAGAGAGGTGGACACACGCACAGTGGAGACGGCAGGCGCGGACACCGGCGTGTGCACGCAGACACGTGCCGAGGGCACGGCCAGCACCCCTGCTCGGAGGCCAGGAAGCACCCCTGCCTGTGGCCTCGGGCGGGCTGGCCCCGAGGACACCTTGGTTCTGGACTTCCGGACTTCAGAACTGTGAGGCAGCACGTTTCCGATCAGGCACCCCGCCCGCGGTGGCTGCTCACAGCAGCCCTAGAAGCTCCAACAGCCGGGAACGAAGGCGCTACCCACTGGGCGCGCCGACGACACACACCAGGGCCGGAAGAGCGCCCACCGAGACCGCAGTGGCTCCTGCCGCTCCGAACACTGCACACGACCAGAGCCGCGCCTCCCGAGCGACTCGAGAAGGGCAGTCCGGGCTGCCAGTCCCCGGCTGACCGCAGGACAGATATGCAACCTCCTTCAGCAGTGAGCCTGGAGGACGTGGTTAAGTGAGACGCCAGCTGCAAACAGCACGCGCGGTCCCACGGTATGAAACGTCCGGGACAGACGGATCCCCAAGGCCGAGGGGTGAGTGGATGCCTGCGGGGCGGGGAAGCGGGGGTGAGAGAGTGTGAGCAGGGCCCTCCTTCCTGCCGGCTCAGCTCTGGCTACACTACTGCTCATCTCCACACTCTCAGCCGGTGCGCAGCTTAATGGAACTGTAGCCAAACTGTAGCTACTTCGCCTGCAACTTGCCAAGAATTAGAGAGGAGTCGCACCTGAAAAGGCACGAAGAGCCATGTGGGGCCGCCACTAAACACAGGCCCTGGGGAGACGACGACCGGGCTCAGAGGAGAGGGAAGCCGCGCCGGCAGAGCGGGCGGCTCCTCGGGAGGGTGAGGGCGCAGCGGGTCAGCTGGGGCGGACGCGCCGCACCAGGCGCGCGGCGGTCCAGGTAAAACCCGGGGACGCTGCTTTCTCTGAGCCCGCCACCGAACAGGCCGTGTCTGCGGGCCAGGCGTGGGACCGCAGCTGGGTCCCGACCAGCTGTCTCAGCGCCGGAGGACACTTTGCAAAGAAGGGAACAGCTGCCTGTCACAGGGCTGTTCTGAAAACCCACTGTGTTAGAACACGCGAAAGGGCCCAGCAGGCGTCTGTCCTGCGGTCAGCACTCCGCAGGCGTCAGCTGAACCAGGAGTCACAGCGCAGTGCCGAGGTCAGCACGCACGGCTCGAGGAGGGTCAGGAGCACAGCACGCAAGGAGGGTGTGCTCACCTGGAAGCCTCATCAAGAGCTCCAGCTCTAGCCGGACGGCCAGGCCCGGTTCAGACCAGCGAGGTCACCAGGGCTAAGGCTGGGAAAGAACAAAAAGCAACACACCCAATGCCTTCCTGTTTATTCTGGAAGATTAGGAAGATCATAAAACCAGGCTTTGATCAATTTTGGTTAACACGGTCAATTTAGATTAATCATAATATCAATTTGGCTTACAGTTATAAAATAAGAAATCATGGTTTAAAGATCCTTTATTCTCTACAAAGTAACAGACTATCAATTTCTCTCCATTTACTGTTCATTGACTTCTCAGAATTAACGTATGTTCTTTTCTGTCATGAAGATACTTTTTAACAACTGGGACAATGAAATGCAATCCCTAAAATAATACTCAAAACTACAGAAGGAAATATTAATTTACCCAGACAATGTATAAGCAGATTGTTAACAGAGATACATTGGCCATTTTAACTCTTTCTTGCCTGTTAGTTTGCAAAGTGTTTCTTTACTGAACATTTTCAAGTTATAACATGATGAGAATGTATTTTTCATAAACAGTATGCATGCTTAGTTGCTAAGTCGTGTCTGGCTCTTTGTGACCCCATGACTGTAGCCTGCCAGGCGTTTCTGACCATGGGATTTCCCAGGCAAGCACACTGGACTGGGTAACCATGCCCCTTCTCCAGCTGCTGCTGTTGTTTTAATAAAAATAAATAAATATGTTTTAAAATATATGTTAACTAACAGCCCGATGCTCTCTTCCAGAGAAGCACGCCACCCAGTCGAGCGAGCGCTGCCATTACCGGCCGGTTCCCCACTCTGCGGTGGTGCTCCCACACGCCTCCTGTCAGTGAGGGCCCCTCTCCATCACCCGAAGGGCCCTGTCTCCTCCTCTCCCATCTCCACCTTCCCTCTATCAGCCTCTCCACAAAGGACTCAACGTGGCACTATCCCCTCCCTCTGGACATTTAGGTCTCAGAGAATTCTTTAGATATAGGACTTGACTTTTATCCCATCAAACAAGATGAGAAACATACTGGCAACATTTGCTTCTATCCTTCTGTGGTAGAATCTCTCCCATTTGGCAGAAAGGAGTAATGAAGTACGCTTAGAAAAAGGAAGGAAAAACCAACTGGAGAAGCTGGGAGCAGATCTCAGAACCCTGCAACACCTGGGCACAAAGAGTCTGACCTTGAGTCTCAGGGCAGAACAGGCAGGACGGGGTCAGGACATGACACATGCAGGCCGGACGGCGGGTGTGAGTCGCTCGGGAGACCTGCTTAGAGGGGGCTCCGCCGCAGATCAAGGGGACGGGGAGATAAACCCTCAGCAGTGACAACAGGAAGCGAAGAGAGCTGCTCTGAGGATGGGTTCGGTGGGTCAGATTATAGATCTTTCGAATTGGAGGAAAAGGTAGGACACCCAAGTCAAAATGCTGAATTAAGTTTTCAACAGAGGCCATAACTTGGTGCATGCCACCCTTGACAGCAGTGTTCGTGTTTCATTTTGGTATTGACAGCTGCAACCATGGCTGAGAGGCAGGTGACACTAAATTATGGCTATAGATGTGACTACAGCCTCAAGTTAGATGAAATGGGAGTATCTGAAGAGAAAGATACTTGACTATGATGATTATAATATACATCCGCGACTTCAGAGCTAGAGTCTTAACGACGGCCCTCCTGCTGCAGGCGGACCAGGCTTAGCAACTGGCTTCAGGGGAAAGGACGTGACCAGGGAGGCAGTCTGCTCAGATGGCCCCTTCCCTCTCCCCACCTGCCTCTCTCCCTGCCCGGGGGAATTCAAGCTCTGTGTCCCGGGGACAACTCCAGACCCTGTGGAGGCGCCTCCTGCGTGCAGAAAAATGAGGCCTCTGGCCAGCACGCAGCACCGCCTCGGCAGGCGTAACCGCGCCGCCCTGGAGGCAGGCCCTCGGGCCCCGTCACAGCTCCAGGCGAGCCAGCCAGGTCCGAGACCCCGTGAGCGAGCCCCAAGCCAAACCCGGCCCGACCGCTGCGCCGGAATCCTGACTCACACAAACCATGAGATCAGAAGCGTGTGGGGAGGTCTGTCACGCAGCAATAAACAACACACATTTCCCCATCATCACAGCTCCAGCACTTCATGCTGAAGACACGGCCGCCACAGAATGAGTTAGGAGGTAACTGAAACTACACCTAGCACCTAAGCTATCTGTGTTTCCTTTTGTGAATATTCCCATGGTCTATCCAAATCACAGTAAATTTTGAAAGATTAACACATGCCATGTGTCTAAGAGGAACAATTCTGTCTTCAAATGGAAAAGATCAACTTTTTTTCTTAATACAAGGCATGGTAAAATTTTTATGATGACTGTCAACGATAGCAAAACTACTGCCATCACCTCAGCATTTTTTAATGTAGAAACAATACCTCACTCGTATAGAATCGCCTTCCAATTTCATTGTTACTTTAGCTGAATACAACACAGCATGGGGTGGGTTCTCCACACTCAGGCACGATCACACCAATATGCACAGGCCACGCACAACGGGAAAATGAGGAGAGAGTCGGCATCCGCCACCCTGAGACAGGAAAGCTGGGCCGCAGGCTCACTGGGGAGAGAAACACGTATCAAGTCGGCATCCGCCACCCTGAGACAGGAAAGCTGGGCCGCAGGCTCACTGGAGAGAGAAACACGTATCAAGTCGGCATCCACCACCCTGAGACAGGAAAGCTGGGCCGCAGGCTCACTGGGGAGAGAAACACGTATCAAGTCGGCATCCGCCACCCTGAGACAGGAAAGCTGGGCCGCAGGCTCACTGGGGAGAGAAACACGTATCAAGTTGGCATCCGCCACCCTGAGACAGGAAAGCTGGGCCGCAGGCTTACTGGGGAGAGAAACACGTATCAAGTTGGCATCCGCCACCCTGAGACAGGAAAGCTGGGCCGCAGGCTCACTGGGGAGAGAAACACGTATCGAAGCGCCTGGCTCACTCCAGGTTCTGTGCACGCCTCACCTCCGTTAGCACTGACGGCCGGAGAAGGGAATGACCACCCAGGGTTCCTGCCAGGAGAACCCCATGGACAGAGCCTGGTGGGCTACACAGTCCAGGGGTCGCAGAGCCGGGCACGACTGGGCGACTAGACACACACAGTCCTGGCGGTAAGCTAAAGGCAAGGGGTCAGCACCGTGTTCTCCTCCGTCAAGCAGACGCCGCCTACAGGCCCTGCTGTTAGGGCTAAACCAAGTTCTGATTCCAGCACCTGTGGGCATGCCACTGTTCATCCCAAGGCCACCAGTACTGGGGGAAATCTGTAAAAAATCTCAGGTTGAGTTTTATTCTTGAAACTCACCTTCCTAGAAGGAGCCACTTGATTAGTAGGTCAGGAGAAGTGTACACATATGCAAAATTAAACATATTCAAAACCAAACTACTTCTGTGCTCCTACAAATCTTTTCCTAATTGTGATTTACAGCTTAAGGTATAGAGTGTTAAGGTATCTACTTCTATTTAATTCACTGAGAATGCCCTAATTCACTTTGTAAATAAAAATGTGGTTTTAAAAATAATTCTAACAATGAAAAAAATCCTGTAACCATGTTTTTCATCTTTAAAAAAAATCTTGTAACCTTTTAACAAAAACAACCCATGATAATCCACAAGCAGCATTTTGGAAGCCATACAATGATTGTATAGAACCTGTAAAGTATAAACAACGACTGTTATGACCATTTTTTAAGCCACTGTGATGGTTTAGTACCTCCTTGCTGAACTCAACTTCTGGTTTGACATGAAAACAGCATAAATTCCTTCATTTAAATAAATAAATTTCCATCAAAGTAAAGATGGAAAGAGAATAAACACATCAATGTATTTGTTCCCTTACAAAGCCCTATTAAAATGACAGAGAAAAACGTGCAAAAACGCATAAACACATCAGTCTGGAGGCAAGGGGAATGGGGGTGAAAGCATTACATGCAGGCAGCTGGAAAGCACAGAAGCTAGCACCGATGACCCAGCGGTTTCAGAAACCGGGCCCACGATACAGACAAGTGAAAGAGCCACTGGACATCCGAAAAGATGGAGCAGCCTGAAGAGAGGCCACACATACAGGGGAGACTGTTACTAGTATACTCAGAGAGACACTCACAGCACAGAACTGTAAGCGCGCTATTTTTTTAATTCACAAAATGGAAAGGGGACAGAACATTACATGTCTTACAGGACAAATTTAATCAAACATGAGCACCACTTCTACCCCAAATACCTCCAGATTAGCGCACTCCCTAAGGCCAGCTTCTCTGCTGCTCTTCCGGCATTTCAGAGCATAGCACGTCTTTATTAAACAGAATTCCCACAAACGCACTGAAAAAGTGTCAGTTTTCCTTAGTTAAGTCAAAAATTAAGACTTGCTTAATTTTCCTGATGAATTAATGTTTAATTACAGAATCTGGTTTAAAGAATATCTAAGATCTAATATTTAAACTTTAATAACCTGTGTCTATAGAGTGTCTGGACCCATGGGGAAACAGGCAGCACTCCTCCACGCAGCGCGCGTGGCTGAGCAGCGTGGGACTCGGCCTCCGCGGCTGGCGGCCCTGGCTCTGCAGTGCCCGCTGGCTCAGTGCCTGCCATCCCAGATGCAGCAGCAGTGCTGTGAGAAAGTCAGCCAGGAGCAGCGAAGTGCAGACGGCATGCACGCTCCTGTCTGGCCACAGATCATCGACCAGAGACGCTGAGCAGCAGGGACATTTGCAGCAAAGCAAGGGCTGTGACTAGATGATCTACGCACCTCTTTGATGTGTTTCGACTGGAATCTTATTGATATCTATAATCTGAACCAGAACATTTTTACCTTCTTTGATAGACGTTTAACATTCAGACAGACACTCTTCATTTCTGAAAATACATGAATACATGTCCTGGGCCAGGGGTGGGGGTGTGGAAAGGGGTTTAAGGAAAAACCCTTACACTGTTGGGGGTTCACGGAAAGGACTGTGCTTCCTCCCCTGGAAGTCCACTTCCGTTCTCCGACACACACCCCAGAATTAACAGCTGTTAAGGGAGTGGAGGGGGAACCCCACTCCACTCCCTTAATAGCTGTTAATTCTGGGGTGTGTACTCTTGCCTGGAAAATCCCATGGCCGGAGAAGCCTGGTGGGCTGCAGTCCATGGCGTCGCTAAGAGTCAAGCACGACTGAGCGACTTCCCTTTCACTTTTCACTTTCATGCATTGGAGAAGGAAATGGCAACCCACTCCAGTGTTCTTGCCTGGAGAATCCCAAGGACGGGGGAGCCTGGTGGGCTGCACAGAGTTGGACACGACTGAAGCGACTTAGCAGCAGCAGCAGCAAGGGAGTAGAGGCATAGAAAGCTCAAATGACTTGCTGAGGATAACAGAACAGACAGCTTTGGAATTAGATTTGGGCACACAGAGCAGCTGATCCTCAATCGCTATTATTTCAATAAAATGAAAAACACTTAAAACTTTGCTCTAACTCCTTCAGCAGCTGGCAGGCTTCTGGCATAAGTTCTTCTGTGTTTCACCTACCATTAACCTCTGAAGGCTCATCCAAGCATAAGTATTAATATGACAGTGTTATCTTTTGAACAAACTAATAACAAGGGCCTAGGGTTAGAAAATGACAAAGGTTTTCACAGTAATGTTCTTAGAGAGTACTGAAGTAAATGAAATGAGCAAGATAAAAGAATGGTTATATTTTATATGTCAAAAGAAAAGAAAACATTAAACACTGTCTCCTACAAGGAAAATAAAGGCAGTTCTCCAAGTGTGGTGCACAGGCCCCTGAACATCTCAGGACACTTTCAGAGGCTAAGGAAGCCACAGCAGCGCATAATGCGACTAGGCCTGCATGCGCCTTTTCTCGCTGCATCGGCATCAGTAATGCGGCCGCAAACACAACAGCAGGTAAACTGTCGGTGTCTTAGCTCAGGACCTAAACAACGGCGCCTGCAGGCGGGAAGACAACGAGTCAGCGCCACGTGGTCTGCTGAAGCATAAAGACCACTGGAAGTATTAGACAGTGGCCCCTGAGCACGCATGCCTCTCTGCTGCATACCTGACAGGACGGCTGTGCTCAAGCAAAGCACTTGTGTATCTGGTAGAGCTGCAACCTTGATCAGCTACTTTTTCCATGGAACACCATTCTTCCTTGAAAGAATGACTGACTGATAAATCATGTTAATTCAGACTTGGGTATATAGCAGTATATACCCAATATAGTATAGGATATATATTATATATATATATGTGAAGCCCTGGTGGCTCAGAGGTTAAAGCGTCTGCCTCCAATGCGGGAGACCCGGGTTCAATCCCTGGGTCGGGAAGATCCCCTGGAGAAGGAAATGGCAGTCCACTCCAGTATTCTTGCCTGGAGAATCCCATGGACGGAGAAACCTACTGGTTACAGTCCACAGGGTCGCAAAGAGTTGGACACGACTGAGCAACTTCACCTTCACCTTCATATATATATATATGCTATACCCAGGATAGTATATATAATCATGTTAATTCAGACCTGGGTATTATCTAAAATAGTAACTGAATGAGCCTGTCATATTAAGAAAATCAGCTTAAAGTACTGGTTGCCAATAATAAAATTTGACCTTCCCAGCAAAAAAATCGGAATTGTGGGAACCATATCTGCTGCCGAAGCTTAAACAACTCTCCTGCTGTGGCTGGCGGTGGTGTGGTCAGTGGTGGTGTGGTCAGTGGTGGTGTGGTCAGTGGTGATGCTAGAGAATGAACAGCTGACGCTATGTAAGGAAATCTGTCAACATCTGGAAAGTCTGCGCAGCACGAGCCTCAGCAACGCCCAAATGACCACAGTGACGCCACAAAGTCACGCGCGGGCAAGGGGGCTGTTGAAAATACAAGAAAATAGCAGAGATTAAACGTGTGTGCACACAAACACACACCCAGTGAAAGAATAAATGCACGCATGCAAGCGAAGTATGAGACAGTCGGTGGACCTTCATGTAACATAGCATGAAAAGTTCACTGACGTGATTTTAGATCCTATACTGTAATTAATGCATAAAACCACTATTTTTCAGCCTTTGGTATATGATCAAAGAAGAATATCCACAATTATCTGAACAAACTGTTAATGTATTCTTCCTTTTTCCAACTATGTATGTGTGTGAGGATTTTCTTCACATCCTTCAAATGAAACAACATATAACAACAGACTACAAAACCAGAATTCAGCTGTGGTCTATAAGTCAGATGTTAAAGACATCTGCAAAGATGCGAAAGAATGCTGTTCTTCAAGGGATTTTTTTTTTTAGAATATGTTTAAATTAACATATTTCTCATAAAATCTATGTTGAGTGGGTTTATTATTGCTCTTTTAAAAAATTAAGTGTATTTTAAATGTGTTTTAAATTCCTAATTCAGCAAATATCGACAGATACAATCCAAAAATTTTTATGACTGTAACGTCCTGAGACAAAAATAAACTTTAGAACTGCTGATTTATAACGTGGCATAAACAGTGGGTTTTGAGTGTCAAAAATTTTAAAGGCCTCTGTGTCTCTGAGGTTGACCCCAGTTATCTTTATTGGAAACTATTTAACCCTTTTGCTACAATGTCATCACGTTTACATCTTTGACATGTCCAAGGTCAGTTTTGTTCTTAAGTAAAGAGTGAAACCAAATACAGCCTACACTGAATACAAAATGTCAATTCTTCCATGGAGGACAGTATTAACTGCTGAGCAGCAGAAACTATACTGCTCCACAGTCAAGGAATAAGGATAAAGAGACCCTTTCAGAGTAGAGGTGCCAATAAGCCCGTGCCCTGGCTAGGCCAGCTCAGAGGATTACATTCAACAGCGGGGGCTCAGCTAAGACTAAGAGCACAACCACTACACTGGCCGGCGTGTGGCAAGGGCAGCGGGTTGAAGATCCCTGTGAGGGGCAGCACGGGGGTCAAGAAGGCCGAGGGCTCACTGTCCCTCCACAGGCTTGGGCAGACTAGGTCACTCAGCTCTGCTTCCAGCCCTTGGAATAGGCTGCTGTGACCCAGGCTCACGATCTTACTTCTGTTTCATTCCCAGTGTCTGCAGTCTGAGAAGAACAGTAATTCCGTAGATTTAAAATGCTACACTAGTCACTGGAAAGGCACCATCCCACATTTATGCAGACGATGGTTCTACCATACAGATTATACTTCAAACCTTCCTCATCACCTAAGGGCAATGTTTCTCAGTTGGAAAGAAACACACTGCATGACTTCTGAAGCTGAATTAAATATGGAAATTTGTACCTAATAATAAAAAATAAATTGCACTTCCTTCTTTATCTGATGGCAATACAAATAAAAGTTAAGAGTTTAAAAATGTGTCTGTGTGTGTTTAATGTGTTGGTTCTAAAACCAACATAAAAGGAAAAAAAATCTTCCCCAGAGAAAATTTCTGGAAAGCATGAAATTGGGCTGTTAAGATTGGGGTAGAGGAGGGGACTGCTAGAAGAGGAAAAGAAAATGACAGGGACAGGGGATGCAACCAGTAATAAAGCACCTCCCCAAAAGGGAGAGGTCAAGGGGCCATCCCATCCAAAGAAGGGCACAACCAAGGGCAGAGATGGCGAGGATCTACCAGAAACAGAAGCAACTAAGAAGAGGCGGCAAAAATATGCTCAGAGGAGGAGCCACGCAAAAAGGCCTCAATGACCCACCACGGTGGAGTGTTTCCTCACCTAGAGTCAGACACTCTGGGGTGTGAAGCCAGGTGGGCCTTAGGAAGCATTACTACGAACAAAGTTGGTGGAGGTAATGGAATTCCAGCTGAGTTATTTCAAATCCTAAAAGATGATGCTATGAAAGTGCTGCACTCAACAGGCCAGCAAATTTGGAAAACTCAGCAATGGTCACAGGACTGGAACAGGTCAATTTTCACGGCAATCTCAAAGAAGGATACAGTCAAAGAATGTTCAAACTACTGTAGAACTGCACTCATTTCACATGCTCGCAGGGTCACGCTCAAAATCTTTCAAGCTCGGCTTTAACAGCACATGAACTGAGATCTTCCAGATGTACAAGCTGGACTTAGAAAAGGCAGAGGAACCAGAGAGCAAGTTGCCAACACCTGCTGGACTGTAGAGAAAGAAAAGGAATTCTGGAAGAACACCTACTTCTGCTTCAATGACTATGCTAAAGCCTTTGACTGTAGATCACAACAAACTGTGGAGGTTCTTAGAGATGGGAATACCAGACCACCTTACCTGCCTCCTCAGAAAACTATATGCAGGTCAAGAAACAAGAGTTAGAACCAGATATGGAAACACGGATTGGTTGAAAATCGGGAAAGGAATATGTCAAGGCTGTATATTGTCACCCTGCTTATTTAACTTATGTGCAGAGTGCATGGGTGCGTGCCAAGTCAGTTCTGTTGTGTCTGACTTGTTCATGACCCTAAGGACTGAAGCCCGCCAGGCTCCTCTGTCTGTGGAATTCTCCAGGCAAGAATACTGGAGTGAGACGCCATGCTCTTCTCCAGGAGATCTGCCCACCCAGGGATCGAACCCCCGCCTCTTAAATCTCCTTCACTGGCAGATAGGTCTTTACCACTAGTGCCACCTGGGAAGCCCGCATGCGTGCAGAACGCTGGGCTGGGCGAGGCACAGCTGGAGTCACCGATGCTGGGAGAGAGATCGGCACCTCGGATATGCAGACGGCACCGCCCTAAGAGCAGGAAGCTGAGAGGAGCTGAGAGCCTCTGATGAAAGTGCAAGAGGAGAGTGAAAAAGCGGCTCAATGCTCAACAGTCAAAAAACAAAGACCATGGCATCCCGTCCCATCACGTCATGGCAAATAGATGGGGCAACACTGGACACAGTGACAGACTTCCTTTTCTTGGGCTCCAGAATCACTGCAAGGTGACTGCAGCCATGAAATTAAAAGACTCCTGCTCCTTGCAAGAAAAGCTATGACCAACCTAGACAGCGTATTAAAAAGCAGAGACATCACTTTGCCAACAAAGGGCCATCTACTCAAAGCTATGGTTTCTCAAATAGTCATGTATGGATGTGAGAGTTGGAACAAAAAGAAGGCTGAGCACCGAAGAATCGATGCTTTTGAACTGTGGTGCTAGAGAAGACTCGAGAGTCCCTTGAACTGCAAGGAGATCCAACCAGTCAATTCTAAAGGAAATCAGTCCTGGGTGTTCATTGGAAGGACTGATGTTGAGGCTGAAGCTCCAATACTTTGGCCACCTGATGCGAAGTGCTGACTCAGTGGGAAAGACCCTGATGCTGGGAAAGACTTAAGGCGGGAGGAGAAGGAGAAGACAGAGGATGAGATGGTTGGATGGCATCACCGACTCAAAGGACATGAGTTTGACCAAGTTCAGGGAGATAATGAAGGACAAGGAAGCCTGGTGTGCTGCAATCCTTGGTACTGCGTTGAGTTAGACACGGCTTAGCAACTGAACAGCAGCAATAAGTTGGAGGAGTAACTATCCTAGTGGGCAATATAGTTTGGTAAGGTAAGGGTAAGACTACAGAGTCTCTGAGAATCTGAAAGAGAGACATATTTGCTAGGTTCCTACCTAATCAGGCCCACTGGATTTTTTGAAAAAAGAAGCAGAATGGGTAGTTCTGTTGACATTCGACTGGGAATGGCTGGAGGGCACACCGTGAACACGAGGAGCCGAGTCACGGAGATAAGCTACAGACCAGATGCTGGCTGCAGGGTCTGGGGCGTTCCTGGGCCAGAGGCCTGCTGTATGGATGGACGTGAATCAGCACCTCCCCAGAAGTCTGAATTATCAGGAAAAGGATTAGGTCAAGGAAAAAAAAAAACTAGATTGGGAAGAAAAGCGAGTTCAATTCCAGACATGATCATTTTAAACTAGTTAAGAATAGAAACACTGAAGCATCAAAATGGCCCAAAAGTCCCAAAGAAGCGTCACAGGAGACCAGGTGTGAGAGCGGACAGACAGGAGAGACTGAGAACGGGAGAGGCAGGCTCCTCCGGGGTGGGGAGGCCCTCGGGTTGAGTGGCTCCACCGTTCTGGGCAGACAGGTGCCTGCCTCCCTTTCAAGGTGCAGCCAAAGAAGAACCGCGACGCCCAAGTCACCAGCTAAAACCTGAAAACGATCCCAAGCTTAAGTTTTCCACCTTCCATTTAGAAATGCTTGAAGCTATGAGAATATATGAGCTCGCCAAGGTTCAGAGCAGGGGTCACAGGTCGGAGGGCCACAGTCAGGCTTGCCTGCACTGCGGTGAGAGAGGAAGACACAGTCGTGGCAGAAGAGCGGCATGTCTCTTGCCCTCTGTCCTAGGGGGAGATACAGTTGGGTAAGCTAAGGATGAGATTACAGGGTCTCTGAGGATCTGAAAGACAAACATATTTGGTAGGTTCCTACCTAATCAGAACCACTGGAGTTTTTGAAAAACGAAGTAGAATGGGCAGTAGAAGAAACAGAAGAAGTAGAAAGAAATAGCTGTGCTGGGACATTTATCTCCCATCTCCAGCAACCTTTGCTGTCACCCCCAAACAATATTCATGTAATAAATTACAAGGTATGCAGTTGCTGTGAAATACAGCTGGAAGGCAATCTCTAAGACCACTGCTCACAGTAGTACAGGGGTGCGTTTTGTAACGGGGACTACATACCCAAGGGCTGTGCAGCGCACCAGCTACAAACACCCTTTCCAACCAGCATGCATGCGCTTGCTAAGTCGCTTCACTCATGTCTGACTCTTTGCGACCCCATGGACCACAGCCACCAGGCTCCTCTGTCCATGGGATTCTCCAGGCCAGAGTACCGGAGTGGGGTGCCATTTCCTCCTCCAGGGGGTCTTCCTGACCCAGGGGTCGAGCACACGTCTCCTGGCGTCTCCTGCACTGCAGGCAGCTTCTTCGCCGCTAGCACAACAGGGAAGCCCTTCCGACCAGCGCATCACGTCAACTCCCTCTCCCTGGGCTATTCCTGAGCTTCAGCTAACTGCCAGCATTCCAAATCTGCAATATTTCATATAAAAGTTTAGAGTCCTCACACTTTCCTTAATTAGAAGCTCTGATTACAGCAAACTCCTTTCTTCCCCACATGAAAGGAGCCAACAGCAGCGCTTCCGTTAGCAGGGATCTGTTTTCTCATCACGTGTCCCTAACGCGGACCATTCACTCCTCCACATCACTAGCAGAGACCTCTGTGAGGGAACCTGCAACCTTCAAAGAGACATAAGTGGAGGGTTAGAACCTCAGCTT
Organism: Redunca redunca; assembly: GCA_006410935.1. NCBI lineage: Eukaryota > Metazoa > Chordata > Mammalia > Artiodactyla > Bovidae > Redunca > Redunca redunca. The sequence goes on from SJYQ01004898.1 coordinate 402,371, forward strand.
CAGAGAAAGACTTTAGAGCATGGAAGGAAACCAGCAAAGGGACCAAGAAAGCTGTTTCAGAGATCAGCACAGCACCGCAGAAATGGAGGGAGGAGACGACTTCACTGAGCCAAAGCCGAGACTAGAACCCAGCAAGGAGGAACGAACCAAGCCTGTGGGCAGAGCCAGCTGCTCCGGAGCACCCAGCCCACAGCGAACGGAGGCAGCAGGGCCAGAGAAAGGGGAAGACACCAACAGCACACAAGAGGCAGAGAAAGATGGAGAGGACATGTAAAAGGTTTATACAATGATTGTTTTAACTGCAGATATTCATATACATTTGAATAGTAAAAAGCAAGAACAGGAAGTTGTGAGAAGTGGCTTTAGACCCCGTCTCAGGCAGAAGGAAACAAGGAAGTTTCTGTATTCAGCAGAGTAATGACTTCACAGAGTAGCTTTGTCAATCCATTCAGTTCAGTCGCTCAGTCCTGTCTGACTCTGTGCGACCCTATAGACGCCAAGCCTCCCTGTCCATCACCAGCTCCCGGAGCTTGCTCAAACCCAAATCATTGAGTCGGTCATACCAACCAACCGTCTCATCCTCTGTCGTCCCCTTCTCCTCCTGCCTTCAATCTTTCCCAGCATCAGGGTCTTTTCCAATGAGTCAGTTCTTCCCATCAGGTGGCCAAGGTATTGGAGCTTCAGCATCAGTCCTTCCAGTGAATAGTCAGGGCTGATTTCCTTTAGGATGGACTGGTTGGATCTTCTTGCAGTCCAAGGGACTCTCAAGAGTCTTCTCCAACACCACAGTTCAAAAGCATCAATTCTTCAGTGCTCAGCTTTGTTTATAGTCCAACTCTCATATCCATAAGTGACTACTATAAAAACCGTAGCTTTAACTAGACAGACCTTTGTTGGCAAAGTATATCTCTGCTTTTTAATATGCTGTCTAGGTTGGTCACAGCTTTTCTTCCAAGTAGCAAGCGTCTTTTAGACTGAGGCAATAATTACCTGCCTCGCTATAGTTAAGCTATAACATACTTGGACAGAATATCTTAAGAAATAATGATGAAATAAAAAGATACAACAAAACCCCTATATTATGAACCGAACAGACAGATGATAAAGAGCAAAGGAAATCAGATAAGTCACTTCTTGATCATCTTTTATTATCTGGTAGAGTAATTAAGATTATAATCAAGGAAGTTAGAAGATAACATCATCCCAATTGAAAAAATCAAAGTTTCTCATCAATAAACCTATGCCAAATAGTCTACTATTTTAAAATCAGCTGACCACACATACAAATTACATCAGAAAAAAGCATACTAAATACTAGTATTTTTCCTAGTTTCACTGGACACTGATTTATTCATTATGACTCAGTAAGACCTGCTTTATACCTATCTTTATGCTGTGAATAATGTTTCACCAAGGACATTTAAGTGTTTTCTTCTACTAACATGCAGTAGACAACGCCTCACTCAGAATTAAGATCATGGCACAATTACTGTGGGACTATTAGCTTCTTAGCATTTTTATTCAGTGACCTAGTAAATTATCCAAGGTAAAAAAGAAGCATGCTTCTACTTTATAGATTATGCTTATGAGCATCCTCACTGCCTAAAAACTATATTTCTTATTCAAAAGAATCATTATTGTATGACTTCTAAAGTAAAATTAAAGAATTTTATACCAGAGAATAAGATTCTGATTTAAATACAGCTCATTTGACTTTTTTTTTGACAAGCTTTGGGAAGAATACTCACAGATGATTCATTTCTCATATTTTTGTGAATTCACCATTAAGATCTCTCTAACAGGCCTAGAACAAACGTTTGCTCTCGGTCTTTTTAGAAAGGCTATGTTATCTCATGAAACTCTGAGGTCTGACCCCACGCTGAAGGCACTATGTCAGGCAGTATGGTTACAGTGTTAGACAAAATGAACGATTTCCTGTCTCTGCCCTTCCACGTGTGTGAGTACCCAGAGTCGACCTGAGTGGTTAAGTCAGGTTCAAGATGAAGCTCACTGCGAGAGGATCTTTGGAATAACGCATTCAATGCGACACAGGGTAACGCCTTAAATGAAAGAATTACCTGGAAAGCAGATCAGACATAGAGGGACTGAAGCAGAACTGGGGTAGGAATGTGAATTTTTACTTAATCCCGTTTTATTTGATCTGTTCTGCTCCTTCCCACACAACTGAAATCACCCAGTAGATGAGGGCAATAAAGCAGCTGAGTGCTTGTTACGTGACTGGCACCGTGCCAGATGTTTACAGCTCACGCAAGCAGCACACAGGGGTGAGCCATCATCCGGGTTTTAAACATGACTCCGAATAGGCACCAACAGGCTGCAGATGTTTGCCGAGGCTTTGTAAGGGCTGCACGGGCAGCGGGAGCAGAGCCGGGGTTTGGCCACCAGGCTCCTCCAAGGAGCCCCGAAGGCTGAGGCTGCTCCCAGGACAGGGGAATCTTCACGCCCGCCTGCCACAAAGAGCTGGCAGGGCTTAAGACACTTAGGAGACCGGCGAGAGGGCCTCTGAGAGGTGAGGGAGCTGAAAGAATGCCAGCCTTCTATCTCATTCCAAATTCTACCAGTCTCAGCCTCGGTACTCCTCCTCCTTCTCAAAGGCCAGGAAGAGAAGTTGTTTCTCCCTTTACAAAAAAAAAGCCCAGGAACTGAGGTAGCATGGGTATGCATGCCTGCACACAAGCCCACACACAGAAATACACTTCTAATATATTTCCAACACAGCTTCGCAGAGAAGCCAACTCCAACATCAGAAACAGTAACAAATAGTGAACAGTCCCATAAATAAGCCTGTAAATATTAAAGCTTCACTACATTACCTTATTTTTCTCATTTTGCCTGATACATGAGAGCCACTTCCCTACATCACCGATCTGTGGGTGTAGCCGCTGTCTCAGTGGGCGTGGCCAGTAGGATGCTGCTTATATGCGCCTGCGCACTCCGCATTTTAGGTCACCTGAGGAGCATACTGCAGTCCTAACTTTTAAAGCAAGTATATCGAAATGGTAGAGGAAAACGCTCCTGTTACAACACATGAAAAGGTAAGACTTCCTGCTTGCTTATCATACTTTCTGAACAGTTGACTTTATTATCACTGATGTGTAATAAATATTATATATATTATCATAGAATGTAATAATCATTTTTATACATCTTTGTATACTGTTCTGTAACTTTGTACTCAGAGGTCAAACAAGGCAGAATCACCAGACTGACCTGCAAGTCTGTGTCCTGCGCAAAGCGCGTCGGTCAGTCAGGGCGCCAGGGAGGGCTCGGGTCCGGGCTGCCATGCAGAGCACCGCCACCTCTCCCTAACTCGAAAAGGCCCCCAGCTTGCTCAACCATTACCCACCTCAAGGGGCATTTGTACCCAATCAGCAAGAATCTTGCAGAGGCAAGCAGCAACTGTAAGCCAACAGTATTCTGCAAGCCCGAGAAAATTACTTTGAAGCCCATATTTCCCAGAGATTCCAATATTAAATCACATCGATGATCACCCTGTCCCTTCCTGTAGAGTGGTCTTCAGACCTGCCTTGAAATCACCAGAATTGCAGTGTCTTAGTCCCATTTCAGACCTACTGGAAACAAAATCTGCACTTTTAACAAGCTCTGCAGGTGATTCTCACCCACAGTTAGTGTGAGAAACAGTGTTCCAGGCCATGGACCCCACGTGTCCTGAACAGAGTCAAGAACAGGCCCACAATCTATTAAATACTCTCTCACTTACTGTCCTGACCTAACAAGACACATCAGCTACTACCTGGTAGGTCCCAGTCTGCTCAGCAGAGGAACACATATTTGAATTTTGCTGTGACAAATAATTCTTATTCATGTTTTCTAAAACCCACCTTTCATGAGTAATTTAAATGACTTGAAATGTCTTTTATATTCACCCTTTTGTGAACTCAAATTTTCCTTAAGAAATATTTCAACTGAATTCTCTTTTAGTCAATTTTGAATACACAGACAAGAGAAATTAAAGTCTATCATCATCTTTATGCAAAAAGTATAATCGTATCTGAAGGAAAAATTTTTTATCACATTAAGAAAAATCACTTTTAGAGAACTATTGTGTTCCTAAAGTAGAAATTTTAACTAAAACAATTTATTACAATTTGATAATAAAAGGCTTTAATTGTAATGTCATTGACACCTGCCACTTCTTTACAGTTTCATAACTTTGTTGTTGTTCAGTAAATCGTGTTTGAATCTTGGCAACCCCATGAACAGCAGAACGCCAGGGTTCCCTATCCTTCACTATCTCCCGGAGTTTGCTCACACTTATGTCCATTGAGATGCTGATGATACGCAACCATCTCATCCTCTGTCGTCCCCTTCTCCTCCTGCCTTCAATCTTTCCCAGCATCAGGGTCTTTTCCAATGAGTCAGTTCTTCATATCAGGTGGCCAAAGTATTGGAGCTTCAGCTTCAGCATCAGTCCTTCCAAAGAATATTCAGGGTTGATTTCCTGCAGTCTTAACTGCAATAATGTAACTATAACAAAATAGTAAGAAATGCTAATAGGAAGTATTTCTATTAGAAACAGAAAGAAATACTAATAAAACTAAATAGGAAGCACTGAAAATAACACAATCTTCAGCTAATGTGTACATTTAAATAAAGAGAAATGTAAACATAATCAAAAAGCCGTTTTAAACATCAGGTCTGGAAATGGACTCTATGTTTTAACACTTATGGCAGCATCATATGGTATTTTAAAGTGACAGTTTTATTAGTTTTTCATCCTGATTTGCTTTGATTAATTCCTATTCACACATCACATTTAAAAAATTATACCTGGAAGTGGCAATGTGTAAAACTGCTTTTTGCTCAGAAAAAAATTTCTATTCACATTATAATAGCATCTGTGTTCTGAGAAAGACAATCAAAGCAACAAACCCTCACTGTGTGGGAAGGCTGCTGAGCTAGTTGTCAACATTGGGTTTTTTCCTTTCCACTTTTACACTACAGGAGGTTACTAGCAGACTTTCGGGCTTCCCAAGTGGCCTGCCTGCGAATGCAGGAGGAGTAAGAGTGTGTCCTCTTATTATACACCCTTAGTCCCTTCAGGAAGACTGGGCGGCTTACAAACAACAGAAGCTAACTCGCCTCGGTCCTGGGTGCCGGGGAGCCCAAGAGCAAGGCACCGGGATGGCGGCATCCTAGTGAGAGCCGGGGTCACGGGGCAGCGGCTGCACCTGCGGGGTGGAAGCGCCGAGGGGCCCTGTGGGACATTTACGATCACTAACCCTGCTCGTGCCCCTGGTGGACTTTTACGATCACTAACCCCGCTCGTGACACCTCCACCCTCACGAATGAAGCACCTCCCAAAAGACCCACCTCCTGATTCCTCACGTTAGGATTCAACACGTGAACTGGCAGGCGGGTGGGGGGACACACACATTCAGACCATATCCGCCTTCTTCAGCTTCAACATCATCAGTTCAGGACTGACCGTGTTTCTGTCCTACCCCCAAGTATTAATTCTCATTACCCCCATTCTAACTATTTTAAAGCAAATCCCAGATACATACTGAAATATATACAGGTGAAATTATACCTTATCTTTAAAAACCAAACATGCCCCCTATTGAACATACCCAAAGTATCATCTCCTCTCTTACACATACAAACACAAATAATAATGTCTTCATATCATCAAATATCCAATCAGTTCAAAGATTCTTTACTGAAGCACTCACTGGGAAATAATAAAATCACCTTACACTATTTTAGCAAAATTTCTTGATAAGATGTCCAAATATTTTATTAGCACATGTGAAGCCAATAAGATATAATTGTTAAATCACAAATATTTTATTAAAATTAAATATTATAAGTTCTCTTTAATGTAAAAAAAAGTTGTTTATATTTATGCTTCATAATATATAAATATTATGTTGTTCTTACCAAAATCTATCTCTCT
>SJYQ01004898.1:408319-426028 GCA_006410935.1 Redunca redunca
CCCAAATCTAACTCTCTAAATACAGTTAAGTCTAAAATAGACTACAGTTAGTCTAAAATGGCTACTTTTAAAAATAGCAAACCAGGTAAACCAAATCTTGATCAAACTTACTATTTGGATTGCTTTTAAAAAAATTTCCCTTACTGGGAATTGGAGCTGAAATACAGTATTATTAATTCAGACTGTATCTGAATTTCAATCAACCAGTCACAGAACAGGTTTATTCCTAACACCGCTCCAAGGACAAACTGCCCTATACCTTACACAGCCCCTCTTATCTGTGTTCTTAAGGGTTCAAATTGCAAAGATACCTTGGGCCGTGATTCTTGAACTTCTGGCCTGCTTAGGAAATAGCAGGAGGGCCTGCTGAAACAGGGTGCTGGCTGCACCCAGGAGTTTCTGTTGCAAGGGCTGTGGCTGGGGCCTGATAACCTGCCCTCCTAACAAGGCCCCAGGGGACACTAATGCTGCCGGCCTGGAGACGACACCTGGAGAGCCACTGGTCTAAGGCCGTGAAATCTGTAAGATTTGTCAGACAATACGGGGAAAGAGCAGGTGTTCTGGCAGAAGATGAAGGTGGGTTCACATCTCAGCTCTCTCCCCTTGCTAGTTACACATTTTGAGAGCAAGTGACCCTTTTCAAAGCCTGAGTTTTATCTACAAAAACAGTTTCAACTTTCTAAAAAGAAAAAGAAGAAAAACTTGTGCCGGTTGTCTTGGTGGCGCTGTGGGCCCATCACCTGTTAGTCTGCAGAGTCAAGAGTGCACAGAGGAGGGCGGCACTCATTTCTCTTGATGTAAGAGTTTTAATGACCAAAAAAACGGCCTTTTTTTAAACTATCATGACAGTTTAGACCCCCTTCTGGAATCATGTGGCTACCACTTAATCTGAGAAAGCATGGATTTTAGCCCCACCCAAGTTCTGCCTACTCTAATACACTAACGTCACCGTCTTACAGGTCTAACCCTCACCCCTACAAACTAACCTAGTGCATTACCAAATTAACTCAGTGCTGCATTTTTTAATTGAGGCTTCTATAAACATTTATGGAATACGAAGAATAAAAGCTGAACCTATTTTCATATTCACTACTTTGACAATACACTGACTCTACTTTTTAACTTCACTCTAGTTTTTAAATCACGTTTGTTGGCATATAAAAATAGAATTTTTATCCTGAAGGAGGACTAAAACTCTAAATTTCACACTGCAGAATACAAGGCTTGGGATGATCAAATACAGAATTACTGCTAAGTATACAAAGCAAATTTTATTTACAACTTAGATAAAGTGATTTCAAACTCTGTGGGGTATTATCTCCCATGAAAAGCCCTATAATTTATCAGCTATCAACATGAGAATTTTATATGTGTGTGCTTTTGCTTATACCAAAGTGTGGTGGAAGAAAAGCAAAGAAAATTGCTCACAATAGGATAGAAGCTGATGCATAATTACATTAGAAGGTAAGCCTGTGAGTAATGGTCATACTTAATTCATTACAATGAACATTCATCCTTGGCCAGCTATACTGGAATGACGGAAGACCCTGGATGAAATATTGTAAGGGGCAATGTAGTAAGTAATTTCTCAGAGGCTCCTACAGTGATGTATTTTTTTAGAAATTCCATTCACAGCAGTGGAGTAATGTGTACAGGACAGGAGATGCTTCGTGTAGCGCAGAGAAGGCTGTGCTTTGGAGTAAGACGGAGGTGGGTTTGAGTCTCTGCTGTTTCTTTCTTGCTGGTTACAAAGCTTTGAGAACAAGCGACCACATCCTGAGCTTTATCTGCAAAATTAGGTAATTCCCCCAAGCTTCCAGGATCACTTTGAAGACCAAACTAAAGCTGCATCTAAAATAAAGGGCGTACTCGGTAAGTGGGGTACTTCATCAGTAAGCAGCAAACCTACTTCTCAAAGTCTGTAAAAATAATTCAAACTACTCTGTATTTCATAGATTTCTAAGGGATTTAACAGACTTATGTTACTATTAACGGAATTTTCAGAAACAGCTTTTCTTAAATTTATTTTGTAAGTATAGTTGAAAGAACAGTTTTCTACTCACAAGATTTTCTGGTTATTTATTCTTAAGATTAAAAATAGATTATAGAAAATTTAAGAAAAACAGATGTAATTTTCATAAAGTGTTTAGTTCTTTAAATGATGGACCACAATTGTAATTTTTAATATTAGAAGGCATGATGGTTATTAGTAGATTTACCTAAGTGTGGATATACAGGTATACCTACAATATAATATGGATGTAAGTAGCTGTAAGTGGATATAAGCAAATATACTTAAAAATGAAATCTTCAGAAGTTCTTCCTCTAGACAAAAATACAACTTTTTCATTAGAAGTTTTACATTCAACCATCATAGTACATGCATTCCGTATAATATATCCCCCATAACGACTAATGTTTGTCGTTAATGTATAAATAAACAGCATGTTTAGAAGATAAAATACATCGCCCCATTCACCCTCTCCTAGTGACCGACCACCGTAACCCTTGCCTGCCCATGAGGGATTGACGGCTTATTAAACTCTGCGTCAGGCCAGCCATTCACGCAAGCCACAGTCACCAGAGCAGGACTCCACACCCTGGTCAAAAGCAAGCCAGCAGACGGGGAATGGACGAGAAACCCGAAGCGAGGAGACCGCGGGGGTGGGGGTCTGGTCGCTGCGGGCCAGACGGCAACTGGCCCATCAGACTCTCTGGGGATTCCGAGTGCAAAACGAGGGAAGGTAACAGAATCAGTCAAAACAGAAAAGGAAGATGCGGAGCAGACAGAGAAGCTGCGTCTCCTTCATTCCACAAGTGGTTGCTGAGCCCAGGCCAGACGGCGTGTGCGAGGACAGTCGCGCCGGGCGCCCCGGAGGAAGGCTGCCCTTCGGAGCGAACAAGCCCGCCAGGTCGCCCGGGCTGCCGCGAGGCTTCCCGAGGAGACGGCACCACCACGCCGGGCAGGGGCTAAGGAGACGGGAAAGGGCAGGCGACGAGGCCAGGCAGGGCCAAAGACGCGCGTGCCCGCGGCTGGCCCTCCGCGCAGCCCGGAGCCCGCGAGCTGCAGCGGCTGCCCAGCGCTCCTGCCCGGGAGCGGGGCTCCAGCGCGCCGGCGCTCCCCCGCGGAAGCCAGCAACCCTCGCACCGGCGCGGACTCCGCTCAGCCAGAGGCACTGCACGGAGACTCGCAGAAGGAAGAGAACGAGACACCTCCCCCAAGCGGGCTTAATCACGGGGACTGCCGCTGGCGAGGCTGCACAGGTCACAGCGAGTCCTTCGGGCCCTCCTCTCCCCTGCGGCCCCTCTGAGCGCCATCCGCAGGAGCTCCATCCCATGCCCTGCGACCTCTACCAGCGCCGCCTCGGAAAAGGCATTCGGTATTAATCGTTTCAGTCTTAATACAGCAATAATTCAAACCTGTTTTCTCTCCCAGACTTATCTGCATTTGCGGCTTCCTAATAGGTGCACGAAACGCACTGCTGATACTGACTGATTTTAAGCGTCAGTGAGCAGGTGGTGGCTTACTCCTCTCCTGCGGAGAGGGGTGAGCATCTCCTGAAGCCACACTTCAACGACTGAACAGAACATATCACTTTATCCCCTGAGAGAATACTACATTTTTTAAAAATGGCAGTTGTTTTAATGGCATGCTTTTAACAGAGAGTAAATTAAATGATGAATTTGTTTCTATCCAACCTCCAACCTTTAAAAACTTACACAAGATCTGATTGGCAAAGTGTATGTAAATTCTAATAATATTAAAAAGTAACAATTCAGTCTATTTTTTTTTCGTTTTGGCTGCACCCAGCAGTTTGTGGGACTTTCGTTCCCTGGCCAGGGATTAAACCTGGGCCCTTTGCAGTGGAGACTTAGAGGCTTAACCACTGGACCATGGGGGAAGTCCCAATTCAGTCTAATGAATGATTTATCACTCCATGATCTGAAAAAGTCACAAAATGAACGTGTGAGTATCTGCTTAAACTGTCAGTCGGTCACAGATCACGTCTAATATTGCTACGTCTGGCTCGATACTGCTAGGATTTCGGCAATTATGGTTTTAATGGTATATTTATGCAAAATTTATTGCTGTATTCTACCACAAATCAATTCCTTTTATGCTAAATTAGTTTCAGATTTCATAAATTATTATTGATCATCTCATTACTATGTATAATTTAATGCAGCTAAACCACCGCTCAGAATCTTTTGGAAGTTGCACCTAGGAAACATACATGTAATTCGACAAGTGCTTCCCTGTGCCTACAGGTCTAGACATACATTAAAATAAAGCTCCAGTGACAGCCAGACGCAGGTTTACTATAAACTCCTGCTTACTGGCAATTAAAACTCCTCAAATTAATCCCTCTTGAACCTGAAATATTTTTACTCTCACCTGCAAGATTACAGTTAAGATTACATTTGAGTAAGTTATCTAACTGAACATATTCAGAGACTTACCAAACCTGTAAAACTTACATTCTCTCACAATGGGAACCTGTTGGGGATATTGTATCTTCTTTAAATGACAAATATTGCTTCTTTTTCCTAAATTAAATATATTTAACTCTGAACTAAAATTAGTCATGACACTGTGCTAATTAAATTAGAAATCTTAAGTAACATGAGAAATTTAACATACACTATTTCTCATACATGCATTTAACATAATTATGTGTTACCATACAAGGCATCTAAGAACACTTTAACGTACATTTATTTGGAAAACTGATCTCTAACCCAGAGGGTGAAAACTGCCCCACAGAAACTGCATATCTTTTCACTGACTTATCAGCTATTTTGTTACCTTAATTCTAGATGATAACATCTACAGAATATTTGAATACTCAAAGTTTCACTAGCTCAACAGCTTTAGAAAACTGACTAAAAGCTGGATGTCACACCTAGCGGAATAGAAAATTCTGTGCATACACTTCATGCTACACAATTTAGAAATTCAGACTATTTTTGTCATGCTTATTTCTCAACAGTTGAAAATTAGTCCTTAAAGCTTAATTAATGACTGCTATCCTCAAGAGAGATTCTCAGCACATCAAAACAGTGTTTTCAAGGAAGCTGGTATCTTTGCTGCTCTGGTCAAAAGAGTCCCGAATGGCCTGACAAAGCAGGCAGTCACTGTCTGAAACACTTCACGGCACAAGCTACAGTCACGAGCAGAGTCAGGATTAACCGCAGCTACACAAGCTACAGTCACGAGCAGAGTCAGGATTAACCACGGCCCCTTAATTTAGGGCTCCTTCTAATATCATCTGTCAACTTTTCATGATTATATTTTTCAAACCAAAAAGAAAAATAATTATTTTTGCGATGACTAATTTCTCAGAGAAATATTTATGTTGCTCCGAGGAAGAGTCATCAGTGGTTCGGGTTCCAGTTCTTAGATGGGTTGACTAGTCTGAGGTTTGCACAGTAAATATAATATATGGATACAAATGTTGACTTTTGAAGCCTGCAGGAAATCATAAATGCTTGAAACCCACACTATCAATTATCAGATGAAAATCTAATTAGCACGTCCAGCTTGGCGGTAGCCAATCTTTCAAAGTATCCGTCAGGATGTTATTGGGAAGGATGTTGGGAAGGCTGCTATTGTGAGTATGATAGTTGCACACGTTGCTGTGAAATGATGGACGCATTCGATACATTTTTTAGTTCTGTGTTTAATACAGCTGATTAAAAAGCTAATTTCATTCCCCTTCTGTATTACTGTTCTAGTGTACAGCTGCCAACCATGGTTAAATCTGATTAGGCCCCATGTTGAGTTAATCAATTTGATAACATCAGGCATTAGTAAGAAAGCATACACAATACAGTCACAATGTCTCCTATCAAAAGCATGTGTACCAAGGCTTTTGTTTTCCCAGAACACTGCAACTGCTTCAAGTAGCTTAGCCTTATTTTGCTTTGTTTTGAAAAGAATTTTAAAAGAACCAACAAAACTTCTCTATTTCTTCCTTAGGTCAATACAAAAAAATTATTCTGTAACAGTATTAATACCATGATGAACTTTTTCTTTATCAATATTTATATAATGAAATAACCCTCAAATCACAGACACAATTAGAAATAAAGACCAACAAAAATATAAATGCTCACTACATAAAATAGTATCCCATGATAATATCCGGAGAAATTTTTCATTTTTTTTTGTTCACAATGATTAAAGACTACTTCACAACACAACCCCCTTTCCCTCCGGGTGATTTTTATAGCTTTATTACACTCAGGCTTAACACACAGGAAGAGGAGCGTGATCGTCTGGCCACGCGGCGTGTCGGGACCCACACACGTGCCCTGCGTCATGACACCTGCGGCACAGGACGACGCGTGGACAGCAGGAGGCAGCAGGAGGACGGCAGAGCTTCAGAGGCTCCCGCCTTGCTCTTCCTTCCGAGGTCATGGAGAGACTCAAAGAAGGAAGCTGAAAGGAGTCCGGCGCTAACAGAAAGCATCCTCTTTGTTGCTGCTGTTGTTCGCTGCTGTTCAGCCGCTAAATCTGTCCAGTCCTGTGACCCCACGGACTGTAGCCCACCAGGCTCCTCTGTCCATAGGATTGCCCCGGCAAGGACACGAGTGGGTTGCCATTTCCTCCTCCAGGGAATCTTCCCGACTCAGGGATTGAATCCATTTCTCTTGCATTGGCAGGCAGATTCTTTACCACCAGGGAAGCCCAACCTCTCTCTGCGGCTGCTGCTAAGTCGCTTCAGTCGTGTCCGACTCTGTGCAACCCCATAGACGGCAGCCCACCAGGCTCCCCTGTCCCTGGGATTCTCCAGGCAAGAACACTGGAGTGGGGTGCCATTTCCTTCTCCAATGCATGAAAGTGAAAAGTGAAAGAGAAGTCGCTCAGTCGTGTCCGACTCTTCGCGACCCCATGGACTGCAGCCCACCAGGCTCCTCTGTCCATGGGATTTTCCATGCAAGAGTCCTGGAGTGGGGTGCCATTGCCTTCTCTGAACCTCTCATTACTTTATACTAAAAATTTTCAGTTAATTATTTTTAACTTACTTCAGAGCAGAACAGTTTTCTTATATTTAGATTTTAAAAGTTTGTTTCTTGAAACAAATTGAAACAAAAAAAACTAGAAAGCATGTCCTCTTTGCACAACTACAAGTCTAAGAATGGGTGTAACTTGCGCTCTGTATCTTAGGCAGGCAAGCACCGAAGGGGCTTCTAAAGGAGACCAGCTTCTAAAGGAGACCAGCTTCTAAAGGAGACCAGCGCCTGAAGTCGCGGAGCCGCTGCAACCAACTGGCGCGCAGGCCAGGCAGCCGCCTTCCTTCCACTGGCATCGGGAAGTGAATAACAGAGAAAGGGGAAAACTAAAATAAAGCAAAACAACGCTCATCCCTGCTTGCCTTCCCCACGCCGGGTCTCGCCCGCCTCCCAAGCCTTCTGTATCCTTCAGTGAGCCCCTCACGGGCCATCCCGTCTCAGGCGGTCTGTCGGGGTATGAGGGGATGGAAGCCAGCATTACTATGAACTGAAAGAAGCTCAGTTCAGATTTTTAATGAATCTGGGTCTGGCGGACAACATATTCTGTTTCAAATGCAAACTCAGTCTTCTAGACACCGTGACAAAGGGAAATGGGAGTTCTCCGACATCTAGACCTTGAACCATCCCTTCCCTCTCTGGAAAGCCATACCTTCAACGCCCGCCCCCAGTCCTGTGACTGGAGATTTCTTTTCTAAGTGTCTGGTTTCTGTTTAAGAAATTTAAGCACCTCTATCTATCAAACTGACTGATAAGAGGGTTGCTGGAAATTACAAGGCAAGAGAAGATGTCACAAATTCAGTGTTGACGCAGCAGCCCAAGTGTCCTTCTTAAAAAGTGAATCCGCTTGGGACCCTCCACGTAAAACACGCACAGGCTGCCCGCTGCTTTCAGGAAAAAGAACAAACTCTTCACAAACCCAGGAAGACCCGCTGTGCTCTAGTCCAGGCTCAGTCTGAGCCCCTCCACCCCAGACACCTCAGAACCCTAGTCACGTGGGTCTATTTTGGCACCTTCCATCCACATGCTGCCCCTCAGCCTAAAACCCTCCTGCCCCACTCTGCAGTTCAAGTTAGCTGCAAAAGTGTTTTTTCAAAGAAAATTTCTTCCCTACCACCTCTTCCCACACCCCATGTGATACACTTTCAAAGTAGCCCCAAGATCTCTTTCAGAGCCTTTCTCTCACAGTGATCATTCATAAATGGAGAGGAATTGTTGCTACCTGCCCCCCAAGTCTTTTCCTCTGGAATGTGGGTACCAAGGAAGTCAGTCTTGAGATCCCTGCAGCCCCTGCCCAGCGCAGAGCTCTGCACACAGGAGGCGCGCACCGCCAGCCTCCCGACAGCAACGTCGACACCTGCCTCAAGAGGTTATTCTGAGGATGAAACCAAACAACCCACTGGAAGCCAGGCTCAGACCAGCACTCAGCGCAAGTCAGCTGCTAATGTCGACACTTAGTCTTGTAGGAGGGAATACGTGAGGGCAATTAGGAACATGTATTAAAACTGTTCAAAAAGTAGACACCGAGACAGCTCCACTCCGTTTCCTTACTAGCTCTCCAGTATGTACTGTGAAAAACTGAGAGCTATGCAGAATATACTTTTCAACAAAATATCCAATGCATCACTTTTAAGTAAAGAAGTGCAGTCATAAAGGACAAACGGTGAAACATACAAAACATGTGGAGACTGAGAACCATCTTCTTAATGAATCTAGGCTTTTCCTCAACAATATGAGTCTTTATAACTTAAAAGGCTACCACAATAGACTAGTTTTTTACATTCACAAACTGCAGTTGATGTTAAACACAAGGCAAGACCAGAAATTAGCACGACATGTAGGAAGAAAAAATACAGCAACCCAGCAACTCATTGCCGCTACACTTCCGAAAGATAAACCCCTGTCCTATGTGTAATATCTGACCTCCCTTCTTTCATCACAGTACTTTCCCCATGACATCACAGGATTTCTACACAAGAATGATTTAAATAGTCAAGTTTATCAATATCTCAATCACTCTTAATAGCATGTACTATGTCAACTTCAAATGAAAGTAATTCCAGACAGTGGGCAAATTATTCCTAATTTAGCAATTTCAGAAGTCATTCACCTATGTCATGATGCTATAGAATTCCCACACTGCATTTTATACTATAAAATTGCTCTAGCCAAGCAAACCATCAGCAATAGCTAACTTCATGCATCACCTTGACTTGGGTGGGAGGGGGCAGACGTTTAGTCAAATGCTATTCTGAGGGTGCCCTCAAGGGTGTTTCTGAATCACATTAACATTTGCAGCCCTGGCTGGTAAAGCAGACTGCCTTACCTAATGTGGGTGGTTCTCACTCAAACCTGAACAGAATAAAAAGACTGAGCCCTCCTGGACTAAGAGGGAACCCCTCCTGCCTGACGGTGTCACCGAAGACATGAGTCTTCTGCCTTCAACTCCACTGAAGCATCAGCTCTTTCTGGCTCCAGAGCCCGCCAGCTTTTGGACTGAAACACTCAGACCCTCAGCTCTCCTGGTTCTCAGGCCTTCAGACTCAGGCTAGGCCGGCACGGCTCAGCTCTGGTGGGACTCAAGCTGATTCCTGATGAGAAACGAGTGTGAGTGTGTGAGTGTGTGTGTGTGTGCGCGTGAGAGTG
This sequence comes from Redunca redunca, assembly GCA_006410935.1. Classification (NCBI taxonomy): domain Eukaryota; kingdom Metazoa; phylum Chordata; class Mammalia; order Artiodactyla; family Bovidae; genus Redunca; species Redunca redunca. Next base: position 417,980 of record SJYQ01004898.1, read on the forward strand.
TGAGTGTGTGAGTGTGTGTGTACGCACACAGACATGTACGCATCCTGCTGGCTTTGTTTCCCTGGATCCACAATGCCCCCACTTTACAGTTCCCCCACACACACCGGCCCCAACACTCACCCTCGTATCCCCGCAGGCCCATGAGAAGGCAAATTCCAGAGACTTAAGGCGCACGTCTCCCGTCCTGACTCCCCCGTCTCCTCTGGAATGCCGCTGTGTGCGATGAGGCCCAGGTGAGAGGCGTGGAGACGGTGCGACCTGCTCCTCCAGGGCGCTCACCGATGGAGCACGCACGTGGTCCCGGTCAGGGACAGCCTGCTGACCCACGGCTGGTGGGTCAGGGCGATCCGCCACGCGGACGTTCCTCCTGGGCACGGGCCTGTGCAGATGAGGGGCACGCCCAGCCTGGGGCTCCCCTGCACTGCTGGCGAGGCTGCGCCTGGTGTGCACCTTGGGGCTGGAGCGGGGCTGGAGCCAGGCTCGGGCCGCAGGAAGCCTCAGCCAGGGTGAGGGTCAGAAAGCTCCCTCTTGTGGCACCACCCCCCACCCCCCCGTCCACTGCCCCTCCGCCTGGATGTGCAAGAGCGGTGGCAGGGGAGCCCACTAGATATAAGGTTACCCTAGCTTGTTCCCCAGAGGGGAAGTGGCAGAAAAGGCGAGGAGTCCTGACTGCAGAGACGGGGCCCAGCAGGAAGGGCCTCTCTAGCCTCTGCTCCTGGCAGCCACCAGACCAGCACCTGGAGAGGGCCCTTCCGGAGCCCCAGCCGCACAGAAGGGGCTCCACACGGAGACCCCACCTGGTTCCTGGGGTTCCCATGGCCCTGCGTCATGACTCCTGACTCTACCAGGCTACCAGGGCCCGAGAAAACATGCTGTTCTTGTATACAGCAGGTTAAAGAATGCACCCCACCCTCCTGCTGGGCCCCTGCCATGTTAAGCTACATGCCGTGTTCCTCCGTCTACGACTTTTCTCTCCAACCACGTCCACAGACACGGGCTTTCGGCTTTCTGCCCATGGAGCGCTCTAGCGATGCGTACAATCCACCTCAGCCACGGCTGGAAGACTGCTGCTTGGCGCCCACAGCAGACGACACTCTAATGAAGGCTCCTGCAGGGCAGTGAGCATTTCCCTGTCCTGTGCCCCTCCCCCAGCCCCGACACCCTCTCCCTTTGGAAGGTGAGCTCTGATCTGGGCAGACGGGCCCTCTTCAGCACCATCTCTGAGCATCCTCAGTATTTCTCTCCTTCAGTGTGTCCCAAAGGTACCGTGGCCCCTAAGGCCTTTGGTCTTTCGCTTTTAACTCTCCCTGCCGACTTTAAGTGGGTTTCCCAGGCATGGCCCACCCCACACCAACGCCCTGTAGGAGAGGAGCACACAGCTTCCTCGGGAGAGGCTCCCCGGCCCCTGCACACACACCTCCCTGGATGAGGAAGCCCCGGGGCGCAGAGCAGCAGCAGAGTCAGCTGCTGGGAGGAGAGCAAAAGGAAGCACTCGCGTTTCACCAGGATGCCTGCTTCTGCATCGCCTTCCAGCCTACTCCACCTTCCCGGCTGGCTTGCCTAACTCCCACTCCCACAACGGCTCCATCTCCAGGGTTAGGAGAGAGCCGCTGCTGGGCCCAGTCACCTTTCCAGGCAGGTCACCACTCGTGACTGGCCCCCAGCCTTCACCCCGCTTTCCTAGACCTCATCCACATACGTGCGGGGCTGCGTGACTGGGGAGGGTTGGCTGTGGGAGGGAGAGCCCTGCACCTCTCACAGGGCTGGTCTGTTTGCCACCGTCTGCGGCCACGACCTGAGCCCCAGCCCCTCCAGGCCCCGTCACCTACACCTCAGATGCACGGCCCACTGAGCCCCGTCACCCGCGCCCTGGATGCCCGGCCCACTGAGCCCCAGCCCCTCCAGGCCCCGTCACCTACACCTCAGATGCACGGCCCACTGAGCCCCGTCACCCGCGCCCTGGATGACGGCCCCCTGAGCCCCGTCACCCGCGCCCTGGATGACGGCCCACTGAGCCCCNATACGTGCGGGGCTGCGTGACTGGGGAGGGTTGGCTGTGGGAGGGAGAGCCCTGCACCTCTCACAGGGCTGGTCTGTTTGCCACCGTCTGCGGCCACGACCTGAGCCCCAGCCCCTCCAGGCCCCGTCACCTACACCTCAGATGCACGGCCCCCTGAGCCCCGTCACCCGCGCCCTGGATGACGGCCCACTGAGCCCCGTCACCCGCGCCCTGGATGCCCGGCCCACTGAGCCCCGTCACCCGCGCCCTGGATGCCCGGCCCACTGAGCCCCGTCACCCGCGCCCTGGATGCCCGGCCCCCTGAGCCCCAGCCCCTCCAGGCCGCGTCCCAGATGCACGGGTGCAACCCCGTCCTCTGCATTTCACCTTCACCTTCCTTTCCTTGCTGATTCCCTCCCCTAGGCGTGTAAACGGCCTCAGGCCTCCTCAAGTCCTTATACAAAGTCCTTCCTTCAACCCCGGGTCTCTCCTTCTCCCCAGGACAGCGGGCGCTTAAGGCGCAGGCTACACAAGGAGCTGCCGGTCCCCTGCCCTGCGGTCCTTCCCGGCCCAGAGCACCGAGGTTTGCTGCCCCCCGACGCTGGCCCTGCTACGGCACCGAGGGCCTGTCCCTGCCACGCAGTGGGCACTTCAGTCCTCTGACGTGGCACTGCTCTGCTCACTCCACAGACCCGAAAAACGCTTTCTTACTCGAAATTCAACACCTTGGCATCCGTGCCAGTCCCCTGGCCTGAGATAATTACCCATGCAATGGTAAGCTTAATAAAATGACCCGGGCAATGGTAAGCGTAATAAAATGACCCAGGCAATGGCAAGCTTAATAAGGAATGACTGTCAACATGGTTCTTGTTTATACGCCTCAATTTTCAAAGCAGAGATGTTAACCAAGATCTGCTCATTTGAAGTACACACAAAGTATACGTTGGTATTTCTGAAGTAGACACAAAGACCGGGATTAAGTGGCAAATATGCAGCCATCTATTTCATTCCTCTCAGTATTCCGGATTAAAAAAAAAATTACTGAACTCCAGCTGCTTTACAATGTGGTGTTACTTTCTACTGCACAGAGTGAGTGAGTAACGCGCACACATACCCCCCTGTTCTGGGATCTCCCTCCCACTGAGGCCACCGCGGAGCACCGAGCAGAGTCCCTGGCGGTGCGGCGGGTCCGCATCAGCTACGGATTTCACCCAGGGCATCAGCTGTGTGCGCGCCAATCCCAGCCTCCCAGTGCACCCCCCACTGCCCCCTTAAGCTTGTTTTCTACCATAAGCTTGTTTTCTACGTCCATGACTATTTCTGATCTGCAGGTAAGTTCACCTGTACCATTTCTCTGGGCTCCACGTATAAGCAAGAGTATACGGCATCTCTCTCTGGCGTACTTCACTCTGTATCACAATCTGCAGGTCCATCCATCCATGTCACCGCAAACGGCATCAGTTCATCCTTTCTACGGCCAAGTAACACCCCGCTGTGTGTGCATACATCTGCAGTGATACTCGGCTGTGTGTGCAAACATGGACAGTGATACCCCGCTGTGTGTGCAAACACAGGCAGTGACACCCGGCTGTGTGTGCAAACATAGGCAGTGACACCCGGCTGTGTGTGCATACATAGGCAGTAATACCCCGCTGTGTGTGCAAACACAGACAGTGATACCCCGCTGTGTATGTGCATACATAGGCAGTGATACCCCACTGTGTGTGCAGACATAGGCAGTGATATCCTGCTGTGTGTGCAAACACAGTGATACCCTGCTGTGTGTGCATACATAGACAGTGATACCCTGCTGTGTGTGCAGACATCTTCCGTGATACTCGGCTGTGTGTGCAAACATAGACAGTGATACCCCGCTGTGTGTGCATACATCTACAGTGACACCCCGCTGTGTGTGCATACATAGACAGTGATACACCGCTGTGTGCATACATAGACAGTGATACACCGCTGTGTGCATACATCTTCCATGATACTCAACTGTGTGTGCATACATCGGCAGTGATACCCCGCTGTGTGTGCAAACATAGACAGTGATACCCCAATGTGTGTGCATACATCGGCAGTGATACCCCGCTGTGTGTGCAAACATAGACAGTGACACCCCACTGTGTGTGCATACATAGACAGTGATACCCTGCTGTGTGTGCAAACATAGGCAGTGACACCCCGCTGTGTGTGCAAACATAGGCAGTGGGGTGGGCCATGCCTGGGAAACCCACTTCTTGATCCTTTCCTCAGCCAATAGATATTTAGGTTGCTTCCATTTCCAAGCTACTGTAAATAATGCGGCTAGCATACATCCTTCCAAATCATAGTTTTTTCAGGATACATGCCCAGGAGTGGGATCATATAATGGCTCTATTTTAGCTGTTTTAGGAACCTCCATACTGTTCACAGTAGCGTCTACACCAGTTTACATTCCCACCAACAGTGAGGGAAGGCTCTTTTCTCCACAGCCTCTCTAGCATTTATCGTCTGTAGATTTTTTGATGATGGTCATTCTAACTGGCAATACCTCACTGTACTTTGATTTGAATTTCTCTAATAATTAGGGCTTCCCAGCTGGCACAGTGGTAAAGAATGCATCTGCCAATGCAGGAAACACAGGTTCGATCCCTGGGTTGGGAAGATCCCCTAGAGTAGGAAATGGCAACCCACTCCAGTATTCTTGCCTGGAAAATTCTATGGACAGAGGAGCCTGGCAGGTAAAATCCATGGGTTCGCAAAGAGTTGGACATGACTGAACAAACACAGACACAGTAATTAATGATGCTGAACATCTTTTCATGTTTTTTGGCCATACACATGTCTTCTTTGGAGAAATGTCTATTTAGATCTGCCGCCCATTTTTGACTGGGTTGTTTTGTTTCTTTGATACTGAGCTGCATGAGCTGTTTGTATATTCTGGAGATTAATCCCTTATCTGTTCCTTTGTTTTCAAGTATATTCTTCCATTCTGAAAGAGTAGGCTGGATTTTACAAATGGATCAAGCCACTCCATGCATGCGTGAAAGTCACTCAGTCCTGTCCGACTCTCTGCAGCCCCATGGACCGTACAGTCCCTGGAATTCTCCAGGCCAGAATCCTGGAGTGGGTAGCCCTTCCCTTCTCCTGGGATCTTCCCAAGCCAGGGATCACACCCCGGTCTCCCCCACTGCAGGCAGATTCTTTACCAGCTGAGCCACAAAGGAAGCCCAAGAATACTGGAGTGGGTAGCCCTTCCCTTCTCCTGGGATCTTCCTGACCTAGGAATTGAACCGGGGTCTCCTGCATTGCAGGCGGACTCTTTACCAGTGAGCTATCAGGGAAGCAGTCCATATCAATACGGCATCTCAGTGCCCGGATCACGCTTGGGCATTCTGGCCTCATGGTTTGTTGTGGGATTAAAAAAAAAAAATCCTATTAAACCCATTACCAATATACTGTAGGCAGGATTATGAAGAAGTCATTTCCACCACCCGATCCCACTGAGTCTCCTTTGGAGGCTCCCACAAAGGGGCTCTATTTGAGGATTAAGCCCGAAGAGAAGGATTTTAGATGGTATTCTCCCATCCCCTATTCACCCTTCCCACTCTTTTTTTCTTTTGCTCTAGGAAATTTAGGGTCAAATTTACGGTTGAGTCCCAAGAATTGTGGGAGTTGAAGACATGAGCATCCAATGCTTCCTTCTTCTTCCTCTACCCCGACTGACTCTGTAGAGACTGGGAGCAAAGGTTAGATTTCCAAGGCTGGCATTCTGCCTCCGTCTCCCAGAACGTTAAATGTCGGCAAGTTACTCAGCACCAGTAAGTGTCACTTTCTCCAGTGCAAAACACAGACAACAGTGGCCCCCAGGTCACACGGCTGGCATAAGAGACACGCGCCTGGCTCACGGTAGGCACCCGATAAATGCTAACCATGCTATCACTGCTGCTGCTGTTGCTATTAGTCATTGCAAATCCTCTGTGCAGAGACGGGAGCACAGATGTACACATCAACTGTAGTCTGGCTTGCCCAATCTAGACGCTTGTTACTGAAGAAGAAAACAAGCAAAACGGGGAGGTGGGAGGTTCAAGCCTATCTATCCTAAGTTATTACTGACCTGTGCTGTTTCACCAAAACTTTAATAGAAAAGGATTAAATAAACCACTACTTTGGTATTGTTTATATATACGTATATTTTATAAAATGTAGATATATATTTTTTAAAAACTTAACCTGAGTCCTAAATCTCTAGACCAAACTTTATAATTCTAGTATAAAGTCTAGTCTTTTAGTGCTCCTTTTTAGTCTTTATCAAAGTACTATAAAAATCAAAATGACTGAAATGGTCTTTTGCTAAGGCAATTACACAACTTAAAATTGAACAAAGATGTGTTCCAAACACCCTTTTAAACATATACCTCACATATCATTACAGCTCTTAAACAAAAGACCCCTTCCCAACCATGAACTTTTTAAAAGCTAAGCATCCTCCTCTATGTTGAGATGACCCTATTATCACGTTCCAAAGAGAGAGTCAAGAAGCAGCTGATCTGTTAGCCTATTATTGTCAGAACAGCCAAATATCAATTATCCCGAAGCCAGTACCACCACCGTAACTGGCAGGTGCTCCTTGGAAATTCTATTCCACATGTTAACTCATTTACTTAAGAAGCTGAACTTAAACACACAAAAGATCTTTGCGTAAGTGGTATCTTTCTGTCTGGCTCTCATTAACATTAGACTTCATGAACTAACACCTGAGGAAAATGAGTAAAAGATGGAAAGGTGGAAATCCATGGTTCAGTCGCCTAACCCGATGAGATGTCAGAACACCCGAGCTGTCCCAATGGCTCAGGATGTGTGGCACCAACAGCCTGCTGCATCCCAACCACACGAGTCCTCTGCCCTACAAGTCAACTATTTCCGCTCCCATCCTCATCACGGAAGGGGAGACACTAACCCAGGGGGCGCAGCTCTGTTTCACGACGCCTGCATCACACCCGCTTCACTCATCAGAAGGGCGTTGTTGTCCTCTGCACACTTAGAAAACAAGCTAGACAATTCTGCCATGCTTTATGTCTTTCTGAGACTGAAGACTTCACACGAACTGAAATTTAAGACTACGCTAAGGTCTAGACAGTATGACCATCCTGGTGGTTCTCTAAAGATGTGAAAATGTTTGAGTTCTTTCATCATTGTGTATAAGAATTGACTTTTTTAGAAAAGATCATATTTCATACGTGATAAGGTGCAACAATTTACTGGAACTCAGTATTTGGCCACTAGCAAGCAATGTTAGGGTATTGCAGAGTCCTTGAAAACTTTAGAAATTACTGTTGAAAGTCCCTCTTAAAGTATGATATTAGACAAGTCCTCTGTCTATGTAGAAGTCAAGGCAGACCGCCGACTTGGGGATATTGTTTTTTAGATTAAAACTACACCATGAAATTGTTGGCACGGACAACAATTTGGTACAGGCTTATAATTTACAGCTGTTTTCTAAATCTTTTTTGTTTTCTAATTCTTTAAAAAAAAAAGAGCATTATAAACATACATAATATGTGGATTAAATAACAGTGTCCTCAAATTTTATAATATACCCATTGAGCTTAGCATATGTATCAGTTCAGTTCAGTCGCTCAGTCGTGTCCAACTCTTTGAGACCCCAGGAATCGCAGCACACCAGGCCTCCCTATTCATCACCATCTCCCGGAGTTCACTCAGACCAACATCCATCGACTCAGTGATGCCATCCAGCCATCTCATCCTCTGTCGTCCCCTTCTCCTCCTGCCCCCAATCCCTCCCAGCATCAGAGTCTTTTCCAATGAGTCAACTCTTCGCATGAGGTGGCCAAAGTACTGGAGTTTCAGCTTCAGCATCATTCCTTCCAAAGAAATCCCAGGGCTGATCTCCTTCAGAATGGACTGGTTGGATCTCCTTGCAGTCCAAGGGACTCTCAAGAGTCTTCTCCAACACCACAGTTCAAAGCATCAATTCTTCGGCGCTCAGCCTTCTTCACAGTCCAACTCTCACATCCATACATGACCACTGGAAAAACCATAGC
>SJYQ01004898.1:428980-461187 GCA_006410935.1 Redunca redunca
GACAGAGGATGAGATGGCTGGATGGCATCATGGACTCGATGGACGCGAGTCTGAGTGAAATCCGGGAGGTGGTGATGGACAGGGAGGCCTGGCGTGCTGTGATTCATGGGGTCACAAAGAGTTGGACACGACTGAGCAACTGAACTGAACTGATCTGGGTTTTGTTAGCTTTACTGTCATTATTAATAAAAAATACTGTAGAAAGGCAAAGCTCTTTAAAAACGGCCATTCAAAAGCAGTATATTAATAGGTGACTTTTCTATAGACCATGAATCAGCTTAAGTTGTTTTTCTCCTTTTTACTATCACTACTCACCCCACTCACAGGGCCGTGAGACCATTTCCAGGGCCGTGACTCATCCTCCCGAGCTCCAGCCTACCCTGCGGTGACGTCTCTCCCTCTCGTCTACTAGTCATCGTCCCTGCTCCCCAGTGCGGCATCGACCGCTCGGGCCCTGCCTCCTGTTTGCGTGTCAGCCCGCAGCCTCATCTCCGGGGAGTTCGATTACACGCTCTAATCTCTCTCGTGCAGTTGCCAGCCTGTCCTGCAGACAACCCGGCCTTCCCTGTGCTGGGCTGAGCCTCTTTTATCAGCGTAATTAACGCATAATTTACAGAGCAATCACATGGTTATATATGTACTGTCAGCTCTTCTCATTAACCTTTTCTTTTTAAATCCATTTCTAACACTCATTTCTCTTTGGAAGGGATTTTTGTTTTTAATGGCAGAGGCTGAACACAGGAGAGAAGCAGATCTGAATAAAGAAAAGCGGAAGCACAGAATATAAGGAGTCACATCAGGGGAAGACGTCTTTCTGATTATCAATCAGGTTGAAGAAAGATGAGGTGAATGCCAGTCTGTATACTACACATTTTCAACAAAATACTGAAACTTTCTCCATATTAAAAATAGAAGAAAGTGCCAGTGACATGCTTAGTACTGGATACTGAGTATTTTTTGGCTTCAAATGTACCTTGAAGCTAAAAACAAAAAAGCCAGAAGACAGTCCTAACACATACACTTTCCTTCCCTTTAGCAGGGTAAGGCGTACAGCTAAGCGGCAGCGCTGTGCCGTCCAGGACTCCCCTCAGGAGCCGCAGCACAGGACCTGGGCTCGGGCCGGCACACCGCCAGGGCAGGGGGCAGGGGGCAGGGCGTCCAGCGCCGACGGAGGAGGGCTGGGTGGGCACGGCCGCCAAGATGGGTCTTGGCCGGAGCCGGGTGCAGTGCTGCCACCGCGTCCACCCCGCTGAGAGGACAGTGAGACCGGGAGAGTTCTGGCCCGGCCTCTCCTGAAAGATGGAGACGCACAGAGGGCTCAGGACTCACCCACCGCTCTCCGGCGCCCGCGATCCCCCGAAGGAAAGGCCCATCCACGCACCCATCCCCCAACACCCGAGGGAAACGGAGAAACAACTAACTCGATGCCACTTTCTACTCGATTCACAGCGGCCAGATAGATAGATGTCTGCTGCTGCTGCTGCTGCTAAGTCGCTTCAGTCGTGTCCGACTCTGGCTCCCCCGTCCCTGGGATTCTCCAGGCAAGAACACTGGAGTGGGTTTCCATTTCCTTCTCCAAGGCATGAAAGTGAAAAGTGAAAGGGACGTCGCTCAGTCGTGTCCCCACGGACTATGAGCCATTGCCTTCTCCAAGATAGATGTCTCCTCTTTTTAAAGTGCCTGATGTTCTAGGAAAACATGCAGATGCGTTAGCAGAACTGAAACCAACTGCTTATTACTCAGGCTAGACCAGATGCCGTGGTAGCAACCTCTGGAGGAACAAAGTGGAGGACGACCAGAATAAGGAGAAAGTGCTTCTGGGGTGGTGTCAGAGTCTAAGAGCGTGTGTGTTTACAGGTACGAGCCTTAGGACATAAAGATTCTAAGTAAACAACTAAATATCAAAGCAATATCTAATGCACTGCATTAAAAAGTAGAAAGAAGTCTGATCAAAACAGGCAGCCAGGCACTGACCTATTTAGTAATAACATTATTATGACGAATTTACATACACCACAAATTCCAAAAGGAGTTTATTAACTGCTTTAAAAGAAATTGACGTTAACCTCAATAAATCATACTTTTCTCCCTTTTCAGAGTTTGTAACTAAGAACTAAAATGCTCTTGGATAAAATAACATATCCTTCAGGAATATAGTTTAAACTAACTTGTTTCTTGTCCAAGAAGTTATTTTAGTGTATATTACTAATAAAAATGCACAGAGGCACATACATCCAGTTATGGAATATCTTTTAAAATAAAAGACTAATAAAAACAGCAATATAAGTCTCCAAGCCTTCAACATGAGATATTTAAATAGCTAAAATAAACAATTATCATATTAATTAGAAGTTACTATAAATGCAATCCTATTCATTTTAGCAAAGTATTTACCATACCTGGGCTTCCCTTGTGGCTCAGCTGGTAAAAAATCCTCCTGCAATGCAGGCAACCTGGGTTCAATCCTTCGGTTGGGAAGATCCCCTGGAGAAGGGAAAGGCTACCCTCTCCAGTATTCCAGCCTGGAGAATTCCGTGGACTGTATAGTCCATGGGGTCGCAAAGAGTTGGACACAACTGAGCGCCTTTCACTTCACTTACCATACACACTGCAGGTACGCATATACAAACAGAACTTCGTGATCTAAAATTTATAAGAACAAAAGAAAAATCAGGTGGCATGATTCCCATGCCAGTTTTGTTCCTAAGAGCAGACAAACAGATGGACCTCCACGGCTGCCTCACAGGGTAAGGATGGGCAGTGTCTCTGGCTTTTCCTGAATTAACTTCAAAGCCTGGTCTGGGAAAGTAAGTTTAATAACAAGTACTCTCAAAAGCTGTTGTGCTTTAGTATCTCATCCACAGCTCCTGAGAAATTTACCCAACACTAAAACAGTTTAGATTAAAAGAAGCTAAGTCTTCTGAAAGTGAAGACAAAGACCCTATTTGTGATGTAAAAAAAAAAAAAAAAGGATTCAGAAGCTCATACTTCCCGTGAGACAGAAAACGGAGAGCTCCAAGACCTACCCACCACTTCCCACCAAGACCGTATCCATTATTTGGGAACGTCATTTCTGCCTATTGTAGCTCTTTTTATATCTGTATTTCTCAACTCTCTTTCCTTGCCTCCCTGAATGCCTGAATTTTTGCTTTCTGCTCATACAGCATATCATTAATAAATAGGAAACTTATACCTTTTAAACTGTGCTGTTTTAAAATTAAATAAAAGCCACCGCTTAAACTGTCCTTACCGTCTCCCAACAAACTGCTCTACATGTGCTGAAGCTGGCCAAGTCATGTGAGATCACAGACACCTGGGCAGCACTGGCTTAGCCCTCTCTTCACCAAACTTCTTTTAAAAGTGGGCATACGTTTACTGACATATGATGCAGGTGCAAAAATGCCTTAAAGAAACCAACAGCGCCGCCCGCGTTCCTTTACCAATCGGCCGCACCTGCGTTTCCAGGCTGCTCTCCTAGCTCCGACCTGCGCCCTGACTGCCACTCCGCCCTCAAGCCAGGCTGCCCACAGCCTCCCACAGCAAGTCCTCCAGGGCCACCCCTCCAGCCGCCTTCCCAGGCAGGCAGAGCCCCCTCCCCCTCCTGCAGTCCTACAGTATCTGATGGCTTCCTTTAGAACCACCACCACCACGCTGTCTGGAGTCAGGACTTCGTGAAAGGAATTTTACTAAAGCCCCCAAAACTTGACGAACAAATTTACGCCAATATGCTGGATGTTAGCTAACGCTCGCTCCCCACGCTGGACCACATGTTCCCTGGGAACAGAGCCACCATCGCCGCTGTACACTAGGTCACCTGCGCAGCCCAGCAGGGGCCAGCTTCTCCGATACTGGCTGCCAACTCTCCCTTCATTGGCCCCACGCACCTACTTACTTACAACTTCAGGAACACACGGCCACCTGATGTCCCTTAAACCCACCATATTTCTGTGCCTTTACTCATGTTATTCCATGTTCCTTCCTTTTAGTTATTTCATGAATCTTCTGCCGCCTTCCAAGGATCCATGAAAAAAATACTGCTTATTTCGTGACCTTTTATCATCCTCCAAGGCTCACAGCCTGTCTCAACCTTTGGGAAGTCTTCCCTGCATCCCTCAATCAAAATTCCCTCTTTCCCATGGTTTCAAGTCATTCTTGATGTAAACACTGGTGGAAGCATTTAATAAAGTGTGACTGAGAGCAGGGTCTCATCAGATACAAAGCTCCCAGGGAGCTGAGACCACATCCTTCATTCCTCCTCACCCCCAGATACATGCCCAGGAGAATTTATAAGTGTTCCACAAATACATTTAAATAAATGCTTAGCTGACTATTCCCAGCACAATAGTACAGGATGTAAATTAATGGTTCTACCATCAAGATGTGAATAAAAAAAAACAGCATGTCATTGACAGTCTTAGATTCTTAGACATTTTCAGTGCCTTTAAAAATCCAGTTTATTTCATTAAGAAATATTAACTTTTAAGGTTCATCTGACTTTACAAGAATCCAGTATGTAGAAAACTGAATTTCAAGAGTCTTCCCAGAGCACTTAAGTTTCTCTCATGCAAATAACGTATTTCTTTTTATTATAGTTCTATCCCAATAGACTAGCAGTTCCTCGAGAACAAGAACTAAACTGTCTTTAAAATATAAATCTACATTTAATTTTTTAAATTAGTATAACACTATTTCAGAGAGGCCAGAAGGGAGGAAAGGAGAGCATCTGTAACCTCATTACTTGCACCCAGATTAATTAATTTATTAGAAGTTAAATTTTCTTCTTTTCCTTTCAAATATTTAAAACGTGCGTATCTTATAAACTTACCATTTGTGATACGGTGTCATCCACTCCTTTTCGCGTGCCCCTTTTCACGTTGTTATCTACTTTGCCCGTTGGTTTTTCCTGGATACCCAACCATCCGAAGGATTAACTTTAGCTGTTTCCCTTCACATGACACTGTTTGCTTCCACATTTCACTGCTGCACATCACGGTCCTTATTTTTAATCATTTTCCGTAAGCGAGGGTCCCTTATGCTAAATTACTGAATCAAAGGTTATGAACATTCCTCTTGCTGCTGACGCACACCCAACATGTTTTCAGTTAGAGCTGCATGTTCCTCTTAGTTTCATTTTCCCTTATATTTAACCCTCGAGCCAATGGGTAAGAAGCATGTGTCATCTCTGCCAGCTCCCACAAACCTACTTCAGAACCATTCACGTGCCATTCGCATTCAGTACATGTTCAAATACTCCTCACTAAGAGATAAAGTGTGGAACACACTGCCCACTATTGTAATCTCACCAGTGTCTTTGCAGGCTACCCAACCAATACGGACACGGAAGCAGAGCCCGCGACACAGTGAGGGGCGAGACAATGCCACAGGCCTGCCCTTGCGACTGGGGCATGGGGATCACAGCGCTTAAGGAAGCCTGCTTTTGTCGGCACGCCAAATTCTAACGTGTGTGGTCAAGTCACACAGATTCTTTTCCCGCATACCAAGCCTGCAGGGGGCAAGCTGGATGGCAGCGTGGGGTTCATGCTCCTCAGGCTTCAATCTTGGATCTCTGTTACTCACAGGGTTCTATAACCAGGGAGTGAAGAACTACTGAGCAATTTATTATGACTACACCATAACCTACGCTTCCGTATAATTCACACACACAATCGCTTTTATTATAATGACACTTTGGTAGTGGTATTTTTTCGGTCAGTCATCAACTCTTCAGGAGAAAAATATGTATTTACATACAACTTATAGATTTAAACAACCAAGACATCGCCTAGTGAAAAGCAGATGGCTTTACTCCCTTTTTCCAACTTGAGTAACTGTAATTTTATTTTGTTGCAAAAGAACACTCAATTAGACCAGAAAGCCGCTATATTCTAAAGCATAATACAGGCGGCCCCTTGGATCACAGCGCGTTTCTGCAGAGCACCTGTCAGCATGATCTGCACTGAGAAGCTATTGAACACTTAAATGACGGCTGTGGAAACTAGTCGAGTAGTGAGGTCGGCAGCACAGGCTCTATTTTCCTCCGATGGATATAACTTTTACCTATGAATGTACGGGTCTGGCTAAAAATGGCTGGTAACCCTAACCTATGTATTTTGAGAGTTGTTTCTCCTAAAATAGAAACAGTCCAGAAAAATTATTAGAATGGCTAGAATCTTTTCTGTTTACCCACAAAACAAAGGAAGAAGATGAAGGAATATTATTTACATGTATAGAGTTTGGCTATACATGTAATGGCTTAAAATGCTAATTCAAAATATAAATTAATTCATCATTTTACAAATAATTTACTATTCCCTGTTTAAGGGACTAATAAAGGCAGTACAACAGGGCTGTCTGTTTAATCTATATACCCTGTCAGTTTAATCTATACACTGAGCACATCCTGAGAAATGCCGGGCTGCGTGAGTTACAAGCTGGAACCGAGAGAGGCGGGAGAAACATCAACAGCCTCAGACGTGCAGATGATACCACTCTAGTGGCAGAAAGCGAAGAGGAACTAAAGAGCCTCCTGATGAGGGGGAAGGAGGAGAGTGGAAGGGTCGGCTTAAAACTGAATATTACAACCCTAAGGCCCTGGCGTCGGCCCCGTCACTTCACGGCAAATAGAAGGGGAAGAGGTGGAAGCGGCGACAGAGCCCCTCTCCTCGGGCTCAGAATCGCTGCAGACGGTGACGGCAGCCATGGAGTCAGGAGACGGCTGCTTCTCGGCAGGAAAGCCTAGACGGAGTGCTGAAAAGCAGACACCACTCTGCCGACAAAGGTTCATATAGTCAAGGCTGTGGTCTTCCCAGCGGTCACATGCGGTTGTGAGAGCTGGATGGTGAAGAAGGCAGAGCGCCAAAGAACTGATGCCTTCAAGCCGTGGTGCTGGAGGAGACTCCTGAGTCCCTCGGAGAGCGAGGAGACCAAACCAGTCAATCTTAAGGGAAATTAACCCTAAATAGTTGGAAAGACTGATGCTGAAGCTGAAGCTCCAGTATTTTGGTCACCTGATGTGAAGAGCCGACTCACTGGAAAAGTCCCTGATGCTGGAAAAGATTGAGGGCAGAAGGAGAAGAGGACATCAGAGGATGAGAGGGCTGGACGGCATCACTGATGCAACGGACGTGAACTTGGGCAGACTCCAGAAGATGGTGAGGGACAGGGAGGCCTGGCGTGCTGCCGTCCACGGGGCCACAAACAGGTGGACACGACTGGGCTACTGAACAACAACATTTAAGGCAATGAATTTAAGAGGGAAAAGCTCCTTTAAAAGAAAATAAATGTAGTAGGCACATGATTTGTATGAATACAGCAACCATTCTTTAAGCTCCTAAGACTGAGTGTCTTTTAAAACTACAGAGAACTGGTTGATAAAATTACTTGTCAGAGAATTTTCTGACAAAATTGAGAAACAGGATAATGATTTGAACGTATAGGTATGATTCACAATCAACCTATTGCCAAAAAGGTTATAAGCAGATTATAGCAAGAGAGTTTGTGAGACCATTAAAATATAAAAATGAATAGCCAGTCCAGAGAATAATGGTTCCTCACCTTTGGGGGGCAGAGAGAGGTCACTGAAATTTTGATAAAAGCCAATGAAACTTCCCAAGTTCCCAGGTGAACACACAAATAATTTTTCCTATTATTTCAAATGGGTTCATGAACTCCCTGAAGCTGATACATAGAGGATGGTTTAAAACCTCCAGCCACAGTGAGCTAGAGGAGAAATCTACCCCATCAAAGCCTAGGTTACTAAAGGTACTGTAATTAAAATGAACTGTGACTCCAACCCTTGCAGCCAAAGCAAATATTAATAGAAAGCACAACAGAAATAATTCTCAGTGGCCGACAGAAGGAACGTGCCAGTCTGCCAACTTCACTCTGAAACCAAATCCCTGAAAAACCTGTCATGTGAGTTCTTATAAATGGATGGCCAGACATCTGAACAGACCGTGTCACGGGAGATGCAGATGAAGAAATATTTACCGTATAACTGCATTTAAAAAGACTGGTAAGATATTAGGGAATGATACTAACTAACCAGCTTTCGGATAACCTAGTTTGATATAAAGAAATGAAGTGATGTCTCCACTCTCCAGCTTCATGTTCATTAGAGCCTCTGATACAAAATGAGAAAATTTTCACTGAGTCTAGACCTAGTCTAGACAGCATATTAAAAAGCAGAGACATTACTTTGCCATCAAAGGTCTGTCTAGTCAAAGCTGTGGTTTTTCCAGTAGTGGTGTATGGATGTGAGAGCTGGAGTATAAAGAAAGCAGAGCCCTGAAGAACTGATGCTTTTGGACTGTGGTGTTGGAGAAGACTCTTGAGAATCCCTTGGACTGCAAGGAGATCCAACCAGTCCATCCTAAAGGAAATCAGTCCTGAATATTCATTGGAAGGACCGATGCTGAAGCTAAAGCTTCAGTATTTTGGCTTTCAGTATTTTGATGCGAAGAGCCAACTCATTGGAAAAGACCCTGATGCCGGGAAAGATTGAAGGCAGGAGAGAAGGGGACGACAGAGGATGAAACGGTTGATGGCATCTCTGATTCAACAGTCATGAGTCTGATGCTCCAGGAGATGGTGAAGGACAGGGAAGCCTGGCGTGCTGCAGTCCATGGGGTCACAGAGAGTCAGACACAACTGAGCAACTGAATGACGACAATAAGACCTGGCCTAGACCCTAAAAGTAGGCACTTTCCACACTGAAGTGGACATTTGAGACCTTAAGTTAATACATACAAGGCCCCAAACGGGGTCTCCCGACCCACTCAGAACTGTGAAGATTAGACAGGGTTGGCAGGGTCTGACATTTGTGTCTTACCAGCTATTATATAACCCTTCAAGAATATATATATTTATAATTTATTTAACATGACAGGCTGTAGATGCAACTATAAATATGGGCTGGAGGTCGGAAATGGTTTAGAAATGTTATGTTGATGAAAAAATAATTAAAAACTGAAAACAAATACTTTACATGAAAAAAAGAATACATATATTTAAAACTGTAGGTCACTATAGAAGCCTTTTTAACTTAAGCCAGATTTAGTTAAAATGATCTGATTTTTACTCAATGTAGACATTTACTGTTAAGGTCACTACAATCCCTAATCTTAGCTAATTTATCTATATCTATCCTGAATCAATCTCTTGCTTCCCACTTTTTCTCTCTGGTCAAAGTTTTAAGGAGTTGGAAAATATACTCAGTTCAGTTCAGTCACTCAGTCATGTCCAATTTTTTGCGAGCCCACGAACTGCAGCATGCCAGGCTTCTCTGTCGATGACCAACTCCCGGACCTTGCTCAAACTCATGTCTATTGAGTCAATGATGCCATCCAACCATCTCATCCTCTGTCGTCCCCTTCTCCTCCTGTCTTCAATCTTTCCCAGCCTCAGGGAAAATATACGAAGCAGTTTTTAATGAAAACAGATTGATTAAAGACTTATTTCTCTATGAGTATCTCACTGAATGTCTGGGATTTATCAAAGCCATTTGCTCTCAAATGCCTCCATTTGGCTTCAGCTCTGTTGGTAGAGTTAACCTTTCATTCATGTCAAATCACAGCAGAATCACACCTTACTCCAGAATTAGGTTCTAAAGTCGTCATATGAAGAAAAACTGCACACAGTCAAAAAATTACCTCTGAGTACCTCCTTAAACCAGAAAGAAATGGCATCCCACTCCAGTATTCTTGCCTGGAAAACCCCATGGACAGAGGAGCCTGGCGGGCTACGGTTCATGGGGTTGCAGAGAGTCAGACACGACTGAGCAGCTAAACCACCACCACCTCCTCCTGAAACCAGCTGGTGAAGCGGCGTCCCCAGCTGGGCCGGCACAGCCCGCGTCCCTCGGCGCGGCTGGGGGCACTGCTCAGCCTGCTGAGGACGGAGGAAGGGAAGAGCACGTCTCACCCCCGCCGAGGCCCACGCTCCCACCCCCGCCGAGGGTCACGCCCGCCCCCGCGCCGAGGCCCACGCTCGCACTGAAGGCAAGGCAGCGAAGGCCCACACACTCTCACCTACTCACGTTAAACAGCGCTTCCCCCAAGCACGCTCTCTTCTTCCAGGGAGATTAAGTATCAACACTTGAATTTACAAAAGTTAAATATGACACAATGATGTGAGATACTGTTTGCACTAAAAATTCTAAAAGCATCAATAGTTCTGATGCCATGCAACTTCAATGTTTCTAACTTAGCCATATAATGTGCTACCTTTTTTTTTATGGTCTCCATATACAAACTGGTCAGGAGATGTTTTTGTGCTCAATGTTCTAAACTTTCAATATTCCACTTAGCTGACAGAAATTCAGATTCTGAGGGACAATTTCAAATTTCACCTGGTCTCCTTAAGCCTTCCTTCAGTCAGGGATTACAGTATAAAATTAAGCTGAAGTCTTAAGGAAACTCCACAGAAATTCCTTTCCTTTCTATAAAAGTGAGAGGAACACCAGGGAGGATGTGGGATAATTCAGATCACACTGCCTGGTGAGCATTCCTGTGTCTAAAAACGGAATCAGATGCCTGTCGTTAAGGCCATCACCTGCAGAAATGGGTGAGGGCAGGCCACAGCGGTCAATCAATGATCATCCTGTGGACGGAAGAGAATGTATTAAACACACAGACACACACACACACAGACACACACACACACACACGAACAAAGTCTGTAAGAACTGGGAACCGGAGAAAAACACACCTGCCTGGCACAGGCAATGGGCTCTTCTGAAGCTTTACATTAATCAAACACTTTGCATGGCAATACCATTCTTTAAATTGCAGCATAAGACTTTCACAACCTACAGTTTTAGGGTTGCTATTTGGGCACAATGGAAAACCAAACTGAATTTACTAGTGACTTTTCACAAGTTATTCTCTCTCTTTGTAAAGGGGGGAGAGGGGGTTGGAGGATTAAACGTCAGCAGAATTGTTTTAGAAGCTAATTTCTGGGAGAGAGCTGAGATGGGAAGTGCCTTTGCAAAGGAGCCTCTGTGCTCAACTCACTGTCGTGAAGACGCCTTTCCAACACCCTAGAAGAATTCTTCCTCTTCAGGCCCAAACACCTCTGCCCAAAAGATGACAGACCCATAGATCTAAGTGATACATAACCAGGTTATTTTCCGATTTAAACGTATAAAGAACAAGGTAACACACCACCAGGACAGTACCGTGTAAAGCTGTGACACACACTGACTGACAGCGCCCTCCCTGGCCAGGCACCACAGGGCCACCTGCATGAGCTGCTTCCCGACAGGAGGTCCTGGTAAGCAACAGGGACCGATAAGCCTCCACCAACCAGAGGAGCTCGGGAAAGGTCAAAAGGAGACACCACCCGTCAGACCACCTCCCAGGGTCCTGCTCTCTGGCGTCCACCTTGGCTGAACAAGGCGTGCGCCACCAGGAAGGACTCTCCGTCAGAGTGACTGGCTAAAGACAACCCGGAAACTAATCTCATCACCATAAATCCCGAGACCGCCAGCCATGAGACAGGGCAGTTCTCCTGGGTTCCCTTACCCTCCTGCTTTCCGCCAGGTGTCCTTTCCCAATAAAATCTCTTGCTTTGTCAGCACATGTGTCTCCCTGGACAATTCATTTCCGAGTGTTAGACAAGAGCCCAGTTTTAGGCCCTGGAAGGGGTCCCCTTTCCTACAAGAAAACTAGTCTAGTTTTGTAATATTTCAGCAATTTAAAAATTTTTTTTTTTGTATTCTTTGGGGCGGCTTTTTGAAAAATGGAAAAAAGAGTAAGTCTAGAAAGTCTCCACTGTGGTTACCGCCTCACTTAACAGCAGTGACTGAACACCTACTAAGTGCCTGGCAGGGACCCAGGCGTGCTGTCATGCCCTCGCACGTAATTCTTGGGGAAGATATATGCCCCTATGGTTTTAGAAGATTTAATGAAGTGCCTCATCTTTAACTGATTATATAACCAGTTAGTCTATGCTCAAAGTGTATTTTATTGTCTAATTGCAACAACTGGAAGCGTCTTGTTACTCCTTTTGAGTTGGTCCTTTTGTTTATTCATTGAGCCATCCATCTATCCATAGCTGCCCAACAAGATCTACATATGTAAATTCGCAAAGACAGTTTCTGTACTTAAAGAAGCATGCTTCTTCCTTACCTGAGAAAGGTTCAAGATGGAACAAAACCAATCATTTGGCAGATCTAATGAAAAGTTTAGGGTGCTCAGGTAACAGATATGGAAGTGTCCTTTAAAACTATAAAGTGCCTTTCTAATGCAATATATTATTACTGAACAAAACTACTTGCTTCCTCTGACGACTTTAGTCCCTCATGCTATTATTATGAATATCAAGAGTCCTTTTCTAACCTGGATTGCTACTTTCAGGAACCAAGTAAGGCCTATCCAATTCCTTCTTTGATAAGTTCAGTTGTGAGCATTGCACTGAAGACATCCAGCACCGTGCCAATCTACCCAAGTTTGAAGAAATTATGTCCTCTGAGGGTTCGGAGAAGGCGATGGCAACCCACTCCAGTACTCTTGCCTGGAAAATCCCATGGGCAGAGGAGCCTGGTAGGCTGCAGTCCATGGGGTCGCTAAGAGTCGGGCACCACTGAAGCGACTCAGCAGCAGCAGCCATTTATTATGGCTTAGTGGAAAGAATATGGGATTTAGAATTAAGATTTGAATTCTGGCTTCATGTGAGTTTCAGCAGCGCAAGCTCTCTGGGACTCAGTCTCCACAACAGCCCAAATAGGGTGCAGACACCCCAAGACAGACACTACGCGGGTTAACTGAGAAAGAACCGTGTTCAGCGCAGCCACGTGTGAGAACTCAGCATTTCCCTTGTACCTATTTTAGAACAATGTACAACCTATTTAGCAGTTTTATTTCCTCTGTTACCAGACAGTAAATACTCTATAGGATTTTAGTTATTTTTTCATTTAGGACTCTCCATTCTCATGTAAATAGAACTGTGATCTCAGTATCTTTCACTATCTTAACTTTCTTTGTGTGCATCCCCACAGTGCCTTGTGGGGATATTGGCTAAGCACATTTAACAAACCATAATAAGTAGGCCCAAAGGGTATTTTCATTCATAAATGTCTTTAATAAAGAGAAAATAAGGAGGAGTATCTGAAACCACGATAGATTATACAATATCAACTTGGCAACATATGGTGAGAATCCATTACGAAGATCATCTAGTCTTTCTTAAAGTCTCTGCATAAGGCATACCCATCTTAAGTTTCTCCTAAGTATGTCTCCAAAAAGTCAAAAAACAAACAGGCATATTTAAAATTTTTTCCTGTAACAATATACTTTTTTTTCCCACATAAAACTGAGAGTATATGTTTTCTATGAAATCACCCTTAATAAATATAATAATAATGAGACTGAAAGCTATACAAGTCTAAAAGAAAAAGCCTGGCTGGAGGAGGGACACTGTCCAGGCTGCACCACAGACACGCAGCAGCATCTGAAGTAGCAAATGAGAACGGACAGACGCGGCCTGAAGAAAAATCCTGACGCAACACAGTGTTCATAAAAGCATAAGCATCTCTAAACTAGCATTAGGTGGAAGAAAATCTGCTGCCTCTTACTATATTTAAGTATTCTGAAGAGAACCATTTGCTAAGAAAGCCCTGCCATGCTGCACTAAATCGCTTCAGTCGTTTCCAAGTCTGTGTGACCCCAGGGACGGTGGCCCGCCAGGCCCCACTGGCCATGGGACTCTCCAGGCAAGAACACTGGAGTGGGCGGCCATCTCCTACTGCAGGGATCTTCCCGACCCAGGGATCGAACCCGACTTTCTCACGCCTCCTACATTGGCAGGCGGGTTCTTTTGCTGCTAGCGCCACCTGGGAAGCTCCAAGAAAGCCTTCGGGTCCAAGAAAAAGAAACATCAGTTATAAAGAACCAAAAAAATTTTAATACCATAAAGGTATTCAGATGTTCAATTAGCCTAACCAGTGCTTGAAAAGGTGCTATAAACTTGCCAAAACAATCGTGCCTGAATAGTAGAACCATGCTTCTGCTGAGCCAGAGAGCGATGCTAGAACTAACATTAAACTACTTCCTTAAAAGAGCCATTAACTTCAAAATGAGTATACGCTGCTCCTTAGAGGAAACTCAGAGCATCAAACACAAGATAAAGAACCAGGCAGAAGCTGGGGAGGGGAAACCGGATGCAGGGTGAGGAGCCTGGTATTGGAGGTCTGATAAGGAACCCGAGGCTCGGAAACTGAATGAGACATATTTAGAAAAGTGAAATTATAGTACCTGCCATATGAAACTGTTGGAAGCATAAAAAATAAAGCATGAGAGCCGATACATAGTAAGTGCTCAACAAATGATAATATTAAGCTGTGTGTTCATATTACTGGATCTCGTGCAGCACATGAAGAGCAAAAACCCAAATCGAAACAGTGTCCATTAAAGGTTTTCCTTGTAGTTCTCTCTCTCTTTTTAATTTCACCAGTCATTTGATCTTTTTTATGGATCCATTCAGTGATAACTATTTTCAAGCAAAGCACTTATGGCAAGTTGTAAGAAAATCAGGTTTTAATTGCTTTTATTAACCAACTTATTAACCTAATATCATTTTAATGGTAACAATTCCATTTTTCTCAGCAGAAAGATGTAGAATGTACTGCTTCACTTTTCAATCTGACAATTAACCTTGATATTCACCTGCAAAGTGCTCCATGCTGTCAACAGAATAAAATTATCATCAGCTGAATCACAGAGATCTAGTAAGTGGTGAAGGCTGCTGTTCCTGTGACATTTACATTCATAAGCAAAGAGGACTGTAAAAAAGTTTAAAACGCATTTCCAGAAACTCGAAAAGATCATCTCGGTGTTGCGAAGGACACCTCAGCTCTGTGGGCTGCTCATGAGACGCCAGACAAGACAAGGTGAGAGCAAGCCGCCACTCCGGCCCCGAGGGACAGAGCTCCGCGCGCAGGCTTCGCATCGGCAGCTGCGCCGTGCTCGTGGGCGGCGACACCAATAAACCAAAGCAACGCCACCGGCGTCAGACTCGGGGAGCAGAGGGAGGGAGGGGACAGCGGCGGCTCCCGGGGCCAGTGATGCCCTGCTGCTGCCAACCACTCCCCCGAACACGCAGACGACCGTCGGCGCCCTCGGGATGCCAACACGCGGATGGGAAGGCAGGGGTCCCAGGCAAACCGCAGAAGGCAGCGTCGGACAGAGAGAGGAGGCTGGGCGAGCTGGGCAGAATGGCCAGAGCAGCTCAGTGCGCTGGCAGCTGGGGGAACGAAGAAGATCAGGGAGCCAGTCAGGCAGCTTTTGAAAGAAGAGCCATCCAGGCAAAGGACAGAGGCTCGGAGAGACCCCAGGGGCGCACGCCTGGCGCGTCCGACGATCAGGGAAGAGCGCCTGCAAGAGGAGCACAGGGGGCTAGAGGCAGCGAGGCCAGGGCAAGGACCGGGGCCCGACCACCAGCCACGCCACAGGCCACTGTGATGGGCGTCCCGGCAGGAAAGCGCGCTGGCTTCCGCCCTGAAGGACCACTCTCGCACCAAGACCAGACTGCACAGGAGACAGAGGTGGGCGAGCTGGTGGGAAGCCACGGTGTTAATTCCGGCGAGAAAGGGAGGTGGCTCACACGACGAGGAAGGGAGCAGTGTCTAAAGCCTCGGCATGTCCACTCTGAAGGCAGGGCTCAAACAACGTGTGGACAGGACGCATGCAGACGGAGAGAGGAAGAAAGAAATCCAGGATGACTCCAGGGTTTCCTGCTAACTGGGATGGTGGCTGAGCTGCTGTTAACCGAGATGAAGACTGTGGGTGAATTAGACTTGGAATGGGAAACAGGGGTTCAGTTTTGGACCTGTTCTTCTTTTGAGGTAACTAAGAAATATTCAAATGGAACACTGAACAGGCAGCTAGACATAGAGGTTAAAATTTAAGTGACAGTGTTTATTTGAGAGGCAGCTAAGCAAAAATAAATTATAAACAAGAAATCTTAACTATTAACATCAATTTGACTAATCAGTATAATAAATTTTCACTATTACTAATCTTCATTTAGTACCTCTAAGTAATGCTCCATCAATAAAGGTTACATGAAAAGTGAATGTGGGCAAACGGAGAAAATACTTAGGCTCTCCAGTCAGCCTAAATAATCACACCTCAACAATACAGAAAGAAGGCTTAATTCGGCCCTCGAGCACATGTATAATACTTAGAGGTGAAAATGCCCGAAGACTCTGTCAGGCTTTGTCCGTATCTTTCACTGCAGACACAGCAAGCCTCGCAGATTTCGAACAGTGTCGCAAACAGCGCTATTGTGCACCAAAGAAACAAAACTATTTCATGAAGGTTTCCTCCCTAAACAAAACAACTGGATCATGCCTGTTTATTAAGGATGACATGGTACAATCAGAATTGAGTACTGATGTTAAATAAAAATATTTCCATGCAGCTACACATACCGCCATACTCAGGCATTACCCAAGTCAGCCATTTACCTAACAAGATTTTTTTTTTTGGTTATAAAGGCTAATGCATTTGCACAACTTTAAAACAAAACAAAAAATTAAACCCTGTAAGAATCACTACGGTAACTGACATGGGGAGAGGTAAGACTGTCAATGAAGTGAATGAAAAATGGGAATTATCAATTAATAAGGGCTTCCTTGGTGGCTCAGCCAGTAAAGAATCTGCTTGCAATGCAGGGGACCCCGGTTCGATTCCTGGGTCAGGAAGATCCCCTGGAGACAGGATAGGCTGGAGTAGGCACTCCAGTATTCTTGGGCTTCCCTGTTGGCTCAGCTGGTAAAGAATCCGCCCGCAATGCAGGAGAGTTGGGTTTGACCCCTGGGTTGGGAAGATCCCCTGGAGAAAGCAACGGCTACCACTCCAGTATTCTTGCCTGGAGAATTCCATGGACAGAGGAGCCTGGTGGGCTTCAGTCCATGGGGTACCAAAAAGTTGGACACAACTGAGTGACTTTCACTTTCACCAACTGATAAAATATGAATTAGCCAATTATCCTAACCTTAAATATTAAGCAATAAGGTATAAAGGGAAATTACTGAGATGCCTACTCTCCCAGTCAATATTTGCAAATTTTAACTGGTTACTCTACCATTAATCTATACACACACACACTTATATATATATAAACCAAGGGTATGGCTGGCATCATGGAGCAAGAACCCTATATACCTCAAGAAATGGAAACTGGGAAAAAGTGGGAATTATACTTTAAAAGAGGAATAAAAGCTGAAATCATACTAATCAAAGGTTGATTGTAGTAATAATCTGTTTTCCAACTCCTTTCCAAAGGGATCATTTAGCACTTCTACACATTAAGAGGATATTACTTCTTTCTTCAAAATCCAATTATCATCAACCAGGGAGGAAGTCTCAGCATACCTTTCAGAACTGCCTCTGCTTTATCACCCAGTAACTCAGCTCGAGGTCAAGCTCACAGACACTCTGCAGAACCTGAACCTCCTCTGATCTCATCCTTTTCCCTCTTAGTTCACCTTCCTCCTCTCACGGGCTCTCTTAAATCTCCTTCCAACTCCACTCATTAATTTGACTAGCATTTTTTCATTCTAAAACTGAATGTTTTCAGTGAAAGAAGCTAGACACAAAACGCCACACCTTGTAGGGTCCCATTTGGGTGACACGTCCGAAGCAGACAAGCCACAGACCGAGTCAGGCCGTGGTTGCCAGGGCCTGGCAGCGGGGAGGGTGGGGAATGATGGCTCTCGGGATTCGGGTTTCTTGTGGGTGATGAAACGCTCTGGGAGTAGTCTAAGGGCTGAGGCTGCCCGACTCCGTGACTACACTAAACCACTGGATTACGCTCTCCAAAAGGGTGCATTTGTCAATTTAACAAAAGGTCGTCTCCAAAGATCCTCTGAAGGCATTAGGTAAAAGCCCAACACACCTCACTAACCCAGCAGTTCTTTACCAATCCCTGCACTGCAGACGAAGGCCCTAAACTAAGAAGAAGACATTACACTCGGTATATCCTGTTTCAGAGGGGAGGAAAATGCAATGCAAAACCCATTTTAGAAATAGAAAAAATTGAAAATTTGAAAGGAATTCCAGTTGCTCAACGAAATCAGTCATGCAGTGCACTTCATGTTCAATGAGACACAACTGGACAGTTTCCCAGCGAGCTCTTCTTTTCCCACTGCTTCACCGAGCCTGGGGTTGGCTGTTTTTTTTGTAATTGATGGATAACTACTTTACAGTATTATGTTGGTTTCTACCAAATATCAACATGAATCAGCCGTAAGTTTACCCATGTCCCTTCCCACCTGGGTATTGATTGGCTTTTAAAAAGTCTTTCCCCTGATGTTTTCTTGGGGACAATCAGACCCACCCCTAAGGTTCACCCTGACTATCCCAGCCGTCACCGGTATTTCTTTTAACTGTCACCATACATACAGTCTGCCTCCAACAATTTAACATTATACAACTCCTCATATCTGCACGACACTTCAGTGTCCTAGAAGTGCTCATACACATCAGTATATTTGATCTTTTTATCATTCTGTAAGTAGAGCAAGTAAAGATAAAGGACTTGTTCAATTTCTCAGTGGCAGACGTTGGATTAAAATTCTCACTGAATCCAGTGAGAAAGAGGTGCTCAAAAGGCTTTTGCTGAATAACAAACAAGACTGCTAGATGAATTATCTTACCATTTTAATAACATCACACTTCTTTTGTATACCATTTGATACTTTTCTCTATTTCGAGTGAGTCAGTCTTATTTCAACAATTAAGATTCTAATCTCTGAAAGTTAAGAATTCCACATCCCCGGAGCACGGAGCCCTTGGAGACGCAGTGACTAAGATGCCAAGCAGCCCGTGTACACTGAATTTAGTCATATAGACACGGCTGTTGGGCTCATCGTGAGAAGACAAACTGGAAGACACTGAAAATTTTTTATCTTAAAAAAAGATTTTCCCTCTCCTCACAGGAACCTGTATGAGTGCCTAAAACCAAGCTTAGGTTCATATTATCTATATCTATATCTATTTAACAAGTGCATTACAATTCTGTCTACTAACCCCACTGTATCGAAAAGATACTGACCACCAAGCCTCTAGGGTCGCACATAAGACATCCATGTGCATGCCTAGCATTTTAGAGAAAAAACATTCAGTTCTCTGCCTTAATAATTTACTACTGCAAAAAATACTGAGTGCCTCTTACATGCAATATACCATACTGAGAAGATAGTGAATTACATGTCACATGCCTTCACCATCCTCAAAACAAATGAAGACAGTAAATGCATATAACCCTTATAAATAACGGTAACTGCACAACGGCTAACAACTCCTGAGCCCTGTGAGCCGGGGCCTACTCTTGAGTCCTTTCACACACAACTCACACAATCCTCACAGCCTCACGGCATTTTACAGGTAAGGGAACGGAGAGAAACCGCGGACCTAGACCGAGAGGACAGACGTACAGAGCAGAGGCGGTCCTGCCGCAGACCCGAAGCAGCGCGCTGCGGGCGGGGCAGAGCCAGAGGCCCGAGCGGCGCGCGCGGCGCCGAGGTCCCGGGAGAAGACGCGCGGCGGCTGCGCCCGGCTGCCGGGCGGGCACGGCCCTCCTCCTCCGACGCCGCGTCCGACCCCCGCACACCTGCGCGGGCGGAAGGGCCGCGCACCCACGGGAAGCGCCCGTGAGGACGGCGGCGCCACCCGCGCTCCGGAGCAGCTGCGCCGGTCCCCGCAGCGGCCCCGGCGGCTTTCTCTGCCGGAAGCGAAGACCAGGCCGGGCCGACCGCGCTCACCCCGAGCTCCCAGAGGATGGGAGCCTCGTGCCAGCCCACAGGCCGCCAGCAAGGGCTTCCCCGGGGAGCAAGGCACTCGGTAAGAACAAAGGAAGACAGGGGCACAGCCCGCTGCGGTCAGTCCGCAGCCACGCGGCTGCGAGTTCTCAAAAGTCTCCCTGATTAAGTGGTCCCTGAGCCTGACCAGCCAGCATCAGATGGGCAGGACCTCGCACCCCAGAAGGAGAAGGCATGCCTTCCTGAGCCCACTTACGGAGTCTGCGTGAAAAGGTAATGGGAATCATCGTGGAAAATGACAAAAGAATTCCTCTGGAAATCTCAATGCAAGGTGATAGTCTTTACTCACTTATTACTCTCCTGGCGGGAAAAGTAATTACACTCTTCACTGTTGCTGTTTAGTCGCTCAGTCGTGTCAGACTCTTCTGTGACCCCGTGGACTGCAGCCCACCAGGCGCCTCTGTCCATGGAATTTTCCAGGCAAAAATACTGGAGTGAGTTGCCATTTTCTTCTGCAGGGGATCTTGTCGGCCTAGCTGTCAAACCCGATGTCTCCTTCGTCTCCTGCAGCAGCAGGAGGGTGCTCTACCTCTGAGCCATCAGCCAACAATTACAGTGTTGCTCCACTTTTCATGTACTTAAATTTTTCATTCATAATTTAATTTTTTCCATCTGGCTGAGTCACATGTAGGATCCTAGTTCCCTGACCCAGGACCAAACCCGTGCCCCTGGCAAGGGACGTGGCATCCTGACCACTGGGAAGCCCCCAGGGCCACCAGGAACCGAGGCCCACTAACCTCCTCACACACCTACCCCTGTGTGCCCGCGTACTCACGCACACACACATGCACACGAGCGCGCGCGCGCGCGCACACACACACACACACACACACACCCTCCTTCAGGCCCCTCCTTCTCCCGACTCCAAACCCATGGAAGCCCCCAGGATCACAGGAACCGAGGCCCACTAACCTCCTCACACACCTACCCCTGTGCGCCCGCATACTCGCGCACACACACACACACACACCCTCCTCCAGGCCCCTCCTTCTCCCGACTCCAAACCCATGGAAGCCCCCAGGATCACCAGGAACCGAAGCCCACTAACCTCCTCACACACCTACCCCTGTGCGCCCGCGTACTCGCGCGCACACACACACACACACACACACACCCTCCTCCAGGCCCCTCCTTCTCCCGACTCCAAACCCATGGAAGCCCCCAGGATCACAGGAACCGAGGCCCACTAACCTCCTCACACACCTACCCCTGTGCGCCCGCATACTCGCGCACACACACACACACACACCCTCCTCCAGGCCCCTCCTTCTCCCGACTCCAAACCCATGGAAGCCCCCAGGATCACAGGAACCGAGGCCCACTAACCTCCTCACACACCTACCCCTGTGCGCCCGCGTACTCGCGCACACACACACACACACACACACCCCTCCTTCAGGCCCCTCCTCCTCCCGACTCCAAACCCATGGTTCCAGACGGCCTCGCCTTGGGTCCCCTTCTTTCCCCACACCCTTTCCATACACAGATGCCTCCACTTCCATGGATTTAAATATCTTTACGATGACAACTTTTAATTGGTATTTCCAGCTCACGTCCAGCCGCCTGTCTGACGTCTCCACCTGGAAGTGCTAAGTCGCTCCCAGTTATCAGGGCCAGAAGAGGCCTGAGAGCCCACTCCCTCGCAGTCCTCCCGGGAACAGGCGCCTCCCTCTCCCCATTCCCTCGCCTCAATCGCGACCAGATTCCTCCCACATCCCCACCTCTGCGGTCACCCCAAGCCCCACCACTTCTCCTGCAAGACGCATCCCAGTCCAGCCCGTCCAGAAGGCTGTCCTGCCTCCCCGTCGACAAACAGCGGCCTCCAGCCCAGAAGCCTCATGAGAATCAAACGGGCTCAACTCGGGCCAGCCTCACTTTGCACTCGCACCTTGGGCCCCCCCCATCCCAGGCAGGCTCCCCAACGCCCGGGTCCCCTGCCTGCTCCCCGACAGCAGAGCGGCACCTGTCCGCGGCCAGGGGATTCCTCACCTTGGGAACTCACACGGCGTCCCCTTCCGCTCTCGGTTTAGATGTCAGAGGACGTCCCTTGCGTGTTGTCTCATCTGTTCCCTGCCCCTCCCTCCCCGAGCAGTCCTGGATTTCTGCAGTGGCCTCCCAGTCTGCCTTCCCAGGAACGCCTAAGCGCCGCCCGGGCTGGACGCCCCCTCCTCTTGTTGGGACGAACTGAGGCCCCAGCACGGGCCGACTGCACAATCGGCTCTTAGAAAACATTTGTTTGGTGTTAAATGACTCTTCCTGGAGGAGGGCGTGGCAACCCACTCTAGGATTCTTGCCTGGAGAATCCCATGGACAGAGGAGCCTGTTGGGCTACAGTCCACCGGGTCGCAAAGAGTCAGAGATGACTGAGCGACTATTAATTTCAAAATACACCCTACTCAGCTTATTTATTACTCACTTAACCTAATAATAGCTGTTTTTGGAATACAACAGCGCCTTACACACTCTTATTCAATAACATAAGTTTATTTTGCCGTTTCTCCACACCGATACCATTCTGAGCCTATTCAAAGGCTTGCCTATTAATCTCGGGCGGGTGCTTTGTCAAGCATAAAGGTTATTCTTATCCCTGTGACAAACCCTTGCTCTTTAACAACACGGCAGTGTGCACGCCTGCCCTCTCCTCCCTCATCTCAATAAGCACTAATCCGAAGCTGTAGGGGTCAGGGTGTGAGGAGACCCCCTTTCCCAAGCCTCCAGCAGACGGCGGGGCATCAATACGCCAGCCCCTGACTCCGCCCACCTTATGAAGTGAATGTTGCAAGCACACAAACACCCACGTAAGCCTGCCTGATCTCCTGCCTGGACAAGCGTGCTGACTCAAATTCCATCTCTGCTTTGCAGACTAGTCAAAGCTCCCCAGCTGGACCTCCCAGCTCATGGGGTCTGACCACAGAGGAACGGAAGGTCACTGGCTGCATTTACACCTATGTGTCCAACTGAACACCCATCTGACCACCTTCAGCACAGAAGAGTAAAAATCTGCTCAACCCAGTTTACCATCTCCAAAATCCACTATCAGGAGTCCCCAGCTGACTGATAC
The DNA here is from genome assembly GCA_006410935.1 of Redunca redunca. Classification (NCBI taxonomy): domain Eukaryota; kingdom Metazoa; phylum Chordata; class Mammalia; order Artiodactyla; family Bovidae; genus Redunca; species Redunca redunca. Next base: position 451,864 of record SJYQ01004898.1, read on the forward strand.
AAAGCTATACGAAATTTGGTCATGTCTCCAGGCAAACCCCTACTTCCTAAAAAGATGGCAAACAGGGGAGTAATAGAATATTCCAAGTATGGAGAATGATGACGTCAGAAACTTGCCCATCAGTCACCAGGCCACAGACCCACACCTCTGGCAAGCGCAAACACGGGAAGAACTGTTCAACGATTTTTCCTTGCTTTAGACACATCTGGCTTGTATGTAATGCGAAAAGGGAGAAAGAATCAATGAGACAGCTACCACTTGTTTAGACAGTCACCACACCCATATTTACATCTTTGGGGAAGCTACCCTGAATTTATTACTTAAAAACGTTTTATACATTATTCCAAATACTATCTATAATCCATACTCCATGGTTCTTAAATGCTGTATTTTCACCTTAGATGACATAGGAAATTATTAATTTCCCATTAATGCATGTAATTAAGAATGGAATAGGTCTGCTACACAAATATTCTTCATGTATCATACTTTTCTCATATATTTGAAAGTTATAAATAGACAAAGAAAAAAAGCCTCACTTACTAATTCATAAATAGAACTTATAACAAATAAACTAGCTGTTTTAAATAAAACAGCCAGGCCAATAAACTACACAAATTAGGAACCACAGGCTCCAAGAAGGCAAAGGAGAGAGAGAAACTGACTCACAATTCACAGATGAGGAAGATGAAGCCGAGTGCAGCGGCTGGGAAACACGTCCCAGCGCTACCTTGCATCTGAGACTTGAAAACTCCTCTGAAATAAGCAAACAGAGTCATTTTTAATTCCTCCAGAGAAGGGGCACACACTACCTACCTCCCGAGTCGTCCACTGTTTCTCTGGACAGCTCTGGACGAAGATGAAGACTCTGTGTCAAGAAGGAGATGGTCTCCTTCAGATCTGACACAGCAGCGCTTGTTCCACAGCCTGAAACCCGTGGAGCAAGGCGAATCTCCCTCCCATTTCCGGCTCTGAAAACAGGTGAACACAGCTACGGTGCCCCTCTCCCCCCAGACGAGGTAACCCCAGTTCCTTCCCCATGTCCTTTCTGATCGCAGTGAGACTTCCAATTTTCCTTGTTTATATTAACGATATGTACATCTTCCAAGTGTATAAAACATATCCATTCTGTCAGTGAAATCAGCAACACATCGACTATCAGAACTGACTGCTGGACGGGCTTTGTCATGAAACTGTGTCCTCGTCAAAGTGCTGACTTCTCTCTGGTTGGAGGGAAGCCAGACCATACGCTTTCCTGTTTCAAAATCCTATGAGTCCACCTAAAAACAATGCTTTCAATGTCACTTTCACTTTGTTAAAAATAAAAATAAAGAAATTTAACCATACTATATAATATTAATGTGTATACAGGTCTTTTACTTAATTAAGGGCATTTTGTGTCATGCTCTAAAAAATACGTTAGGGGTTGCTGGCTCTTAGAAAATAATAGTGGTCGCTAAGAAGGGTGGGGAAAGACAAATGCGTAACTGTAAGTACCCTTAAAAAACTCAAAATGACCTGCTAGCTTAGTCTCACCTAACATTAAAGTGAAGCATAAACGTAAGCTTGAGAGGTGTTCATTTTTCTAAGCCTGTACTATGTGACACAGTAGTTCCTAGTCATCTATGGTCACCTAAATTTAAATTTTAGTAAAATTATAAATTAATTTACTCAGATCAGCTGTCTCTCAAGTGCTAAATAGCTACTGTGCTGGATGCCAGATACAGACCACTGCCGTCCTCACAGGAAGCTCCGTGCTGCTCTAGACCACTCTCCTGTGCCTACTCTGCAAAAGGGAGTCAGCGCAGCAAAGGCTCAAATCACCTGGCTCTAAGGCCTGAAACCTCAGTTCGGCACCGTGCTGCTGTGTAACCTTGAACAAGTGGTTTAACCTGTCGGAGCCTGTCTTCCCACCTATAAAATACTGTCTAAAACTAGTGCCTCCCTCCTGGAGAGTCATGAAGATTAAGTGAGACAACGCTGGTAAACTACAGACCTCGGGACACGGCCGCGGACACTGGCAGCATCCACAGATGCCCGCTTCCTAGTAGAGCAAATGTATCCATTCCCTCACGGGTCCACCGAACGTCAAATGAGTGCAAAGATCTGACGTCTGGAGATTAAGGAACTCTCAGCCACCTGGGCAGGTCAGATGAAGGAGTTACATCAGGAGACCTGAGGGCAGCGGGTGCCGGAGGGAAGCAAGGCGGGGATGGCTCGGGCACCAGGGGCCGCTCCTCCTCCGGAGGGTTCCGAATCACTGCCAGGCCTCCTCTTCCAGGTGCAGAGAGTGGAGGAAGGGAGGCAGTGTGCACGTGTGCTCGCATGCTTCGTCCCGTCTGACTCTCCGCAACCCGGGGACTGCAGCCCACCAGGCTCCTCTGTCCAAGGATTCTCCAGGCAAGAAGACTGGAGTGGGCTGCCAGGCCTCCTCCAGGAGCATCTTCCGACCCAGGGATCGAACCCGTGTCTCCTGGGTCGCAGGCAGATGCCCCGACAGCTGAGCCACCAGGGAGCCCAGAATAACATGCTGCTTCTACCCAAACAAGGGCTCCCCTGGCGGCTCAGCTGGTAAAGAATCCGCCTGCAATGCAGGAGACCCCGGTTCAGTCCCTGGGTTGGGAAGGTCCCCTGGAGAAGGGAAAGCCTACCCAGTCCAGTATTCTTGCCTGGAGAATCCCATGAATTGTATAGTCCATGGGATCACAGAGTCAGAAACAACTGAGCAACTTTCACTTCACCCAAGTATGGAATTCATTGTACCTTTAAAGGATCCTATTAAGTCCCTAACTTAAAATATACAGACATTCTAAGTAACCAGTTCTAAATGAACATTTACAAAAAGCATAGTCAGAAACCTAAAGGTGGTAACATTAAGAAAAATCAAACAATGCTCTCAAAATAAAAAATACTAATAAATATTGTTTGACTTGCTATGCTTAGTTGATAAAAGATACTGAAGCCAAAGAACAGTAATAGTCCCAGGAAAGAAAACGCTTTGGGCACACTGGAGAATAGCTTTCAGGACATCGTAAAGACAGAACAGCTACAGGAACTAAAATACTGCCTGCTAGACAGTAACATGGAGAAGGCGGTGGCAGCCCACTCCAGTGTCCTTGCCTGGAGAATCCCAGGGACGGGGGAGCCTGGTGGGCTGCCGTCTATGGGGTCGCACAGAGTCGGACACGACTGAAGGGACTCAGCAGCTTAGCAGACAGAAACATGACACTTGCTATCAAAAGTGCTTAAGTAATGAATCTGAAGTAATAACCAGTTATAAAACCAGGCAAACTAAAACAAGTGATAAAGTGTTCTATTGCTGTTATAAAGTGTAATCCCTTTGTGATCAGTTAATGCACGTTTTTTCAGACATTCTTATACTGTTCTTAAAGCAGCAAAGATTAGAAAAAAAGAAAAAGAAAATCAGAAGCCACAAATAATGGGCACAAAACTCACTTTATCACTCAACATTTTCCCTTACTACAAAATAAAAATCTACTGCGAAATCTACGGTTAAAGGCAGATGCTAAAAAAGAACATCTTGGAGTAAGAAAGCAAGGAATTTTCCCGGTGGTTTTATTGAGATAGTGACGTCTCCCCCAAGCTCAGTTTTATAGTAAAGTAGCAAGCGACTGCGCCTGGGCCGCACCGACTGCAGTAAGGGCCCCTTGCGGCCTCGCTGGTTGTGTCCTGGGTGAAAAGTCAGCTTTGAGGTGAAGCGAAAAGAAAGCCACACACACATTCTCGGTGGTAATGAAAGAGCACACCGCGAATATCAAAGAAGGGACAGAAACAAGAATACAAACAGGGGTGAAGTTCCCGAAACAGCTCCGCCAGAGGAAGGCCCAGGGCGGCCGTGCTCCTCGGGGCTGCAGCGCTGTCCACAACCCCCACCCCCTGGGCACCCCCGGCCGCAGGCCCCGCACGCACTCCAAGGTCCTGAGCACTTCCAGCAACCCAGGCGTCAGTCAGTCAAGACTTTTGTCCTCGGAGAGTCTATGCAAAACCACTCAACACGTGGAGTCAAGAACTCAAAGGAGTGAATGAAAAATATTCCCCAATTATCTCCACTAAAGAAAGGAGACATGGATATGAAAAATTCAGCATCCTATGTAACACAGGGACTCAACATATACTTAAATTTTATCACATTAATGACTCCTCATAAGAGGCACTCCAGCATTCTGCTCCCCTGGGCTTCCCTGGTGGCTCGGATGGTAAAGAATCCGCCTGCTATGTGGGAGACCTGGGTTCGATCCCTGGGTTGGGAAGATCCCCTGGAGGAGGGCATGGTAACCCACTCCAGTATTCCTGCCTGAAGAATCCCCTGGACAGAGGAGTTTGGCGGGCTACAGTCCACAGGGTCACAGAGACTCGGACACGACTGAGTGACTAAGCACACAGTGACTCCTCAGAAGAGGCATTCCAGCATTCTGCTAACAGAAAGGTATTCACATCACCTTTGGGTTTTCCAGACTGTTTATTTACTAATAATCTGCCCTGCTCCAAAAAGACTCAGGTGGCTTTTAAAAAAACATACGCAGTATAAAAGCACAAAATGATGAGAAGATAGAAGGTGGAAAAAAAAGAGTAAGAAAATAAAACAGAGCCAGAGGCAGGTGTCTACCGAATGCAGCTCGGTGCTAATGCTGAAGGATACCCGAGGCCATCAGCTTCAGGGTCGCGGAGTAAGGAGGGAAGCAGACCCCTTCTAAGATCCGCAGTCTAAGGATACTGGCAGTCTCTGCCAACAGCACCATCATTTCCCTGGTCTTGGTCTCTAAGCATTTTGTTTTCTCTCTCAGTTAGTTTTAACCGTATCTACAGGATTAGGAACTGCGTCTGATTACCTTCTTGCAACCTACATTTTCCTACCGCAGATCTAACAGGAAGCCCTCGGTGAATACTGGGGTGGAGGGGAACGTGACGGGCAATCAGGCTGAGGAACAGGGAAAACAATTTGGCGTTAAACGTGCAGACACGGAACTGCAAACTATTCAAATGTAGAAACAAGCCTTTACCTGGCTCATGGCCAGTGACAACATAACACGCACATACACACTCACACAAACACACACACGGCAGGCGTGCCACAGAAGTCTCACTACTCAGATAACGACTTTTCAGAGCGCCCCACCTACTTATTGTTTCATGGAATTCAGAAATTTAAACCAAGCACAGTACCTACAATATACTGGATTGCCTTGCATGCTGATTTTTTCTTTTTTTTTTCCTTAACTAAACCACATGTACCTAGCCACATGTTTAATGTATTTCTCTATCTACTCAGACGTTTGGAAAAATAAAGGATGAATGATCAGAAAACTTGGGTTTAAATGCAAATCAACCATTTCTAGTCGTGCAATCCTGAGCAAGTTACTTAATTCCAGAAGCCGCACAGAGCATCATACATAAAAATCCTTTGAAAACCACAAAGTGCTATATAAATATTATTATAATGACCAAAAACAGTAAAATAATCAGTGACAACAGACTTCTCCATTGTTGGCCCCCTGTAGAAATCACACCTATACAGACACAATCCCCAGTTTCTATCTCAGCACCTTCCTGTGCTATGACATAGTTTTGAAAGACATTAACTCACATACTTCTTCCCCACATACTGTTTCAGCTACTAGGGTCTGGAACACAGACTTTCCTCTAGTAAGTGGCTCTCACCAACAGGAAGATGAAACAGCGCTAAGGCGCATGTCCAGTCACAATCTCCTCTATTCTGGCAATGCCGTAACTAATGAGTTAAAACAATGGAAAGCAAATCATCAGCACTTATAGTTTCTGATTCAAACCTTACTACAGAGCTCCAGGCGGCTCAACGGTGAAGAATCCACCGGCCAATGAAGGAGACACGAGTTCCGTCTCTGGGTCGGGAAGCTCTCCTGGACAAGGAAATGGCAGCCCACTCCAGTATCCCTGCCTGGGAAATCCCATGGACAGAGGAGCCTGGCGGGCTACAGTCCACGGGGTCGCGAAGAGTCATACATGACTTAGCGACTCAACAAGAAAAATCAAGACTGTGGTACTGGCCTAACAACAGACAGAGATCAATGGAATGATACTCAGTTCAGAAATAAACCTTCACATTTACAATCCACTGACTTTTCAACAGGATATGAAGACAATTCAATGGGGAAATGGGTCTTCGTAGCGGTGGTGCTGAGATAACTGGCTATCTACAAGGAAAGCGTGAGGCTGGACCTGGAGCTCACACCACACACTGAGTGGGTCAGACACCGGAATACAAAAGCTAAGACGAAAAGCTCTTATTAGAAAAATGTAGGCAAAAGTCTTCTTAACCTTGGAATAGGCAATGGTTTTACAGAAATAACAGCAAGTATGCAAAGTAACAAAAAAAATAGATAACTGGACTTCATCAAAATTGAAAACTTTTATGCTTTAAAAGTAACTATCAAGAAAGTGAAAACACTATCCAAAGAATGAAAGAAAATATTTGTAAACCACGTATCTGATATGGCACTTGTAGTCAAAATAAACAAACAGTACTTACAACTCAACAACAAAACAACTTAAAAGTTGTCGAAGAATTTGAATAGACATTTCTCTAAACAAGACACAAAAATGTGCCTGATACATATGAAAAGATAGTCATCAAGATTGTTATTCAACAGGGTAACAAATATCCAGACCACAGTGACGCAGTACTTCACAACGACAAGGAGGGCCATCACTAAAAGACAGACAGTAACAGTTGCGAAGGCTGTGGAGAAACTGGAACTCTGACACACTGCTGTTAGGAGGGCAAAATGGTGCAGCCACCCTGAATACAGTCCGGTAGTTATGGCACCCCACTCCAGTCCTCTTGCCTGGAAAATCCCATGGACGGTGGAGCCTGGTGGGCTGCAGTCCACGGGGTCGCTAAGAGTCGGACACGACTGAGCTACCTCACTTTGCCTTTTCACTTTCATGCACTGGAGAAGGAAATGGCAACCCACTCTAGTGTTCTTGCCTAGAGAATCCCAGGGATGAGGGAGCCTGGTGGGCTGCTGTGTATGGGGCTGCACAGAGTCGAACACGACTGAAGCGACTTAGCAGCAGCAGCAGCTAAGTCTGTGTTAACCCAAAAGGTTAAACACAGTTAGTGTTTGACCCAGCACTTCTACTCCTAGGTCTATCTATACCCAAGAGAAATGAAAACAAATGTCCACACAAAACCTTGAACACAAATGTTCACAGCAGCATCATTCACAATAACCACAAAGGGGAAACAATCCAATCTTCCATCAACTGATGAACAGATAAACAGGACGTAGTACAGCCCCACAATGGAATATTATCAGAGTCAAAAATAAAAGTACCGATGGATGCTACAACATGGACGAATCTTGCAAACACTATGCTTCATGAAGGAAGCCAGTCACAAAAGACTACCACTGTACGATTCCATTTGTACAAAGTGTCCCAAAGGCAAACTTATAGAGACAGAAGTAGACCGATGGTTGCCGAGGGCTGGGTGGTGGTGAAATTGGGAGGAAATGGGAAAGGAGTGATTGTAAAAGGTATGGTGTATCTTTTGGGGTGATCTGAATGCAAAATTGATTGTGACAGATATAAAGCAGTGAATATGCTAAAATTCACTGAAATTTATACTTCAACTTATATCTCAATAAAGCTGTTACAATTAAAAAATAAAGCAGAGCCTGTGTTCAATGAGGAGATAACTGAAACATAGCAACAGAAGTAAAAGCTGCTAATATAACTGAACCACATTCTCCTAAGTATTTTCTCCCTTTATTTGCTCAAATAGTAAATCAAAAATCAAAATCCAAGCGAATCATTTTACCACAGTCTCTATTTTTAAAAAGTAGCAAGGATCTCTGTCATTTCCATGCTTATCAAGCTAATATAAATTTGGGCAGTATCAGATCATAACACAATTTGAATCTAGCTTCTGTGCAATACAGAGACACGGGTTATCCTCAGGATGACAGAAACTTTTAATTCAGAAATTTTTCTAGCTAGCTGCCAGTTTCCCACTAGCATTGAGGAAATAGAAATGAACACACCAGCACATTTGCAGGTTTTGAGTCTGCATTTTTGACGACTGTGCGGAATCCTGAAAGTCACGGCACAGCCATCTACAAGCTAAGCTGGTGTGCAGTGAGCAACTGCAGCCACCAGGCAGCACCTCCAGCTCAGGGTGGGACCAACACGCGGGCACCTGCAGAGGCCGCAGAGAGAGAGCCCTTCAAAACGCGGGCCAGTTCGTTCTCATCGCACAAACTGAGTCTGAGCAAAGCGCCTCTACCATTTACAGAGAATACTCTAAGCACATAACCAAATTTCGCCCTGATTATGTACACATTCCTATGCCTATGATCCTACAGACCCTACAATTTTGTGAATAGAAACTTTTTTCTTAGATAAATCATAAAGTTTTGGTTTTAAACATTAATTCTGTTATAAAACAATTAAGTTGATCCAGCCTAAAAAAAAAAAAAAAAANTCACTGCACTTTTACCTCAAAAACAATGACCCAAAAAAAGTGAAAAGAAACCAGAAACTGTACAGGCAGATATTTCCTACACAAAGAAATAACTGATCATCGAAATATTTTGTGCATACTCTTAAAAGATTTAAGTCTGCTGAAAGCCTTGGCGGGGGCGGGAAGACCTTGGACAATACTCCAGCAGACGAACACACGCTGGTTCCTGTACTGTGAACCGCAGAGTCGCTAAGCGGACCTCACAAGAGATGCACTGAAGTCCCGAGGTCCCAGGTCTAACCCGACACAACCACAGAACGGGGCTGCAGAACAGAAGACCAAAGCACAGTCCAGGGGAACGCGATACACACGCACCCTCACCGAGACCCCGCGGAGGTCACACGCTTGTCTGCTCTGGCCGCCTGAGCTCACCGAGGCGCCTGCACACTCTCTCCATCCGTGGCAAGGGGCTGGCCCGCCCAAGCCCCCAAAGGGCAGGGCTGCGAGAGGCAGGTGTCCTGGGAAAGGACACTCAGAGCGAGACGAGGTGGGCGGGACTCTGACTCTCTCCAGCAGGTGGGTTCGGTTTACCACACTTCTATAAACTCCTTACAGTCATTCATACACACGCGAAGGCCACACGGAACATCTAAAAGTCAACTACAGAAGTACTGGTGACTTTGTGCCAGAAATAAACCAAACAAACTATGTTCTAACTTCTCTTTCTGAAGATAGTTATTGCATTGTGACTAAAATATAGGCGGGCAGAGTTACTGTAAACCACAATTATTTGACACCAGAAAATCCAAGGACCCCGGTAATCCTCGCCTGGCTGTGGACGTGAGGGGCGGGGCTCGCACGGC
>SJYQ01004898.1:461332-478686 GCA_006410935.1 Redunca redunca
GTGTGCCGACGTCAGGGACAGGGCTCGCCAGGCCCTCGACGTGAGAGGCGTGGCTCGCACGGCCGTGGACGTGAGGGGCGGGGCCGCAGGGAGCGTAGACGTGAGGGGCAGGGAGCGCATGGCCATCGACGTGAGGGACAGGGCCCATAGGGAGCTCCGACGTGAGGGGCGGGGCCCGCATGGCCTTCAATGTGAGGGGCGGGGCCCGCAGGGAGCCTCAGCATGAGGGGCGGGGCTCACATGGCCGTGAACGTGAGGGGCAGGGGCCGAATGGCCGAATGGCCGTGGACGTGAGGGGCGAGGCTCGCATGGCCGTGAACGTGAGGGGCGGAGCCCGCAGGGAACGTCGACGTCAGGGGCGGGGCCCGCATTGCCGTCAATGTGAGGGGCAGGGGCCGCATGGCCGTGGACGTGCGGGGCGAGGCTCGCACGGCAGTTGATGTGCAGGGCGGGCCCCGCATGGCCGTGGACGTGAGGGGCAGGGCCCGCAGGGGGCGGCAGGATCCCCCACTTCCAGGCAGCCCAGCACCGAGGACGCTCTGCCACAGGGGAGCCACCAACAGGAAGGGGAGCACGACCTTCGTCTCTGCCTGATCAGTCCATCAGCTGTCTGGGGATCAATCAAAGAAGCTGCACCGGTTGCCCTTGTTCTGAAGCAATCTGAGCTATCCAGTCTTCACATGGATAAAAGGATTTCCCGGAAAGGTTCCATAAGCCAGCAAATCCACCGAACAAGGTATCTTTCTACAATAGTATATGTCAGTATCTCAATAAAACTGGGGGTAAAAATACAACTGAGTAGGTTTCTTTCTTGAAACTGAGGGGCTAATTATATGAGACATCTACATTTTTTTAATGAAAAACTATTACAAATATTTTGCTTGCACAACCAGTACACTTTAACTAAGGCTCAATGAAAAAGTAAACCCCCAAATTTCCATAGTTTAAGTGTTTCTTTTTTTGATTAAACAGAACTATGATCTAACCATTTTAGTTAAGGAATAACCATTATGTAATTTTTTTCCTCAGAATTTTCAGTTTCCGTGCACATCTATAATATATTGGTTTAATCTAAGTTAAATTATTATCTGTAATAAGTCAAAGCTAAATTAGAGTAATGCACCAGGAAATAATATATCTGATAGCAAAACTGCAAACTCTAATCACTGCATATTATACATGGATTACATTCATCAAAAATGAGCCCTAACAAGCTCATTAAAACAAAGCAACTTGTTTATTTTGCCAATAATCTGTTTTCAAAATTTAAGCAAGTAAGTGTATAAACTAAGTTCACATATTTACCATTTCAGTTGTTTGTAAAAAGGTAACAGAAATATGTGGTAATACACTATTTTTTTTTTAAAAGATTCAAACATTAAAACAAATACTACCCTTTGAAACAAGAGACTTTAAGTTTAATTCAAACTGAAGTTTTTCCACAAATCAATCCATTTACACGAACTGGCCACCAAAGCTTAAACAAAGATGTGACATCTGAAACAGCTCTGATGTAACACAGCCTAAGTGTAACAAAAACACCTGACTACTCAACAGCTTTTCCTAACCAAGAATTATTTGTTCTAGTTGAGTGAAATATTCTTTGAATATTATTACCACAAGTTTATATACTCTATGTGACTCTCGTGTAAAGAACTATAATAAATTCACTACAAACATTAAGTCTTATTAGAATTTTTCCTACACAAAATGGCTGTCAATTAGCCATATAGCCACCTAAAATTTTTCACTTCCATTAATACCCAGAGCTGTTACTCTGCTTTCATATTAAGTTCAGTAAAATCAGAAATCGTACCAACAACGTACTCAATATTGAAGCTCGTCCTCTCTCCTCTGACACACAGCGCTACCAGTTTAAACTACAAAACTCCGCACTGGCTCGGTTCCAACACTGAACTGACATCAAAATACAAAGAAATGTCTTCAAGTATTCAAACAGCCATCTTCCGACTACTGTGCCAGATCCGAGATACAGCAGAAGCTAACTTCCCTCCTTCTCCTCTGTGTACATCATTAATCACCTCCAAGCAAGCACTTTAACTTCCCATCAGTAAACTCCGACCAGAAAATTGAGGGTATGTGGTCATAATGGAGAGAGTGTTTTAAACTTAACCTCACCGCCTCCAATCACCACAACCCAGGACTACAAGAAATAATGTAAGCCATGAAGAAACACTGTTTAATGTTCCAGCACTTCTAAAAATCAATTTTCAGCAAGATAACAGCTGAATAAATTATCAAACAGCAAATATTTTAGCCACGGTATTACTCTATCATGAAAGAAATCATTTAAAACTCCAACACCTCTTCCACTAAAAGATCATTGTATGTGTTACCCTATAATTCCATTATGTTACTGTTATTACATTACTCTTTTTTTGGCAACTCCTTCTACCACGACGAACAGACTCGTGAAGATTCCATTTCTGCATGGAGACCACCACAACCACTGTCTTCACAGTCACTTAAGTCCAAAACACAACCATGTTTTCACTAATTAATCAGGCTCCAACAACAGCTGACATATCAGACCAACAGTTCAATCACACCTTCTGCAAGAGATACAAATAAATAAAAATCCACTAAGTACTTACCTACAGTTGGGAGGTGGGTCCAACGTAATTTCTGCAAGCTCCTTCTGAATTCTTTAAAATAAAGACAAAGAAAGTTACATTAAAATGTCTTTACTCTTCTAATAGTCCATTAAATTTTACATTTTACACTAATCTTTCCTATTTGTGTACTTTTAATTTGAAATACTATCATTGTATAAATCATCACACACAGTACCAACAAGTTAGCGATTTCTGCCACAGTTTCCACAATGCATCTACAAAGAGGAGCCGGGCCACTGTCTGTGCCTCCATCTCCTACCAACAGCACGACTTAAATCACAACTTTAAGCCACTGTTGTGCTGTGCTGTGCTGAGTTGCTCAGTCGTGTCTACCTCTGCAACCCCACAGACTGTAGCCCAACAGGTTCCTCTGTCCATGGAATTCTCCAGGCAAGAATACTGGAGCGGGTGGCCATTCCGTTCTCCAGGGGATCTTCTCAACCCAGGAATGGAACCAGGCTCTTCTGCATTTCGGGCATCAGATTCTATACCAGTTGAGGTACCAGGGAAACTCAAACCACTGCTAACACTAAGCATAAGTGTTCTGCAAAGGGGAAATAAAAGTTTTTATTTTAAAAACCTGCTTTTACCCTCGTGTCATTTTCATCTTTTTTTACTTCACCTAACCGCCTATACGGGCTTCCCTGGCGGCTCAGTGGTAAAGAATCCACTTGCCAAGGCAGGAGACGTGGATCTGATTCTGGGCTGGGAAAAGCCCCTGGAGAAGGAGATGGCAACACGCTCTAGTATCCTTCCCCGAATGAAATTTCTGGTACAGATACAACGGTCACTTTTCTAAGTCGTGTGACTCCAGGTGGGGAAGAGGTCATGAAACAGTTGTTGTTTGTTGTTCACCGGGTAAGTCCTGTCTGACTCTTCTCGACTGCATGGACGGCAGCATGCCAGGCCTCCCTGTCCTTCTCAATCTCCCGGAGCTTCTCCTCCTGCCTTCAGTCTTTCCCAGCATCAGGGTCTTTTCCAATGAGTGGGCTCTTTGCATCAGGTGGCTAAAGTATTGGAGCTTCAGCATCAGTCCTTCCAGTGAATGTTCAGGGTTGATTTCCTTTATGATTGACTGGTTTGATCTTCCTGTATCCAAGGGACTCTCCAGAGTATTCACCAGCACCACAGGTCAAAAAGCATCAACTCTTGGGAGCTCAGCCTTCTTTACCGTCCAATTGTCACACCGATACATAGACCAAGACTGACAAATCTAACGCCAAAAATAAAAAAACCTATTAATTCTGCCGTCCCACTGAGACTTCTTAGATTCTACAGTGTGTTCATGTGCACTTAAAGTACATATGGCACAGAACTAAATAAGAGAAGTCTCAAATATCTGATATAGAACACCCTCTGTGGATTCCACACAAAAGTATAAATAAAACAGGCACTTTAAAGCAAAGCAGGTTACATCCAGGTTAAAGGCAGTAAACTGAGAGCACACACGTTCACCTGCCACTCCTTCAGCACCCCAGGGTGACGGCGGGGGCACGGATACAGAAAGTGCAAAAAGGAATAAAAGACAAAGAGAACGGGCAGTGGTCACCACTGATGGGAGAAACTCCACTGAACCTGGAAGACAGAGTGCATGGTGTAAATCAAACAGGGTGAGATGGTCCAGAGGGCACAGAGCATATAAGGGTAAAGCTACGCTAGTCCCGGGAGGAAAACAGAAGTGCTACAGGAGCAACGACTCGGTAAGAAAATCACAGAGTGAAAGGAACGAAACTAAAACAGAAAATACTTTTAATCAAGTAACAGATACTTGACTGGGATAAAAAGGAGGTATTCTGCCTAAATGCTGTGATGCACTGGGTAGCATTAAGATCCTAGTTCAGTTGCTCAGTGGTGTCCGACTCTTTGGACCTCATGGACTGCAGCACGCCAGGCCTCCCTGTCCATCACCAACTCCCAGAGCTTGCTCAAACTCATGTCCATCGAGTCGGTGATGCCATCCAACCATCTCATCCTCTGTCATCCCCTTCTCCTCCCGCCCTCAATCTTTCACATCATCAGGGTCTTTTCCAATGAGTCAGTTCTTCACATCAAGTGGCCAAAGGTTTGGAGTTTCAGCTTCTGCATCAGTCCTTCGAATGAATATTCAGGACTGATTTCCTTTAGGATGGACCGGTTTGATCTCCTCACTGTCCAAGGAACTTTCAAGAGTCCTCTCCAACACCACAGTTCAAAAGCATCAATTCTTTGGCACTAAGTTTTTTTTTACAGTCCAACTCTCACATCCATACATGACTACTGGAAAAAACATAGCTTTGACTGGACGGACCTTTGTCGGCAAAGTAACGTCTCTGTTTTTCAATATGCTATCGAGGTTGGTAATAGCTTTTCTTCCAAGGAGCAAGCATCTTTTAATTTCATGGCTCTAGTTACCATCTGCAGTGATTTTGGAGCCCCCAAAAATAAAGTCTGACACTGTTTCCCCATGTATTCGCCATGAAGTGATGGAACCGGATGCCATGATCTTAGTTTCCTGTATGTTGAGTTTTAAGCCAACTTTTTCACTCTCCTCTTTCACTTTCATCAAGAGACTTTTTAGTTCCTCTTCCCTTTCTGCCATAAGGGTAGTGTCATCTGCTTATCTGTGGTTTTTGATATTTCTCCCAGCAATCTTGATTCCAGCTTGTGCTTCTTCCAGTCCAGTGTTTCTCATCATGTACTCTGCATATAAGTTTAATAAGCAGGGTGACAATATACAGCCTTGACGTACTCCTTTTCCTATTTGGAACCAGTCTATTGTTGCATGTCCAGTTCTAACTGTTGCTTCTTGACCTGCATATAGGTTTCTCAAGAGGCAGGTTAGGTGGTCTGGTATTCCCATCTCTCTCAGAATTTTCCACAGTTTGTTGTGATCCACACAGTCAAAGGCTTTGGCATAGTCAATAAAGCAGAAATAGACGTTTTTCTGGAACTCTCTTGCTTTTTCGATGATCCTGCGGATGTTGACAATTTGATCTCTGGTTCCTCTGCCTTTTCTAAAACCAGCTTGAACATCTGGAAGTTCACAGTTCTCATACTGCTGAAGCCTGGCTTGGAGAATTTTGAGCATTACTTTACTAGCATGTGAGATGAGTGCAATTGTGCAGTAGTCTGAGCATTCTTTGGCATTGACTTTCTTTGGGTTTGGAATGAAAACTGACATTTTCCAGTCCTGTGGCCACTGCTGAGTTTTCCAAATTTGCTGGCATATTGACTGCAGCACTTTCACAGCATCATCTTTCAGGATTTGCAATAGCTCAACTGGAATTCACCTCCACTAGCTTTCTTCATAGTGATGCTTCCTAAGGCCCACTTGACTTCACATTCCAGGATGTCTAGCTCTAGGTGAGCTGTCACACAATCGTGATTATCTGGGTCATGAAGATCTTTTTGTTCAGTTCTTCTGTGTATTCTTGCCACCTCTTCTTAATGTCTTCTGCTTCTGTTAGGTCCATACCATTTCTGTCCTTTACTGTGCCCATCTTTGCATGACATGTTCCCTTGGTATCTCTAATTTTCTTGAAGAGATCTTTAGTCCTTCCCATTCTGTTGTTTTCCTCTATTTCTTTGCATTGATCGCTGAGAGATCCTAACACTGGACCTACAGGAAATCTGATGCTAACACCCTGGCTGGTCTGGCACTAAACAGGTAAACCTACAGGGAGTTTACTGGCCTTTTCTTATGGATGAAGCACAGGCAAGAGGCTGGAGTTACACACTGTAAAATGGAACTGCTCCTAACCATGAAGATGTAAAGTCAAGTGCGGCTAATAGAAACCAACAAAAAGTAGAAGGTGGCGGGGTGTGAGTAGATGGAAGGAAGAACAAAGGTATCAACATCCCCATTTTACAACGTAAGGAACTGACGAGTACTGCTGAAATGTGAAGGAACGAGCAACGGTGGCTTAAATATACTCTTTCATTTAGAAAGACAACATCCCACCAGTACTTTTTTTAAAAATATGAGTATCATTATCTGGGAGGAGGGAAAAGAAAGCAGGTGAACGAGCTGGTGAACATCCTCAAAATTCACAGCCAGGAGACAGAAGGTTATTATTTAACAATTCAAAAAGTAGGTGTAAGTGTATTACTTAAGGTCAAGCCATAGTCAGCTAAAAGGAATTGTGAAAGGGAAAGTATTTCAACAGAAAACTGTTGCTTTGTAATAAGAATCTCTGTACTGTTTGTTAGAAACATGAAAAACTTTTATAAAAACTTTCTTATTTAAGCATAGTGGATTTACAATATTGTGCTACTTTCAAGTACACAGAAAAGTGATTCAGATGTTTATATCTGAATATGTGTGTATATGTGTGTATGTGTGTGTATGTGTGTGTGTGTGTGTGTGTGTACACAAACACATACTTTTGTTTTTAAACTCAGAGAACCAAAAGAGCAGGGATTCAAAAGAGCATGCTTAAAGTGTCAAAGAAAACAATTTTAATGTAAAAGAAATTCCTAGGGATTTTCAAATAATTCGTCTTGCTTTATGCTTATACTGTCCCTTTTGGTTTAAAAAATTGATGTCATAATTTTGTCACAGAATTCTAAATGGAACTTGAAACCCCTCCAGATGTCTATCATTCTAAATCTAATTATTCAATACAAAAAGCAATTTACTGATAAACTTGACAATTTGAGCAGTGAGTCAGTGCGTTACAATATATTTTGAGCCACTGCTACCAAAGAATGGCTGTATTTCTCTTGACAGAAAAGATTATACTAAGAATTGCTATTTAAACGGCTGCAAGATGTCCCGCTGTTTTCAATGACAGCAATTCAATTCTATCTCAAAAGTTGTGATCGTGGTATGTATTAAGTTTCCCAGTCTTGACATGTGGGGTAATAAGGAAGGCAGCTATTTCAGGCACTGTCCCTTAGGGTGAGGAAAAATGAAAAAGTATCAGTAATTCACACTTACAGTGTACCTTTTACATGATGATCTTAGGCTATTAAAAGTGAATTAAATAAATCTCACAGAATTCTTTAAGTACTACCATTTTATCAGTTCCCATTTAGGAAACAGGCTAGTAACTGCAGGCTGTTAAGGTGAAAAGACAAGCAATTATCTCGCTAAGTCAAAGAAAACAACCTCTCCTCTTTCTTATGAGAACTTTTAAGACAAAATTATTTCTTTAGACACAAGCCCACTAGACAACTGTCTGTATCTCCAATTTCTGTCCAGCAGTGCCACTTCCTTGGTTATCACGATACGTAAGTCAGCAGCTGCCCGTGGTCACTTAAACAAGGCAGAAGCGAAATGCAAACGAAATTACAGCTCGTCCGACTTCACCTAAAACCTTGAATGTTCCAGGAACAGTAGAGTGCTGCATGTGACTGTCATCTGCTAAAAAGAAAGAGGACTGGGGGCAGGGAAGAGGAGGTAATAATGACTCCTTCAGACTGAACCAAAGTGGAGAAGACAGGAGGCGCTCGTTTCAATCCCAGCATACTGGATCAACAGTTCAGAAAAATGAAGCTGTACATACACCAACAAGCTTCAAACGCAAACACATATTCGAGTTTCAAGAAAACTCAGTAACTCACTCAGAGCCAAGTAGAACATGAATATATGGACTTGGGGATTCACAAATTGATTTTCTTAACAGTTATTTAAAAAAAAAACTTCACCCACTTAGATGGCTTTCTGTATTCCCCTATGGGCATTCCTCAAAGCCTCCCAAAATGAACTCGTCCTCAAAAGAAAACATCATGCAACTGGTTACTAAAATTTCTTAAATCTCAAAGCAATCTCTGAATTAACTTAGAAAACACGGAGCCACTGCAAGTAATAAACCCAGAGCTTAATTCTGCTGGTGACACATACTATTCATCTATGATTCAGAAAGCTGCTCAGTTTTTAAGACAACCTAAATTAATGATTCTGCACATCAACTGTAAGCTGCACCCTGATTTCAGGAACATTGAAAAACCTTAAATGAACATTCAGACTCAATAAAATACAATAATTACAAAAGATTATCTATACAGAGTACTTCATTCTCATGTGGAAAAGACACAGATTAGCCCATATATTATAATAAAATTTCACAGTGAAATATACTGAAATCAACCTTCCAACCTAACAACAATTTAGAGTCTAAAACCAAATATCATTTCTAGGACAATATTACCTTGTATCCAATAAAATCACATAAAATTATGAAGAGAATAGACCATGCTAAAAGCATTCAGATTTTTAAGAAATAATTTCATGCCAAGGAAGAGCAAAAATGCATCAAGAACTAACTGTAATGTCCCTCTTAACTCTGAAACAGACAGAAATTAATTTATACCATTGTTTAAATAAAATTCCAATTTAATATTTTCTGTATCCAATATTACTTTTCTGTAACACCTGAAAACAGATTTTTTCAAGAAAACGCATTTCTACACCTAATGATTAATTCTACAATCACAGCATACTTTATGCAACTGAACACCAATATGCAAAGTACTTTTATTAAGTTACTATAAAAAGTATGTATAATTACAGCATCTGTTATTATTTTAACAAAAAGCACTAAGTCCTCAGAGCATTAACACAAACTTCATTTTTCTAAAATTTATCACATGGACTTAGTAAAATACTGCTGTAGGCTTTAGCTGGCACAAGGCCTAAGAACAACAGCATCAGTGTACGAAACCTTTCTGTGTGCCAAATAAAAGTTTTATCACTTTCCATCCTCACGCTGGCCCTGTGAAGATGGGACTATTACTGTCTCCATTTTACAGATGAAAAAGATGAGGCTTGGAAATGTTAAACTACGTATCTAATATCACAGAACAACTAAATGCCGGGACCTCATCCAATCCTCGCTTTCACACACGTCCCCGTTCCCTCGCCTCCGCGCAGACTGCGGGCTTTGCTCCATCGCCCAGCAGGATGCTCTGCCATGCTCCCTGGTGGCACCCCGATGCGGGGCGCGGGGAAAGACCCCCAGAGGCAGACACGGGGCAGGGCAGACTAGCACACCCCACCAGCGGGCCGTCCTCCCCGCTCCCCGACAGCACCCTCGCTCTCAGAGACTGTGTGCTTACTTGCTCAGCCGTGTCCCACTCTGAGACCCCACGGGCTCCCCAGTCCATGCGAGTCTCCGGGGATCTTCCCGACCCTGGTGGGGCGCACTGCCGGCGGATTCTTTACTGTCTGAGCCACCCGGCGTGCCCTCAGTGAAGCAGGCACGGTCTGTACCTGAGTGTCTCTTGCCCACCTCCCTCCCTTCCTCTAAGCGTCTGTTTCTCCAGCCCCCCCCAGTCCACCCTAGTCCGCCGCATTCCCCGCAGCCGGTCACTCTCTGCCGTGACTGGGCAGCGCGGGCGCGGGCCCGTGAGCTGAGGGCCCTGGACCTGCGCCGTGCCAGCAGAGGCACACGGAGCCCTTCGCGCCGCCCAGTGCAGACGGCCGAGGGGCTCAAGTCCCAGCCGTCTGACTTCCTCATGGCTCCTTCAGCAGAGGGTGGCCGTCGGTCACACCCTTCCGGGAAGGGAATCTGGCTCCCCGAAGCCCTTAGAATGGACGGCGCGCCGTCGTTCTAACTGCTCTCCCCAGGAAGGCATGGCCCGCAGGGGGCCTGAGAAAGGTCTTCCCAACCTGTGGACTGACTCAACCAGAGAGAAGCAAGGTCCTCCAGCCCACACGGGGTATGACCTCCGGGAGGGGCTCCCTCATCCACACCACCAGCAAAGGGTGAAGCTGTCATTCAACAATCAGACAGTCCACGAGGCTCAAAACTCTCAGACGGTGTATCACAGGACCAGGAAAGACTCCGCTAGATTCAGTTCACCTTTAAATTATTTACCAAGAGATATTCTATCTTCCCAGCAGGTGGCCAAGGTATTGGAGCTTCAGCATCCGTTGTTTCCATGAATATTCAGGGCTGATTTACTTTGGGGTTGACTGGTTGGGTCTCCTTGCAGTCCAAGGGACTCTCAAGAGTCTTCTCCAACACCACAGTTCAGAAGCATCAACTCTTCAGCACTCAGTCTTCTTTACAGTCCAACTCTCACATCCATACATGACCACTGGAAAGACCATAGCTTTGACTTGGACCTTTGCTGGCAAAGTAATGTCTCTGCTTTTTAATATGCTATCTAGGTGGGTCATAGCTTTTCTTCCAAGGAGCAAGCGTCTTTTAATTTCATGGCTACAATCACCACCTGCAGTGATTTTGGAGCCCCAAAAAATAAAGTCTGTCAGTGTTTCCATTATTTCCCCATCTATTTGCCATGAAGTGATGGGATTGGAAGCCACATCTTAGTTTTTTCCATGTTAAGTTTTAAGCCAGCGTTTTCACTCTCCTCTTTCACTTTCATCAAGAGGCTCTTTAGTTCTTCTTCGCTTTCTGCCATAAGGGTGGTGTCATCTGCAGATGTGAGGTTATTGATATTTCTCCTGGCAATCTTGATTCCAGCTTGTGCTTCATCCAGCCCAGCATTTTGGATGATGTACTCTGTATAAAAGTTAAATAAGCAGGGTGACAATATACAGCCTTGACGTACTACTTTCCCAATTTCGAACCAGTCTATTGTTCCATGTCCAGTTCTAACTGTTGCTTCTTGACCTGCATACAGATTTCTCAGGAAGCAGGTAAGGAGGTCTGTATTCCCATCTCTTTAAGAATTTTCCACAGTTTGCTCTGATCTACAGTCAAAGGCTTTAGCGTAGTCAATGAAGCAGAAGTAGATGTTTTTCTGGAATTCTCTTGCTTTTTCTATAACCCAACAGATGTTGGCAATTTGATCTCTGGTTCCTCTGCTTTTTCTAAATCCAGCTTAAGCATCTGAAGTTCAGGCTTCACATACTGTTGAAGCCTGGCTTGGAGAACTTCAAGCATTACTTTGCTACAGTGTGAGATGAGTGCAATTGTGCAGTAGTTTGAGCATTCTCTGGCATTGCCTTTCTTTGGGACTGGAATAAACACTGGCCTTTTCCAGTCCTATGGCCACTGCTGAGGTTTCCAAATTTGCTGGTATGCTGAGTGCAGCACTTTTATAGCATCACCCTTTAGGATCTGAAATGGGTCAGCTGGAATTCCATCTCCTCCACTAGCTTTGTCCTAGTGAGCTTTGTCCTAGTGATGCTTCCTAAGGCCCACTTGACTTTGGACTCCAGGATGTCTGGCTCTAGGTGAGTGATCTCACCATCGTGGTTATCTGGGTCCTGAAGATCTTTTTTGTATAGCTCTTCTGTGTATTCTTGCCACCTCTTCTTAATATCTTCTACTTCTGTTAGGTCCATACCGTTTCCATCCTTTATTGTGCCCATATTTGCATGAAATGTTCCCTTGGTATCTTGAAGTGATACCAATGTTCTTGAAGAGATCTCTGGTCTTTCCCATTCTATTGTTATTAACTCCCGCATTTCTCACTTTACTAACAGTGAGTGGAGATAATCATCCAGTAACTATTTCAACAGACTCCCACTTTTGTTCCTCTGCTGCTCGATAAAATAAAATAGTAATGGTCAAAGGAACCATAAAGCAAATTATCACACTTTTACATGCACTTTCCTATTCATATTCACCTAACAATACATACACGCACACTACAGACACATAGTTTATAATTCTGCCATGCTGTTTAACTGACTTTAAATACCAAAAAGTTCATAGTGCATACAATTAAAATCATGAAAAAGAAATAATCTTGAAGAAGAAAAAGTCCATGAACTTCATGGTCCATATCCCAGAAAAATGATTAAATGCCAGAGAAAGACAGAACTCCAGGTCAGAAACTGACACTAAAAGCAAAGAAGTTACCGCAACCGAGGTACCTTTTCGCACTAGTGGACAATTTAGCAGCTGTCTTGCTGGATATCTTCCCTTCCTTTTTCTTGGGCTGAACCTGTTCTCTCTCTGGCTCCTGCTGGGCGCTGTCCCGCTGGTCTCCATCGGAGCTTCCCCCACTAGTGCCCGGACTGTCGTCACCCCTTTGTGCCTCAGTGGACATCCTAGATCCTGGATTAAAGAGTCAAAAAACATCATCTGTTCAGTTGGGGGAGGACTGCAGAAAGGTCGCTCGAGAACAGACAGAAAGTGAATCTTACAGGAACCAAAGAAAACTCACTATAAAATCAATGACTTGGTCACTTTACGTAACAGCTTTGGGAGCTGCCAAAACTTTTCCTTCATCCATTCAAAATGTATTGAGAAAAGAAATGAAAACAAATATATATACACAATATGTTCACAGCAACATCATTCACAGAACCAAAAAGAGGAAGCAACTCAAATACCCATCAGCTGACAACGAACAGATAAACCAAATGTGGGATATCCGAGCAATGGAATGCCATCCAGCCACATACAGGAACGGAGTACAGTGTGTGCAAGCTACATCGTGGATGAACTTGGAAAACATGACGTTCAGTGAAACACCAGGCACGAAAGGCCGCAAACTGCACGACTCCATTTGTTCAAACCGTCCAGAACTGGCAAGTGTGTGGAGACGGAAAGGTCAGTAAGCCATCGCCAGGGGCCGGGAGTGAGGGAAGAAGGGGAACGGCACAAAGCTAGGAGGTGCAAAGTTTCCTTGAGGGGCGATGAAAACGTTCTTAAATTAGATAATGGTGATGTACAACTCTAAATATTCTAAAAACCACTGAGCTATACATTTTCAAAGAGTGGATTTTACAATACATGAATTACATGTCAATAAAGCGTTATCGAAAAAAAAAATTGTGCTCCCCACCAGGCACTGTGCCGGGCTCTTGGGTCCTAGGATAAGCAAGTTGATTCAGGGATAAGACGACTTGCTAGGTGCTGTGACAGAGGTCAGTAAAAATGGCCACAGGAGCAGAGGAACAGGGCAAACGCTGGTGCCAGTATCACATGAATACATCTTCCGGCCGGGCTAGGGTTAGAATCCTCTAAGTCAGTCAACTGTCTTAAGTAATCTTTGTGATAACAGAGGCCTCCGTGATTCTAAACAGAAACTGAACCATAGCACAGTGCCAGCCCTGACCCCACAGTACACCAAGCAACCGGGTGTCACAGGCGATGAAGACTGTATGGAGACCCTGAAGGAGCCCGTCTTTCCCGCCGCGGCTGGGATGAAACATACCTCGAGGCTTTCAAAGTCCCTTTGCTCCACAAGCAACTCTGATTACCAACTCAATCTTCTCAGTATCTTGGTTCATGGGTAAGCTGTCACAATCTAGGTAATGCACAAAAAATTCCAGTTCTCTCTTGGCAACGATCATTCTATCATCATCGATTTCTGAGTCTTATTACCATGAGGACATCCCCTGTGACCCAACTAGCTGACAGTTTACTGACAAATCCAAAACCAAACCGACAAAACCCACGCCCAGACTGTCACCATGTTGCTGTCCCCTCAGCAACGCTCCTTCAAGGTAGTTCTGGGTTTTGCAGAGAGGCGCCCACCTTCTGGGTGAGCTGGATGTGGAACATACTGATATAAAATCTCAGGATTCTACCTTCTGGGCCTACCTTCTGGGGCGCCTCTCTGCAAAACCCAGAACTACCTTTAGGGAGCGTCATCAACACCACAAAGTACACCTTTAAGAATCACAGAGAAATGGGGACAAACGCCTTCTGAAAAAGATACTGTGTAACTCTTAGTCAAATTAAGACTTAAAATAAAACTGTATTTGATAGACCAAAAATAAGACTTAATATGTAAAAGAAAGATACCTCAAATAAACCACTGTTTGATTACTACAACTGGTCCAAATGTAGAGTAAGCTGACAATAATTAAAATTCTTCCTCACTCAAGATTTAACTTATAGCTCGCTCTATTTCACTTGTAGCTTGCTCTAAATCAAAGTGATTTCGTTAACACAGAACTTGAAGTGGTTGAAATGAGAAAGGGTGAGACAAACCCGAAAGAGAACTGAGGAAGCGGGAAGCAGAGGGGGCAAAGAGCCAGCACAAAATCCTGAATACCTTCAATAAGACATCACAAGATACAGCCCCATCACCCTCAGCAGCTCCCTTTCTTCACGCCAGACAAAAACAGGTCTGCCCAGACAGCTCTGAAGCGAGGGAACCCTGACGGCTTTCCCTCTTTAAATAGAGCACAACAGTCTCCTCAGCTGGAGCACCAGAGGCACTTAACAGAATCCTGAGATTTTATATCAGTATGTTCCACATCCAGCTCGAACAGTCCTAACACATTTCTTGCTTTCTTTTTTATTTTCATTTTTATCTCACTTAAAATCCTCATCCTTGGATTTAGCGCTGATCTTTTTTTTCAGGTTACTTCTTTCAGTAAAAAAAAAATAAATAATATGAGTTTAAACCCTTGTAAGTGTGTACATAAGAGCCTGTGACGACAGCTGTGCACGGGAGTAAGAAAGAGAGTGATTCTTAGGGAAAGGCCCTAATGCAGCGAAACGCTGCTGGCAATGTTCTGAGATATGTCAAACGCCTGAGAAATCCTTTTATATGTCTGAAACTAGAAGCAATCCATTAGACGACAAATACACAGAGACCTAAATGAAGTAGAATTCTTCTTTACTGAAGCTCCAGCTTCAGTTTGACAAACTATGCCTAGAATTTCAGTTGTATATTACATTAGTTATAAAGCTACATATTCATCTTAATATTCTTATTCATGTGTAATTACATAATATCTAGTAATGCTATGAGCATATATAATTACTTAAAAGACTACTCAGTGATATAATCTGAGCCACAGTCTGAAATCCAAATGTCATAAACTGCCCCACAGTATCAAAACACTAAAATTAGTCTCACTAGGGAACTATTAAAATACCCAAATAGGTGTATAATTTCTACAGTTTCACAGTAAGGAAAAAAGATTTCCACTTTTGACCTAAGAAGCCTTATTTCATCCAAATCAACCTACGGATGATAAATTCACCTAAAGACCACAAATAACCACTATAAAAGAAGCTTTCAGAAACACAGTTTTCATATCCTGTTCAAATACTAAGAGTAAGGGGAAGTTCTGTGGGTTTTATTAATAGTTTTTGAGTGTCTAATTACAGAAACAGTGCAGGGAAAAATTACCCGCACTACTTAGGTGGCAACTAATTTTTATGAAGAAAAAACAGTCTGTACACATTTTAATCAGCTGGTGTTTTGTCTCTCTAAAGTACAAATGAGTGAAAAAACAACGTTCCGGGCTTCCCTGGTGGCTCAATGGTAAAGAATCCGCCTGCCAATGCAGGAGACGTGGGTGCAACCCCTGCTCTGGGAGATCCCATGCACTGCAGAGCGATTAGGCCTGTGCACCCCGACCACCGAAGCCTGAGCGCCCTAGAGGCGGGGCTCCCCAGCAAGAGAAGCCGCCGCCCAGAAGACCAGCACAGGGCAGCCCGCCCAGAAGACCAGCACAGGGCAGGCCGGGCGCGAGGCAAATGGGAAGAAGCCCCTGCAGAAACAAAGACAGCACAGCCAAAAATAAGCAACTTTTTTTTTTTTTAATTTCCTGAATTAAAACTCTCTCAATGTTATCTTCAAGGGACTCCTGTGTCCCCAGTACAGAGGGTATGGGTTCAATTCCTGGTTAGAGAACTAAGACCCCGCAAGCCGCAGGACACATAAAATAAAAAAATAAAAAAGAAATACATGAATTGAATATTATCTTCTAAATCAGCACTTGACAATTATCTTTTAAGATGAATTCTTAAATAGCTAATTGGATCCAATTAGCTAATCTAGAGTGAAGATAAACTGGAATCCCAGGGTTATAAACAGGGAGCTACTCTTCCATGATAGTTTCAAAGATATTAAGATTTTTACTTTGTACTCAAATACTCATTTTCTAAACATAAAATAGTAAAATCGAACTTTGCTCAAAGAAGTGTTATATTAAAAGTCTGAATACTGTTCTTTCTTCAACTCAAAAATTATCTAAAAGGGTATTTAGCTGTGTATTCTATACTGTAAATTACAGTCCCGGAAATTAGCAACCTATGAAAATAAACTCACATGTTTCATAGAAATGAGATGATTTGGTGATAAATATTATTGACAACATAGAAACAACTATAGTCACTCCGTGAATCCAAATTACCGTCCAGATAAGCCTCAGAACTGCATCTCATAGTATAAAACTGCAGAAGCAAGTGTTCCTTTGAGCTTTCACAAGAGGAAAACGCTTAATTCTGTCCTGTTTCTTGCCATTTGCCTTCCCAGCCGCGTTTCTAAACTTTTCTAAAATGTAAAATTAAATTATTTATACTACCTTTAACTTACCTGCAAGGATATTTATGCAGGAAATAATAGGGGAACACCCAAGATTTGAGGAAAAGGCGCTATGGAGTGGCGGTGAACGCCTCTCTATAATGGGGTATGACATTCTATGAAACCTCCATCACTAGCATCAGCCCACAGACGGAACTCTCAAGAGCCAAGGGGGATCCAAAGTGAGTCAACACAAATTTGTAGATTCCCAAGGTCCAGAACGAATTCTCACCTATTCAGAAACATACTTTTTCAAGAATCGGAGATTAAAAAAAAAAAACAACTAAGAATTTAAAATCTTTCTGAAAGGCGAGTTGGCAAGATACTCTTAAGGTAAACCCTAGCATTTCCTTTTGCACTTTTAAATAAAAAAAAATATTTGCGTAGACGCTCAAGAATACACAATGCAAAACGGTGAATCTGGGCAACATGCAAATGGGTCTAACAGCCACCGAGCACAGGACGATAGATCCTTGCAAAGCGGCCTTAATTTCCTTAAGAGAAGACGGATTGGACATTTCTGGTCGGTCGTGGGGGGGCGGG
>SJYQ01004898.1:481047-513150 GCA_006410935.1 Redunca redunca
TCCCCTACCCCCTCCCCCACACACCCCAGCCCCCAGGCCCCACCCAAGAGTCCCAAGTGATCCTTTACCAATAGGTCAGGTCATTTCTCTCCTCTCCTCAAAACCTCGAGTGGCTTCTTATCCTAAACAACAGCCAAAGGACGGCGACAGTGGCTGTGAGCCACCCCGGGATCCCCCTGCCACCCCGGCCAGAACCCCTCCCACCTCTAAAGGGTGGCTTCCTCCTCTCTCTTCCCCTGCAGCCACTCTGCCTCCTTGCTCATATGGACCACACCAAACATTACCCGACCTCAAGACATCCTACTTAGAGTTTGCTCGGTGGTATTCTTTCCTCCAGCAACTCTTATCTTATCTCTGCTTTATTTTTCTTCTTAAAATTTTTTTTTTATTTTGTATTGCAGCATGGCCAATAAATTAACCAACAATGTTGTGATAGTTTCAGGTGAACAGCAAAGGGACTCAACCATACATATCTATGTGTCCATTCTCCCCGAAACCCTCCTCCTGTCAAGGCTGCCGTGTAACCTTGAGCGGAGTTCCATGTGCCCTACAGTAGTTTCTTGTTGCTTATCCATTTTAAATACGTCTGCTTTAAGATCATCATAAAAAATCTGAAATAATACATGAAATAATATATTTTTTACTTATTTCTTTTAGTCCTCCCCTTCTCCTTTGCTCCTCTGTCCCTCTCCCCTCCTCATATCAGCTCTTTGGGAAGAAGGATTTCATTGGCTGGGGATCATTACTATATATATTCAATAATACTGGTTGAGAGAATGAAACTGACCTCTTTCAGTTGCATTTCTTCAACAATAGCGTTAACATGTAGCATGTTCTTAACTGGCACCAGGCAAAATTCCAGCACTTTATACATATACTAGCTCACAGACAGCCCTCAAGGGTGGTTTCATTCACTCACCCACTGTACAGATGAGAACACTGAAGGACAGGGAATGAAGTCACTTGGCACAGTCACACAGCAGAGCTGGGATTTGCAATCAGCACTTTGGCTCTAGAGTTAATGAATGTCAGGACACTTCAGCATGAGTCCTCTATTAAAAACATGCATCCCCTTTTTTATAGATAAGAGAGAAGGACCTACTTATGCTCTGAAGAAATATGCAAGAATTCAAAGAATTGGCTTGTTTTTCCTTCTGACATGTACCAAAACTGAGTTATTCACCTGTAAGGAAGGTTCAGTTGGAAGAGCTAAACAGAGTTCTTCCTCTGCCTGTTCAAAGTGAATGACAGACATCCTCTTTCTCCACCACCCATAGCTATTCCAAGGAAACTCACAACACCCTATATCTTAACCCACAAGTTAAAGAGTATCAGTTAAGGCAGATGTGTATGTAAATATCTTTATAAAGAGCATATACAAATTTTTCTCAGTTGATCTCTCAAATTTTATAATTAGTATTGGATGAGTAATAAGAATTGTTTTGCAAATGCTATCAGCAAGCTTCTGGATATTTTTTTTCCCCCTGATATATAGACAAGATTTTCTGCAGTGAAATCCTATGCAGGCTGACCAATCACTTTGAAACTGCTAAATTATATGAGGACTTCTTTTAGTCCCACTATTTGGTAGAATAAACATCACACTGAAATTTTTTTAATTCACTTAAAAAGATGGGGTAGAGGGATAAATTGGGAAGTTGTGATTAACAGATAGACACTACTGTATGTAAAACAGATGACTGACAAGAGCATGCTGTATAGCACAGGAAACTGCTCCATACTCTGTAATAACCTATTTGGGAAAACAATCTGAAATAAGAGTGGATATTTGTATATATATAACAGATTCACTTTGTTGTACACCTGAAACCAATACATTGTAAATCAATTACACTCCAATCTACAATATAAATAAATAAACAAAAAAATTCTAATTAAGCCATCCACACCACATGGTGCTCCTTTCCCCTACCATGAAGCATGTGTTCCCGTTATCTTTACCTTCCTCTGTTCTCACGCCTCACAGAATCATAAAGGATAGAGGAAGATAAGGGAAAGGGAAGAAGACAAGGGCACAGCTTGAGTCTCATTTGCCCAGCCTGGGATTCAGAATGTCCAGTGTGCGCCTGCTGGTAAAGCAAACCCTTAGGGAAGATGTTACTATGAAGGACCAAGGAGCGACCTAAGAGGACTTGACCGTAAGGAAAAAGGGTTTGCAGACTTAGAATGCTGCTCAAGTAGGATGAGACCATCCCTCTGGGGGAAGGCAGTTTTAAGCCAGACATAAAATCTGTTGCCATCTGATTATCCCAACTCAGTCCTTCTAAACTATTAGTGAAGTCCAAGAGGAAGAAAAGAGGAACAGCTATTTGCCCATAAACTCCGTTCAACATTATGGACCCTGGCTTGACAACAGTTGCACAGTGGAGCACGAGAAAGGGAGGTGTTGCCATGTTGAGGGTGGTCAGAACCATGGACGTGGGACCAGTGGGATGATGGCTTGGCTCAGCGGGCAGCTGTAGCTCAGGGGAGCCTCCATGGAGCTGTCAGGGATAAACCGTCATTTACCACCAGGATCTCATAGGCTTTGAGGCCTCAGGAAGTGTCACCACTGACAGGATCCAGAAGTAAAAAGAATGGGTTCTGTCACGACTACCTGTGGGAATATACCCAATAATGCCCTGGGGGGATGGGATGGGGCTTCTGAAGAAGTTCAAAGCTGTTGGCAATAGTGAGGCTGAAAACCCAGCCTCTATGCACCAGTACTGACCTCAGAGACAAAGTTTTGGGTGAAGTAGAAAAGAATAGCTCTGTTGCTTTGCCGGGCAAAGGAGGACACACTGGGCTACTGCCTTGAAAAAGTGTGTGTCCTGACCTGGGAGGATTTGGTGAGGAGTTTTACAGCAATGGTTCAGGGCTCAAGGGTGGGGTTACTGATAAGCATCAGGGTGTGTGAAGGGCCCTGCATTCAATGGTCTCCCATTAAACTTCTCTGGTTCCTTTAATCTGGCTTCAGGTCATCTCTTCCATGTGTTGGGGGTTCAATTCAGTTCAGTCATTCAGTCAAGTCTGGCTCTGCAACCCCATGGACTGCAGCACTCCAGGCCTCCCTGTCCGTCACCACCTCCAGAGCTTGCTCAAACTCATGTCCATCGAGTCAGTGATGCCATCCAACCATCTCATCCTCTGTCGTCCCCTTCTCTTCCTGCCTTCAATCTTTCCTAGTATCAGGGTCTTTTCCAGTGAGTCAGCTCTTTGTATCAGGTGACTGAAGTATTGGAGCTTCAGTTTCAGCATTAGTCCTTCCAATGAATGTTGGACTGATCTCCTTTAGGATTGACTGGTTTGATCTCCTTGCAGTCCAAGGGACTCTCAAGCGTCTGCTCCAACACCACAGCTCAAAAACATCAATTCTTCAGCACTCAGCTTTCCTTATAGTCCAACTCTCACATTCATACATGACTACTGGAAAAACCATAACTTGGACTAGATGGCCCTTTGTTGGCAAAGTCATGTCTGCTTTTTAATATGCTGTCTAGGTTAGGTTGGTCATAGCTTTCCTTCCAAAGAGCTCAAAGATACTGTTGTGTGCGTCCCTTGAGGGGAACCAGGACCCTACCCAAGGCTGCACTATTGTTTCTTGACTGTTCCTCCCTTATCTCCACATCACCGTCCTTCCCTGATTAGCTATAGCTGGAATCTGCCCTTGGGAACTCCCTGATTAGCTATAGCTGGAATCTGCCCTTGGGAACTCAGGGAAGGTCACGGAGTCTACTCCTTACAAACAAGAAACAGTGGACACAGAAAGGCTCCCGTGCCCTCAGGAGGATTTTGTAGGTTGTCCAACCCAATTACTACCTCTTTTAGAATTCTTTCAAGATAATTTACCTGAATGTCTCTAGAGATGGGACTTCCTGCCTCCCCCATAGCCAACTTCATCTTTGGACAGCTTTTACTCTCTTCACCGCTAAATTGCTTCCCAATTCTTTTCTCTTATGCTTTTGGGACTATAGAGTTATGCTACCAGCTCTCCTACAAGAAAGCTCTTTCATTATTTAAAAATGGCTAACATGCAACCATAAAAGAGGCTTGCTCCTTGGAAGAAGAGCTATGACAAACCTAGAGAGTATTAAAAAGCAGAGGTATCACCTTGCTGACAAAGGGTCCCTGTAGTCAAACCTATGGTTTTTCCAAATAGTCATTGAGTTAGTCATGTGAGAGTTAGACCATAAAGAAAGGTGAGGGCCTAATTGGTGCTTCTGAACTGTGGTGCTGGAGAAGACTCTTGAGAGTCCCTGGGACTGCAAGGAGATCTAACCAGTCCATCCTAAAGGAAATCAACCCTGAATATTCATTGGAAGGACTGATGCTGAAGCTGAAGCTCCAATACTTAGGCCACCTGATGTGAAGAGTCAACTCACTGGAAAAGGCCCCGATGCTGATAAAGGGCAGGAGGAGACGGGGGTGATAAAGGATGAGATAGTTGGAGGGCATCACCAGCTCAGTGGACATAAGTCTGAGCAAACTCCAGGAGATAGTGAAGGTCGGGGAAGCCTGGCGTGCTGCAGTTCACGTGGTCGCAAAGAGTCAGCCTCGACTTAGGGAGTAACAGCGGCATGCCCCGTGGGCTGCCTGGGGCTGCAGCGGGAAGAATCCACCTGCCGGTGCAGGAGCTGTAGAGGAGACGTGGGTTCCGTTCCTGCGGCAGGAAGATCCCCCGCAGAAGGAAATGGCAGCCCACTCCAGTGTTCTTGCCTGGGAAATCCATGGACAGAGGAGGCTGGTGGGCTACAGTCCACGGGGTCGAAAAGAGTAGAACATGCCTGGGCAGCTGAGCACACCACATGCCCTGTGAGTCGTCTCCTCCCCTCGGAAACATTCCTCTTCTCTCCAGCTCTTCATCTGTGACACAGGTTTATGTTCCACCATTTAAGCCCCTCTCCTCCAAACACACCCTGACTTGTCTATGTTCCTATTGAAACGTTGTCAGGAAGTGAACCCAGTATCCTAGGAGGGGCCACTTAGCTGAGAGCAGAGGGAAGGTACATGTCATCTGCTGTTTGCATCCCTGGAATCCCTGATTCCAAACTCCTACACTCGCTATAAATTCTTCTGATGCTTGAGAATGCTGCTTTTTCAACTAAACACTAGATTAGGGTCAAAAAATTAAAAACTTTTTTTTTTCCTTTGGGACACCCACAGCCCAGGAAACAACCTCGGTGTATTAATTCAGTGCATTCTAAATCTTTTTCTCTCCAATTAGCACGCACCCCCCATAGGGTGACAGAAAATAAGACTCTCAGCTTAAAGAATAGTGATACATTTACCTCTTTCAGAGACTCTTGGTTATCTTAGAAATGCAAGGACGAAAAGAAACGGGACTGATGACAGGTCCAAGTTGTGTACTTTTATCCCAAGAATGTGGGGATGTAGCCTGCTTAGAAGATTTCAGATAGGATTGTAATTTTTTGAAATTATATTAATATCATGTTTTCACTTTAGTAGTAAAAACTATAAATTGATTTCTTTTGAAACTGTCACCCTGAGCTTCATCTCCAGAGCACACACAATAGCGGATCATTATTATTTTCAACAAGAATTTGCTTTTACCAGCAAGAAAATTTGTTGGATAAATACACTTACATCCAGAACGTCTTCTGGCAAAGCCATGAATAATTAATCCAAGCGTGGCTGACGCAAAGACGACTGTATTACACTCACACTATTAACACTTTGTTGATGAAACTTTTCCCCGTCCACATCACAAACTCAGCGTACCGAACATCTCCCATACTTTTCTGCTTTCATTTCTAATAGCTGAGCTGTATACATGCCTTTATTTGTGTCCTGTTTTGAAGCACCAGGCTGATTCTCACTTCTTTACCTTTGCGTGTTTTTCCTGAAAGGTAGTGCTGTGAAATAAAGCACTCTGAGAGTTGGTAAGCAACAAACATTGTTTCTTTTGCTCATGAACCTGAAATTCAGCCAGGGTTGGTGGGTTAGCTTATCTCTGCTCCTTGCAGCTTGACTAAAGACTGGCACACCTGCTTTCCTGATGCCTCATTCACATGGCTAGCAAGCCGGTGTCGGTTCTTGGCTCTGAGCTCAACAGGACTCACGGGTGGACCCTCAGTTCCTCCTTGCTGAGAGTCTCTGTGCGCTTCTTAGCTTCCTCACAGCGTGGTAGCTTGGTTCTGAAAGCAAGCAGCCAAAGAAAACCAGACAAAAACGAAATGTTGGTTTTTAATCTAACCTCAAGTCACACAGTGTCCTTCCTCCATATTCATGGAAGTCATTCATAAATCCACCCACGTTCAAGGGGAAGGGAATTAAATGTCACATCGGGATAGGAGCGTGGAAATTTCTGGAAGGTTTTATGAGGCTCGCTACATTGCTGCAGCCTTCTTTGGAAAACGCAGCCTACCGCAGATCCATCCGCCCTTTGCCGTGAGCCCCGTTCCCGCTTTGTTCTCTGCGGAGCCCAGGGCGCCGCTCACGGTTTGCCCAGGCGTGACCCGCCTCCGTGTCATCGATGCACATCCGCCTGCTCGGCCTCGGCGCGCGAGGCCCTGCAGTGCTTCATTTCTATCTCACGCGCCCGGCGCACTATGAACGCCTGAGAACCAGCGCCGCAGACGCCGCTCCCCGGCCCGCCGTCGGCCGCGCCCCGCGTGCCCGGCGGCGGGTGAGCAAGGCGCCACGGCCCGGGCGGCCTTCCGCGCGCCCTGCTGCCTCTCCGGCTCAGGCCGCTGTGGGTTCTGACGCGGACCCGGCCCGGGGGCGGCCGGACCCGGGCTCTGCGCCGCCGCTGCTGCTCCCCGCGTGGCCCGCAGCCCGCCGCGGCGCGTCCGCCGCCTGGACGCTGTCCGGGAGGCCGTGCCTCGCGCCTGCCCTTCGCCCGCGAGATCCACATTCTAACAGGACCCACGCTGGCGGAAGTCCCAGAGGCTGTTTCCGAGGACACCTCGGGCTCCCTTCTGAGGGGTCTGGGAGCCCACGTCCCTGACTCCAGTGACGGAGGCTGTTTCCTACTGAAATGGCTCGGAGAGAGCTCTTCGTCAGCAGCTGTTTATTCTCTGTCCTGCTCTGTGCTGCTAAAAGAGGGTTTTGTTTTCAGTGGGTGAAGGGGTGGCCAAAGGGAAGCTGTCTGTGATGGCGAGGAGAGAAAAGGTTGGAAGTTATAGCCGTGGGCTCAGACAGACAGACAGACAGACACACACACACAGAGAGACACACAACACATACACTCACACTAAGACACACACAGAGACACACACACATGGAGTTCCTCACTACCCCGCTCATGGAAAGAGAAAAGAGCAGGTGGCAGACTCCATCCGCACCCTTGTCCAAGCTCTCTGGCAGCACTTTGACAAGGCTTCACCTGACCTGCCTCTTCACAAACCTGTATGCAGGTCAGGAAGCAACAGTTAGAACTGGACATGGAACAACAGACTGGTTCCAAATAGGAAAAGGAGGACGTCAAGGCTGTGTACTGTCACCCTGCTCATTTAACTTCTATGCAGAGTACATCATGAGAAACGCTGGGCTGGAAGAAACACATGCCGGAATCAAGATTGCTGGGAGAAATATCAATAACCTCAGATATGCAGATGACACCACCCTTATGGCAGAAAGTGAAGAGGAACTAACAAGCCTCTTGATGAAAGTGAAAGAGGAGAGTGAAAAAGTTGGCTTCAACCTCAACATTCAGAAAACAAAGATCATGGCATCCAGCCCCATCACTTCATGGGAAATAGATGGGGAAACAGTGGCTGACTTTATATTTTGGGCTCCAAAATCACTGCAGATGGTGATTGCAGCCATGAAATTAAAAGACGCTTACTCCTTGGAAGAAAAGTTATGACCAAAAGTTATGACCAACCTAGATAGCATATTGAAAAGCAGAGACATTACTTTGCCAACAAAGGTCCATCTAGTCAAGGCTATGGTTTTTCCAGTGGTCATGTATGGATGTGACAGTTGGACTGTGAAGAAAGCTGAGTGCCAAAGAATTGATGCTTTTGAACTGTGGTGTTGGAGAAGACTCTTGAGAGTCCCTTGGACTGCAAGGAGATCCAACCAGTCCATTCTAAAGGAGATTGTTCATTGGAAAGACTGATGCTGAAGCTGAAACTCCAGTACTTTGGCCACCTCATGCGAAGAGTTGACTCATTGGAAAAGACCCTGATGCTGGGAGGGATTGGGGGCAGGAGAAGGGGACTACAGACGATGAGATGGCTGGATGGCATCACCGACTCGATGGACATGAGTTTGAGTGAACTCCAAGAGCTGGTGATGGACAGGGAGGCCTGGCGTGCTGCAATTCATGGGGTTGCAAAGAGTCAGACACGACTGAGCGACTGAACTGAACTCATGCTGAAGTTTGGACAAGGAAATGGCAACCCACTCCAGTACTCTTGCTTGGAAAATACCATGGACGGACGAGCCTGGTAGGCTACAGTCCATGGGGTCGCGAAGAGTCGGGTCCGACTGAGCAACTTCACTTCACTTCATGCTGAAGATACAGTTTGGCAGGAAGAGAACAGCCATCTTGAGCAGACAGTGTTTAGCTTTCCAATCCATGAACATGAAACGCCCCTTCATTTACTTGTGAAATTATTGGTCAAAGAGTTGTGTCTGACTCTTTCCGACCTCATGGACTAGAGCCCTCCAGGCTCCTCTGCCCACGGGCTCTCCCAGGCAAGAATACTGGAGCAGGTTGCCATTTCCTTCTCCAGGGGATCTTCCCAACCCAGGGATTGAACTCAAGTCTCCTGCATTGCAGGCAGATTTTTTACTGTCTGAGCTTACCCCCACCAGGGGAGCCCTTCATTCACTTAAATCTTCTTTAATTTCTTTCAGTGTTTTATAGCTTTCAGTGTTCAAGTCTTGCATTTCTTCTGTTAAATTTGTTCCTAAATATTTTGCTGTCTTTGCTTTTATTGTAAAGGAGTCATTTTCTTAATTTCAATTTCTGATTTTTTATTGCTGGCATATAGAGATAATATTAATATTTGCTCATTGCTCTTGTAATCTTATTAAAGTTCTTTAGCAGTTCCGGTAAAATTTGAGGGGATTGTTCTGGATTTTCATACAGGATCATGACATCTGCAAGTGAAGATAATTTTACTTCTTTTTTTTCCCAATCTGAATGTCCCTAATTTAAAAAGAATTTTTTTATTGCACTGTAGAAACCAGTGTAAGGTTAAATAACATTGGCAAAAGCAGACATCCTTGCCTTGTTTGTGATCTGAGAAGGAAAGCATTCAGCATTTTAGCATTAAGTGTGATGCTAGCTGCGGGGTTTTTAATGTCCTTTATGAGGTTGAGGAAGTCCTATTCATAGTTTCAGAGTTTCTGTTATGAACGAATGTTGGATTTTTTTCAAATGCTTTTCTGTGTCTATTGAGATGCTCAAGTGGTTTTTGTCTTTTATTCTATTGATCTAATACTTCAAAATTCTTTCTCCCCCCCCCCCCCCATTTACTATGTGTCATCAGGAATGTTTAGGGCTTCCTGAAGTTCAAAGCCAAAAGCTGTTAAAGTTTCACTTCCTCTCTTTGTCTTAGAGGCAACTAATTTTCTACCCTGAAATAAAAGCATCTAATTGTCGAATGTTCCTGCCAGCCTCCTGCTGGGGGAAGTCTAGTTTCTCTTCCCTCTCTTGCTGAAATATTCTAAAAAGAATTAGACATCTGAAAAACCTTGTTGGGTAAAACCTACCTTCAGTCTACCTCCTTCTCTGCAGACACTTATGAAAATCACCTGCGGGCAAAAGGAAAATGTCTCCAGAGATTGCTTATCTATAAAACAGTTGTAGAAACCGGTGAGGTCTGGAGGACAGAGATGATACTGTATAGATAAGGATTCTGGAAAGAATGTGGTTGGGTGAGTATGTTAATGTTACTCAGATTCTTCACCCTGATTGATAGCGGCCAATATTTACTGAGGGTTCACTTTGTACTGACAGTTCAAAGCGCTCTAAATAACCTCATTTAAATATCACAGCACACTCCGAGGTGAGCATTGCCCCATTTAACAGCAGAGAAAACCGAGTCACAGCGTAATTCGGCACCTTGTCCAAAGCCATACATTTAGTAAGTGCTGGGGCCCACGTGTGCTTGACTCCAGCCTACCCACCAAATCTCTGTGCTGTTCTAAAACAAAGCAAGGGAAAGGTTAATCCTAGGTTCTAGTTCTTTGCAGCTTCGATGGGACAAAAAGACTCCAGCCTTTACCACTCAGTCTGAGCCTTACCAGCAAAATTGATCCCTTAAGCTCGGTATCAGGAGTATTGTGTGTGCACGCACACGCATATGTTTAAGAAGACGAATGCGTGGATAGTCACTCACTCATGTCCAACTCTTTGTGACCCCATGGACTGTAGCCCATCAGGCTCCTCTGTCCTTGGAGATTCTTCGGGCAAGAATACTGGAGTGGGTTGTCATGCCCTTCCCAACCCAAAGATCAAACCCAGGTCTCCTGCATTGCGGGTGGATTCCTCACCAACTGAGGCACGAGGGAATCCTGAGAAAGCTGGAGTGGGTAGCCTATCCCTTCTCCAGGGGATCTTCCCAACCCAGGAGTCAACCAGCGTCTCCTGCATTGCAGGTGAACTCTTCACCAGCAGAGCTACCAGGGAAGCCCAAGAAGACAAATAACCTTTTCAAAATGTGCAAAAGACTTTAGCAGATACTTCCGAAAAGAAACTATATGAATGGGAGTAGAAAGCACACAAAAAGACGCTCACCATCATTAGTCATGAGAGAAGTGCAAAATCAAATCACCGTGAGACACCGCTACACCTCTCCAAAGGACTGACTGAAAGCGTTTGTAAGAGAGTTTACGAGGATGTGGAGCGACGGAATGCTCATTCATTGCTGGGGGGACCGTCAGTGAAACGACCACTTAGGAAAACCACTCAGCAGCTCCTTATGAAATTAAATACAGACATAGCATGGGACGCGGTAATCCCATTCCAGAGTATTTGTTGTTGTTCAGTCGCTCAGTCGTGTCTGACTCTTTGCAACCCCATGGACTGCAGTACGCCAGGCCTCGCTGTCTCTCACTGTCTCCCGGAGCTTGCTCAGATTTATGTCGATTGAACTGGTGATGCTATCTAACCATCTCATCTTCTGCTGCCCTTTCCTCCTCTTGCCTTCAGTCTTCCCAGCATCAGGGTCTTTTCCAGGGAGTCAATTCTTTGCATCAGGTGGCCAAAGTAATGAAGCTTCAGCTTCAGCATCAGTCCTTCCAATGAATATTCAGGACTGATCTCCTTTAGGATGGACTGGTTGGATCTCCTTGCTGTTTAAGGGACTCTCAAGAGTCTTCTCCAACAACACAGTTCCAAAGCATCAGTTCTTCGGTGCTCAGCTTTCTTTATGGTCCAACTCTCGCATCCATACATGACTATTGGAAAGACCATAGCTTTGACTAGATGGACCTTGTCAGCAAAGTGATGTCTCTGCTTTTTAATATGTTGTCTAGGTTTGTTACAGCTTTCCTTTCAAGGAACAAGCAAGGTATTTACCTGCCCCCTCCCTAAATTAAAATATACGTCCAAGAAAGAACTGTACACAGTAAAAACAACTTTGTTCATCATAGTTCCAAAGTGGAAACAGAAGAAATGTCCCTCAAGAGGATAGTATCTTTACATGCAATAACATGAATAAATATCAAAAACAGTCTATTTAGAGGGGGAAAAAAAGCCAGACACACAAAAAAAATGCATTGTATGAGTCCATTTCTATGAAGCTCTAGAGCAGGCAAAATTTATCTGTAGAGGCTAAAAGCAGGTCGGTGGTTGCCTGGGACTGGAAGATCAGGAGTGGGGTAAAATCAACGGAAAGGGGACGGGAGGGACATTTTGGGGGCGAGGGGTCATCTTATGTATGTGAGTGTGGAGAAATTTGCACAGGTGTATATTGTCAAAAGGGCTTTCCCGGTAGCTCCCGGTAAACAATCTGCCTGCCACGCAGGAGATGCAGGAGACACGGGTTCCATCCCTGGGTTGGAAGGATCCGCTGGAGGAGGAAATGGCAACCCACTCCAGGCTTCTTGCCATGAACAGAATCCCATGGACAGAGGAACCTCACGAGCCGTAGTCCACGCGATCGCCAAAAGTCGGACACAACTTAAGTGACCTAGCCCGCACGCAAGTCGCTCAGTTTCAGAATAAATTTAAAAAATAAACAAAAGAGACTGCCTGCTGTACAGCTGCTCCGCTGGTATCTGCTGGAGAGTCATTCATTCCAGGGCTACATTTCTGTGCGCATTATTTTGTTGACCTTACTCTCTTTAAGGGAATGAGAAGAAAGTCAGGGAGAAACAGAAAGGTGGGTGGGATAGGGTGAGGGGCCGGAAACATTCAGACATGATTGACTGCTTAATTATGTTGTAAAGAAGTTACTGCTGAGAAAGAAGAATGCAAAGTCCTTACAGGGGTCGGGAGGTGGGGGCTGGGGGGCTTAGAGGTCCCGGAGCAGGCCTGCCACCTCGACTTAATTTTCTTTTCACGAGTGTGTCCAGGAGCTCTGGGAAGGGCTGTACCTCAGTTTCATTAATTTAGCATTCATATCCCATGTAGCAAACCATAGCAGTGGCTTTCAAACGTGATGTGCACAAGACTTGTGATGAAATGCAGATTCCTGGGCCCCCTCCTCAAGACTCTGCTTCAACCCACGTAGGATCTGCCTTTTATGGTTGGAGACACTTTCTCTGAGGATGATACTTTGAAAAACATTGACCTGGCATGTTACAGGTAAGAATGAGAAAGTGTCTTCTTCTTTTTTTTTTTTTTAGTGATCTGCAAGCTTTAAAAAATTTTGTTTTATGTTGCACCGGAGTTGATTCACAATGCTGTGTCAGTTTCAGGTGTACAGCAAAGTGATTCAGCGACACGTGCATGTGCCTCTTCTTCAGATCCTTTTCCCACTTAGGTTATTACGGAATATTGAGTAGAGTTCCCTGTGCTATACAATAGGTCCTTGTTGGTTATTTTATATACAGTGCAGTGTTACTGATGCTGAAGCAGAAGCTCCAGCAGTTTGGTCATCTGATGCAAACAGATGGCTCATTGGAAAAGTCCCTGATGCTGGGGAAGATTGAGGGCAGGAGGAGAAGAGGGTGTCAGAGGATGAGATGGCTGGCGGCATCACCGATGCAATGAACATGAACTTGGGCAAACTCCGGGAGATGGTGAGGGGGCAGGGAGGCCAGGCGTGCTGCAGTCCATGGGGTCACAAAGATTTCAGGCACCAGATACAACTGGAAGACTGGACAACAACAAGTGTGTATACAGGGCTTTCCAGGGGGCACAGTGATAAAGAATCCATCCAGCAATGCAGGAGACACAAGAGACTCAGGTTTGAACCCTGGGTCAGGAAGATCCCCTGGAAAAAGAAATGGCCACCCACTCCAGTATTCTTGCCTGGAAACTTCCATGGTCAGAGGAGCCTGGTGAACCATGGGGTCACAAGGAATTGGACACAACTGAACACACACACACAGTGTATGTATATGTTAACTCCAAACTCCTAATCCATTCCCCAGCCCTTTCCCCTTTGGTAACCATGTTTGTGAGAAAGCATCATTTTGATAACTGTAGTCCCTCCAGTGGAAGGAAAGACAAAAATAGCCAAAAGGAACCTTAGATTCAGGAAAGCATCAGTGTCTATTTCAGTAGGGTACGTGTTTGCCCTTATGTACGCGTGCATAGTGAGAGAACTCTGAGCCCACTGGGAGAGAGGCTGGGAGGTTGGGAGTCTCCTGGTATAGGAACATATACCTTGCTACTTATCACACTGACCCAGACCTGCTTTAGAATTTCTTTTCTTTACTAGCACGTGCCTCAAATCCTTTTTTCCCAAAGCCCATCCAATCTGTAGCAAACGTGAAACATTTGCTGGCCTGTTCCCCTAATCCATCATAGCACAAAACAAAAAGATACAAAAGTCTGGGTGGATAAAGGAAATCAATACCCGTTTCCTGTTCTTTACCTTGAGATCCTTTGTCTGGTTTCAGGATGCCTTCAACAGAATGAGAAACATAGCTCGAATCCCCAATCAAAATCAGATAAAACACAGGTGATAAGACATTGTGTCTCTTCTTTCTGCAGATAAGAAATTTGAGTTATACTAGGGTCAAACTGCTGAGCCCACTGCAGTATTTTAGTGATTAGAGGCATTTTGTGCATTATAGTAATTTTAAACAGTCATGGTGAAAAGTGAAGTCACTCAGTCATTTCCGACTCTTTGCAACCCCATGGACTGTAGCCTACCAAGCTCCTCTATCCATGGGATTTTCCAGGCAATAGTACTGGAGTGGATTGCCGTTTCTTTCTCCAATAAACAGTCATAAGCTATTTCAAAACAAAGCAAATATTCCAATAACAGAATGTTAGCAAAATAAGGCAAAAAGTTAATTCACCACAGATTACAGGTAATCCTATATACTTTCCAATTTATAGTGTGACTTTCTTTTAAAATCCCTGAATACTATTAGACTCTAGGTCCCTGACCAAATGTCAATATACTTATGCTTCCCACAGTCTGTTCATCAGTAATTTCTAACCTGATGGCCTCATAAAACAGTCTTTGCAAAATACTTTATAAATTGCTTTTATTTTAAGTGGTCTATGATTTTTTAGTAAATCATGTTTTTAAAAGTATGTAGATCTCTTATCTAGACACTTAGAACATTGCACACTTAATATATGGATAACTTTTTTTCAAGTAAATTATTAGGATGAAGAGAATAATCAACAGAGCATTTCATTTTCATTTTCAGAGCATCTCAGGGACATCAATGTCGCTACTTGGTATCATATCTAAGTCCTTTCTTCAAAATGGTCATATGGTAGAAGAGAATAAACCCTTTCCTTAGCCTTTGTAAAGAAATGTGTTCAGTATCATCCTTGTAGACAGGATCAATAAAGTTATAGGAGACCCTAGGGAGAAGGAGATGGCACCCCACTCCAGTCCTCTTGCCTGGAAAATCCCATGGACAGAGGAGCCTGGTGGGCTGCAGTCCATGGGGTCGCGAAGAGTCAGACATGACTGAGCAACTTCACTTTCACTTTTCACTTTCATGCATTGGAGAAGGAAATGGCAACCCACTCCAGTGTTCTTGCCTGGAGAATCCCAGGGACGGGGGAGCCTAGTGGGCTGCTGTCTCTGGGGTCGCACAGAGTCGGACACGACTGAAGCGACTTAGCAGCAGCAGCAGCAGCAGGTGAAGAAGGCCTCTTTTATAGCAGGTCTAATAAAGCTGTTTGTCTGCCTCAGAGCGCCCTCTTCATATCTGCGTGTGGGAACCAACACTTGAGTGTGATAAAACTTGGCTTCCTTTTGTTTCGTTTAGCATTATAAGAGGAGGGTTGCACCCTCAAATTGTTGCCCATAAAAGAGGGGATTGCCTAAAGCCCAAGTCTTTAGTGGTGTTTCTCCTAATATGAGGGTTGCTCTCAATTTTAAAACTTCGAACAAAAAAATACTCTTTGGGAATCAGCTGTTAGCCTGAAATGATTCTCTTTCACAGGAGACTTAGATGCTGATAGGAGTCACCTGATGAAACAAGCTAAAAAATTTAAAAGGAGATAAATACTTTAACACTGCAATAATTACTATTAATATTACTGGGAGTATAACTCCCCAAATTCTCGTATTGGGTATCACGGTAAAGGCTCTTTAAAATTACTCTGAAAAGCAATTCATAAAGTTATTGTGTTGAGGAGACGCACTTACAGAGCATCCACTTACAAGATGAACTAAAAAGAAACTTTGCCAATGCCGGGCCAGTAAGCATGTGGGATTTAGGAGACATTCTCTAATAGCATCATCCATGGGTTTTTAAAAGTGCTGTGTTTCAGATGAAGTATTCTGTAAAACTGTTGGATGAAGCTAGGATTGGTTCTCGTCATGACATTGAGGCTTGTGTTTTGTTCATCTATCGATACTTTAGGATTGTCATGATCCAAAAAACTCACTGCTTGTCCTCGGGAAAAGGGTGAATGTCTGTGTTCTTTTGTAAGCATTTGCTTATAAGAGAATGCATCCTCACGCTGAGAAAGGAGTGATTAGCCAGTTTGATTACTTCCCCTTCCCACATGGGAGGATAGACAGTGATGAGGAAGTGAAGCGGTCAGGTTCAGAGGCAGCCTGAGTGAGTCCCCTGTGAGCTTATTAAAGGCTGACGGACCCAGACTTCCGGCTCTGAGTTCTGCATTCACTGCCTCGTCCATCCCCTGACCATGCTAATGCACACGAGCTACCTGTGTGCTTTCATTCCGTGGAAAACCATCAGCACTGTCTTTGCTGAAAGGTTGCCTCAGTGAAAGTGAAAGTCGCCCAGTCGTGTCTGACTCTTTGTGACCCCTGGCTCATACAGTCCATGGGATTCTCCAGGCCAGAATACTGGAGTGGGCAGCCTATCCCTTCTCCAGAGGATCTTCCCAACCCAGGAATCAAACTGGGGTCTCCTGCACTGTAGGCTGATTCTTTACCAACTGAGCTCTCAGGAAAGCCCCAGTGACTAGAATTCAGTTTGCCCGCTTGTGGGGAGTTGGGATGCCTAAGAATTTAAGTTTTCCCTGATAGGTATGAGGGTATAGCTGTAACAGCTTCCTTGCCCACTGAGGGGTCAGCTTTGACGAAGTACTTCATACTTTTACTATCAGCCAAGCTCCCCTGCAGAACTGAGCTAAAGNTCCGCGCGCCCACGTCCCCCCCAGTGTGCCCACTTCCCACCTGTACACCTACGCCACCCCCGGTGCCCATGTCCCCTCCACATGCCCACGTCCATCCCCAGCTGCTGGGAGGTCTGGCAGCTCACACCCTTCTCTGGGAACCTCCATTATCCAAAGTCTCGTCCGCACAGCACGCCAGTTCCAAGGCCAGACTCCTCGCCTCCCTGCGGGACCACTCCTTCGAGCTAGCCGATTTCACAGCTCCTGGCCTGTCAGCTGACGGCTCTGCTGCAACCCAGTCTCTCCCTCTGCCCCACACTGCTCTTCTTAGTCCCCACAGGTGGTCTCAAGGGCACTCTTCTGTAAAACTCGTGGTAGGGAATCTATCTCAAAGCCTGTTTCCTGGGGAAATGGACCTAAGACATTCTTCTCCC
This sequence comes from Redunca redunca, assembly GCA_006410935.1. Classification (NCBI taxonomy): domain Eukaryota; kingdom Metazoa; phylum Chordata; class Mammalia; order Artiodactyla; family Bovidae; genus Redunca; species Redunca redunca. The sequence goes on from SJYQ01004898.1 coordinate 498,133, forward strand.
CAAAGAGAGAAGATTTGCCTGGACTCCAGGGTTTAGAAATGTCTGCAAACAATGGCTCTGAGAAGTGGCTTGCCCAGGGTCACAAACCTGCTAAAGGGCGAGAGTCTGACTCCAGCCACCTACGTTTGAATCCGGATTCTTTTCCACTTGTGCATAAAACACCCACAATATTTGGTTAAGTTTTAGTTTAAAGATCAGTAGTGAGTTCCTTTAATTTTCATTATTTAACAGTATATAACTATTTATTTACTTAGTTTTATTTTCCCAGTGAAAACGAGCACTAACTAAATACTGTTCAGGATGGCGGACCACGTGAGCTCTTCTCTACAAAGCACACGCGTCTTTCTTTGTGCTCCCACCAAAATCAAGACAGGTGTATTCTGGCAGTCAAGGCTCAGAACCGCTTTCAGAGCAATACGGAGTGTTCTAAGGATAAGCTTCTGTAAGCTGGAAGAAAGTTTCCATCCTGAACTAATGATAACATTTCCCTTCCCTTGGGAACAGATGCCCAAGAGAATAACAGCTTAAGGGAGGAACGTTCATTAGCTGCCCAGACAAGCTCGAGTCCACTGCAATTGATGACAGAAGATATACACAGAGCTGAACACTGGGTAAACACACACACTCACACACACACACAGTGGGTCCTTGCCTCCCTTATTGGGCCCTGTCAACCTATGAGCAAATGGGACAAAGTAAAAAATGTTCCTTAAGTTATCTATTGAGGCTAGCCATGCTATGACTGCAGAAAATAAATAGGATTATGCCAGATATGACAGAGTATCCATAAAAAGAAAGACCTAATCTCCTCTGCCGTGAAGCCGTAGAAGAAAACAAATTCTGAAGAACGTGTTCTTGATAACATTGAAAATTAGGTCGACAGTATTTTAATGATATTTATTAAATAAATGCATCTCATTAGTACTGTCGAGATGGGCGAGGAAGTGGTGAAAGGGAAGAATGAAACATGGGAATACAGATTTGGTAGCAAGAATGACAGAGACTGATCACTCTGCTACTGATTGGTCTTCCCGAACTGAACTGATTTTCTGACCCACTGTGGTAATTCTTCTCTCCTGAGTTCCTAGACGTGGAGTGCCGAAGTTTTGTCACTGTCCAGTGAAACTTCCCTACAGGTGATAATCTCTAGGCAAACGTGGCCACTGAGCAGCTGAAATGTGACTAGTACAACGGACGGACTAAACGTTGATTTTAATTAACCTAAATTTAGATACTGCATGCAGCCATTTGGCTACTGCAGCCTACAATTATGTGACAAGTGAAATCTTTACTTCTAAGCATTTATTTTCAGAATTCGTTTCAGATATGAAAATGACTTTCTTTGGGATGTCCTGTGAAGAGGAGCTAAAAAGCCTCTTGATGAAAGTGAAAGAGGAGAGCGAAAAAGTTGCCTTAAAGCTCAACATTCAGAAAACGAAGATCATGGCATCTGGTCCCATCACTTCGTGGCAAATAGATGGGGAAACAGTGGAAACAGTGTCAGACTTTATTTTTGGGGGCTCCAAAATCACTGCAGATGGTGACTGCAGCCATGAAATTAAAAGACGCTTACTCCTTGGAAGAAAAGTTATGACCAACCTAGACAGTATATTCAAAAGCAGAGACATTACTTTGCCGACTAAGGTCCCTCTAGTCCAGGCTATGGCTTTTCTTGTGGTCATGTATGGATGTGAGAGTTGGACTGTGAAGAAGGCAGAGCGCGGAAGAATTAATGCTTTTGAACTGTGGTGTTGGAGAAGACTCTTGAGAGTCCCTTAGACTGCAAGGAGATCTAACCAGTCCATTCTGAAGGAGATCAATCCTGGGATTTCTTTGGAAAGAATGATGCTGAAGCTGAAACTCCAGTACTTTGGCCACCTCATGCGAAGAGTTGACTCATTGGAAAAGACTCTGATGCTGGGAGGGATTGGGGGCAGGAGGAGAAGGGGCCGACAGAGGATGAGATGGCTAGACGGCATCACGGACTCGATGGACGTGTGTCTGAGTGAACTCCGGGAGTTGGTGATGGACAGGGAGGCCTGGCGTGCTGCGATTCATGGGGTCGCAAAGAGTTGGACACAACTGAGCGACTGAACTGAACTGAACTGTGCTAGGCCTGGGCTTCCCAGGGGGCGCCAGTGATAAAGAATTTGCCTGCCAATGCTGGAGTTGTATCCCTGGGTTGGGAAGATCCCCTGGAGGAGGAAATAGCAACCCACTCCAGTATTCTTGCCTGGGAAACCCATGGGCAGAGGAGCCTGGCGGGCTACAGTCCATGGGGTTGCAAGAAGTTGGACACAATTGAAGCAACCGACACACACATGCTAGGCCTATTTGGGATATGCTTTCTGCTTTATGTATATTAGCTTATTTAATTCCCAGTGTAAATCAATGAGATAGTTACTATTATCAACCCTAGGTTGGAGGCAGCAAGTCTGCGGTGCAAAGACTAAGGATTTGTCGACTCACAGTGAGCAGAGATCCACAGTCATGTCTGTTCAGGTACTAAGGCATCATGGTAGGAAGAGACTGCTCAGCCTGAATTAAGGGAAGGTCTGCAAGTAAGAAGGGTGAGGGAGACTGAGAGTCTGGGACGCGGGCAAAACGCCACCGTTCCACAGGGAAGGGATGAGGGCTGTGCTATTACATAATTAATTGTGATTAATATAAATATGGTGGCCACTAGACACGTATGGCTATTTAAGTATAAATGCTTCTATTAAAATTAAATCATTCCCAAACTCAATCTGTCACTCACACTGGCCACAGCGCAAGCGCTCAAAAGCTCGCTGTGGTAATGACTGTATTAGAGAAGCAGGGCATGTCCATAATCGTGGAAAGTTCTGTGGGACAGAACGGAGTCAAAGGGTAGCTCAGGATGGCTGTATCTCCCGAGCTCAGAGGTGCTGAAAACCCTGACATTAGTGAACAACTCTTTCGTCTTTCCCCAAGTTACCAGCAACGATTGCTGATTTCATGAACGCTCTGTAGGAATAACTGTAAAGTAGGAAAGGACCTCTCTTCCAGACCAAGATGACGTGGATACCGAACGTAGAGTAACCGCCTACTTCCGAACCTCCAAGCGGTGACCTTTTTCAAAGATGCGAACAGTCACGCAAGTTCCCGTATCTGGTGTGCCTGGCCGCATGTGTGCGCCCCCTGTAGGTGGCTGTGCTTTTGTGCACTTTGCTCTTCAGTTCAGTTCAGTCGCTCAGTCGTGTCCGACTCTTTGCGACCCCAGGAATCGCAGCTCGCCAGGCCTCCCTGTCCATCACCACCTCCCGGAGTTCACTCAGACTCGCGTCCATCGAGTCCGTGATGCCATCCGCCATCTCATCCTCTGTCGTCCCCTTCTCCTCCTGCCCCCAATCCCTCCCAGCATCAGAGTCTTTTCCAATGAGTCAGCTCTTTGCATCAGGTGGCCAAAGTACTGGAGTTTCAGCTTCAGCATCATTCTTTCCAAAGAAATCCCAGGGCTGATCTCCTTCAGAATGGACTGGCTGGATCTCCTTGCAGTCCAAGGGACTCTCAAGAGTCTTCTCCAACACCACAGTTCAAACGCATCAATTCTTCGGCACTCAGCCTTCTTCACAGTCCAACTCTCACATCCATACATGACCACTGGAAAAACCATAGCCTTGACTAGACGGACCATAGTCGGCCAAGTAATGTCTCTGCTTTTGAATATTATATCTAGGTTGGTCATAACTTTCCTTCCAAGGAGTAAGCGTCTTTTAACTTCATGGCTGCAGTCACCATCTGCAGTGATTTTGGAACCTCCCCAAAAATAAAGTCTGACACTGTTTCCACTGTTTCCCCATCTACTTGCCATGAAGTAATGGAACCAGATGCCATGATCTTCATTTTCTGAATGTTGAGCTTTAAGGCAACTTTTTCGCTCTCCTCTTTCACTTTCATCAAGAGGCTTTTGAGTTCCTCTTCACTTTCTGCCATAAGGGTGGGGTCATCTGCATATCTGAGCTTATTAATATTTCTCCCAGCAATCTTGATTCCAGCTTGTGCTTCTTCCAGCCCAGTGTTTCTCATGATGTACTCTGCATAGAAGTTAAATGAGCAGGGTGACAGTATACAGCCTTGACGTACTCCTTTTCCTATTTGGAACCAGTCTGTTGTTTCATGTCCAGTTCTAACTGTTGCTTCTTGACCTGCATATAGATTTCTCAAGCGGCAGGTCAGGTGGTCTGGTATTCCCATCTCTCTCAGAATTTTCCACAGTTCACTGTGATCCACACAGTCCAAGGCTTTGGCATAGTCAATAAAGCAGAAGCAGATGTTTTTCTGGAACTCTCTTGCTTTTTCCATGATCCAGCGGATGTTGGCAATTTGATCTCTGGTTCCTCTGCCTTTTCTAAAACCAGGTTGAACATCAGGGAGTTCACGGTTCACGTATTGCTGAAGCCTGGCTTGGAGAGTTTTGAGCATTACTTTACTAGCATGTGAGATGAGTGCAATTGTGTGGTAGTTTGAGCATTCTTTGGCATTGACTTTCTTAGGGATTGGAATGAAAACTGACCTTTTCCAGTCCTGTGGCCACTGCTGAGTTTTCCAGATTTGCTGCACGGTACCCTAAACGCTACAGTGGTGCTGCGTCTTCATCTCAAGCCCAGGTCGTCCTGGCGGCGCAGCTGGCTTGCTATCCTCCCTTAGTCGCTCAGGCGTGCCCGACTCTCTGCGACCCTGTGGACTGCAGCCGCCAGGCTCCTCCATCCATGGAATTCTCCAGGCAAGAGTACTGGAGTGGGTTGTCATTTCCTTCTCCAGGAGGTCTTCCCAGGGATCAAACCCACGTCTTCTGCATTGCAAACGCATTCTTTGCCTCTGAGCCACCAAGGAAGCCCTGGATGTAATTGGTACTACTGTACTTTTCAAGGTACTGTACTGTAAGATTAAAAATGTTGCCTTTATTTTTGTATTTGCTTTTTATGTATTAATTGCAATAGCCATTTAGTGTTAGTTGGCTAGGCTAACTTTGTTGGACTTATGAATACACGGGACTTGAACACACTCTCGTGTTTGTATGTTGGGGCACTTACTGTATTTCAAACACAAGAGGCTGGAGTCTGAGATGGTCATGTAAAGTTGAAAAAAGCATTGTTGGGGTGAGAAGGGGGCTTGAATGCCCATAAACCGTGAAGTTAGGGGAGTGCTGGTGGTTTGAAAGAATTTCTACCAAGACTGGTGGATGCCCTCCTTCGTCCAGCTGACAGTATTCGTATGAGTACGCATAATGTGAAAAGCAGCGTTATATTCTACTCTGTTCTTCATCTTGGGAGCGGGGGGTTGTTTGTTTTGGCCACAAGCTAAAATCCTGCAAGCTGTGCAACGGGGCCAAAACAAACGAACAAAAACCCCAAAATAATTCAGATAAAAGGAAGTGGGTAAGGAGTTAAATTAAACAAGATTCATCCTAAGTTGATAACTGATGAAGCTAAGTGATGGATACCAAATCATTATACTGATTTTCCAACTTTTTTATATAATTGAAATTGCCTACTAGAAAAAGTCAAAAATTTAAAAATTGTGTCAAAAAATGCAAAGGTTTTGGCTTATCTCAGGGGCCAGCCAACTGTGGCGCACAGGTGAAATCCAGCCTGTTGCCTCTCTCTGTGCAGTTTCATTAGAACACAAGAACCGACACTGCTCTCTGACGTGTCATCTATGGCTGCTCTCGCGCTACAGTGAAAGAGCTGAGTCATTCAAGCAGAGACTGCGCGACCTGTAAAGCTGAAAACATTTGCCATTTGACCGTTTAGAGAAAATGCTGGCCACCCCTGGCTTACGTGAAATTGAAACTTGAGAAAAGAATTATGTCCTGCTGTTTTTGTGTCTGGATAAAGCATCCTCCTACCAATGCAGGAGATGCAGAAGGCAAGGGTTCGATCCCTGGGCCGGGAAGGTCACCTAGTGGAGGACCGGGCAGCCCACTCCAGTGTTCTTGCCTGGAGAATCCCATGGACGGAGGAGCCTGGCTGGCTGCAGCCCATGGGGTCACGGGGTCACACTCGACTGAGCGACTGAGCAAGCACGCATGCACGTACTCTTCATACATACCATTTTTACGTGTGTGTTTTCAGATTTTTTCCATTTTTTGAATACTGTTAGAGGGAAGATTATAATTAGAATATCATCATCCTGTAACTAATGAGTTAACAGATATAAGAAATAGTTATCAGTAATAGTAGGTTTAGGCACTGTTCATCAGTGAGTAATGCATAAGAATATTGATGCAATATACAAAACTCCTTATGGGTGAATCCAACCAGTCCATTCTGAAGGAGATCAGCCCTGGGTGTTCTTTGGAAGGAATGATGCTAAAGCTGAAACTCCAGTACTTTAGCCACCTCATGCGAAGAGTTGACTCATTGGAAAAGATTCCGATGCTGGGAAGGATTGGGGGTAGGAGGAGAAGGGGACGACAGAGGATGAGAAGGCTGGATGGCATCACGGACTCGATGGACGTGTGTCTGAGTGAACTCCGGGAGTTGGTGATGGACAGGGAGGCCTAGTGTGCTGCGATTCATGGGGTCGCAAAGAGTCAGACACGACTGAGTGACTGAACTGAATTGAACTGAACTATGGGTGAATACTTTAAACCTCTGTCCTAAAAAATCATGCCCACGTCATTCCAATGTCTGGTCCAAGCTGAAAACTTTAATCTCCTTCCCCTTCATTTTTCATATGAGAAATGAAACAGTTAAGTCTTGGAAGAGATACCAAAATAATAAATACAAAAAAACCTCAGAGAGCCAAACATGTCTCATTATGCAAGGAATTCTTTCCTCCCTCTTAACTGGAGAGTTTTAAAAAAACAAACCTTTTATGAGTCCTAGCAAGGTATGCCTTACATCAGTTTTCTCAATGCTGAAGTGGTCTATAGACCATTTTTGTCAGTGAAATATTGTGTCTTGCAACACTATTACCCACCGAGTGGAGAGAAAAAGGTATGCAGTTAATGTAAGTACTGGTTAAACAATGATGGTTCCTATATTATCTGTCTGATTTTTAAAGAAGTGGTGGTACAGAGGGTGGAATGTGTCATAATATCCCAGGGACCAGCTTTCTGAGGGATTACTGGTTTAGGCAGTGGTCNCCCGGGTCATAGGAGCCATTTGCGGGATGGTCGTCTGGGAGGCCAAGGGTGTCTAGGGCCAGAGATATCTGGGCGTGTGCCCCTTCCTGCCATCTTTCCTCCTCCCTTTGCTTTTTTGCTCCCTGCTCCAAACATTGTTTCTTTAGCCTCCGACAGCTGAGACTTGAGAAGATATCAGGGATGCGGGAGAACAGTTAGTTGGGAAACTAACCTACCTTCTCTTGAATTCTCTTCTCATCTCCCCAGCCAGTTGCACTGACTCAGTGAGTAAAGCCCTCCTCTAGCTGGACCTTTTTGTAACCTGGCTCACTTTTCTCTCAGAGAGGATGCTCTGCCTCCCTGTGCTTCGGGCCCCAGGCAGCACAGTAAGTGTGGCTTTAGGATCAGGCAGAATCCCAGCTGGACACTTAGTTTAATGGCTTTTCATCTTTCTAACCTTCAGTTTGCCCTGGTGGCTCAGACGGTCAAACATTTGTCTGCAGTGTGGGAGACCCAGGTTCGATCCTTGGGTTGGGAAGATCCCCTGCAGAAGGGAATGGCAACCCTCTCCAGTATACTTGCCTGGAGAATCCCATGGATAGAAGGGCCTGGTAGATGGGGTCACAAAGAGTCAGACATGACTGAGCGACTAACACTTCTCATCTGCAAACTGGATCAGTTGTTGTGAGGTTTATAATGAGATGTTCCACATAACAGTACAGCTCCAACTGCTAGTTCTTTAACTCGTGCTGTTCGTGACTGTTTGATGCAGTTTATATACTTGTCAGGGTAAGGATGCCAACTGCATTTTCTTAGAAAGCACTGTCCTTGATTCTGAGCTGAATCCTTTCTCCTCCTCCCCATCCCCTTCCTCCTCCTTCTTCTTGGTGTTAACCTTTTTAAAGTGGAATTATTTTAAAGGATTTCTCATGCAGTATTTCTGACATAAGTAATATAACAAATGCCTGTGTACACAGCATTCAAGGTACCATTTCATAGTATCAGGTAAAAATTTAAATAGAAACTAACAATTCTAAGCAATGGTGAAGGGAGAGAGTGCAGGGTATCTTACACATCACTGATGGGAATATTAATTGGTAAAACCACTTCAGAGAGAAGTTGGCAGTGGCTGGCATTTTTGAAGTCTTTTAATGCTGAAGTAACACATGGGGATTTTCCTAAAGGAAATCAGTTCTGAATATTCAATGGAAGGACTGATGCTGGAGCTGAAACTCCAATACTTTGGCTACCTGATGCGAAGAGCTGACTCATTTGAAAAGACCCTGATGCTGGGAAAGATTGAAGGTGGGAGGAGAAGGGGATGACAGGGAATGAGATGGTTGGATGGCATCACCGATCCAATGGACATGAGTTTGAGTAAACTCCAGAAGTTGGTGATGGACAGGGAGGCCTGGTGTGCTGCAGTCCATGGGGTCGTAAAGAGTTGAACACGAATGAGTGACTGAACGACTAAACTGAAGGGAACTGAACACATGGGGGGGCCTCTGTCAGTTCCCCGAAGATTGGGGAGGTCCTGGCCTCTGGCAGAGTACTTTGCGTGGCGCCTAGCAGGCTCATGAGTGGCAGCCAGATCCCTCCCGCTGAGGGAGAGGGGTCTCAGGTTTTGCCAGTGGGGGCTGCCCTTTCCCTTCCCTTGACCCCTGCAGGTGCCAGCTGCGGGGACGAGCCAGATGATGGAGAGGCAGAGGAGGGCCTCTTCACGTATGTGTTCCGGCCATCCCAGCACACACGCAGCCGCCAGGTGACTTCGGCCCAGCTGTGGTTCCACACGGGACTAGACAGACAGGAGACAACTGCCACCAATAGCTCTGAGCCTCTGCTCGGCCTGCTGGTACTGACATCCGGGGGTCCCACGCCTGTGCCCATGTTGCTGGGCCAGGCACCCCCTCGCTGGGTTGTCCTGCACCTGGCCACCTCCGCCTTCCCTCTGCTGACCCATCCTGTCCTGGCGCTCCTGCTGCGTTGTCCTCTCTGTTCCTGCTCCGCCCGGCCCGAAGCCACCCCTTTCCTGGTGGTCCACACACAGGCCAAGCCACCCAGTGGAGGGGAGAGGGCCCGGCGCTCCACGCCCCCACTGCCCTGGCCTTGGTCTCCCGCTGCGCTGCGCCTGCTGCAGAGGCCTCCAGAGGAGCCCGCCGCCCATGCCGACTGCCACAGAGCCGCCCTCAATATCTCTTTCCAGGAGCTGGGCTGGGACCGGTGGATCGTGCACCCTCCCAGTTTCATCTTCCACTACTGTCACGGGGGGTGTGGGCTGCCTACCCCACAGGACCTGCCCCTACCGGTCCCCGGGGTGCCCCCTACCCCTGTCCAGCCCCTTTCTCTGGTGCCAGGGGCCCAGGCCTGTTGCGCTGCCCTCCCGGGGACCATGAGGCCCCTACGCGTCCGCACCACCTCGGATGGAGGTTACTCTTTTAAGTATGAGATGGTGCCCAACCTTCTCACCCAGCACTGTGCTTGCATCTAAGGGAATCCCACTGATGCCCGAGCCCCCATGGTCACCAGCCTGGAGGAAGGGCAGGCTGCCCGCTCCCTTCCTCTTCTCTGCCCAGAGGCTCCCCTCTCCCCATTCCTGCCCCTGTTTCATGAGGAACGTGACAATAAATGACATAGTGCATATGACTTGGCGTGTCTTCTCAAGCTTCTCTGATAAGTGTTTTTGTCAGGGCGAGGTCTAGGCCCTGGGAGAATGGGATTGTGGGGTGTCAGGTCACTCAGCCTCACTTGATCTAGGAGATGGGGGTTTGCCAGTGGTAATTGGATGGTGGGAAGCTACCATGCTTGGGGAGGACAAACAGGTGCTGTTAGCTCAGGAAAGCGACTCTGGAGCCATAACTGGCCCTCATACAAGTTGGCCCTGATGTGTCGACTGGGTGGTCTGCCATGCACACCTCATAGTGCCTACGCCCAAGTGTCATAACCACCCCTACTCTGCCCTAGCTGATGGACACCTAGCTCAAAGTCAGGTGATTTATAGAATGGCCAGAGATCGCGGCTTTAGGGACCCCACTGAGACAGATGTTCAGAGCTGTCCAGGCGTTTCCTGTGCCCGGGATGTGGGTGACACCCCCCAGGGATGCTGGGGACACTTTACTGAGGCGTACAGGGTTCTCTGCTAGGCCAGTTAGCAGATCAGTGTTGCTAGGGAAGTGTCACGTATCTGAGACAGAGAGAAGTGAGTGCCACAGAGTAATTTTCACAAAGCTAAGGGTATTCTTTTTAAATGACTGCACTGTATTCTAAAGTTATCCTTCATGTGTGTGTGTCAAAGTGTCATTTCTTTTATGATATTATGGTGATGGTAGATAGCTGTGTTTTTTTTGTTAATGTGTTTGTTTTCAGATTTTTACTTATCAAAATTAAATCTTTGCAATTCGAATTTGTATCCTAAGATTTTTCTTTGTAGTTTTACTGCTGAAATCTGTGAAATCCTAAAGTCTGGGAGTCACTGATCTAGGCCTCCCCTTCCAGAGTCTCCAAGGCCTTTGATTCCACTAGCTTGGCAAGTGAGGAAGAAATGTCCGCCCCTACCTAAGAGGGGCCAACAGTGACTAAGAAAATCTGTGTCCACTCCCGGCCATGAGACCAACAGCAGGAGACTTCAGAGATTTTCCCTGTTCCCAGTGGTAATCATTAGAGACACTGAGTAATCTTCATTCAGAGTCCATTTGAACAGAAAATTCAACTCAAACTGGCTTAGACCAAAGAAATAAAATTAAAAAAACCCAGCAGCCTATGACAAGTCCACAAGCACAGTTGACTAAATTACAGCTCGATTTGGGGCTCAAAGATGCTCCCAGGATTCAGCAATAGGCTCCAAATCCCCTGTGTGGGCTCCATCTCAGGTCCATGGCAGTCTGGGGCAGACCCAGATGCGCAAGTGACACCACTTGGTCTCACAGGAGGCAGTCTGTGTACAGAAGTCCCGGGTTGGGTCATGGTGGCCTGACTGTCTTGATCAGGGTCATGTGCTCCTCCAGGAAAAGTGGGAACAGAACAAGTTAACGATTCAGAGCATGAGGCCCACCCCTGGAGTCCAGAGCCTGAAGCATGAGGTGAAGTTATTCCCTGCTTCCCCTCAGCAGAGTGCAGTTACCACACAAGGCGGAGGCGGTAGATGCTGAGAGAAAGCACTGTTGGTTTCCTTCCCAATTCTCAAATCTAGCCCTTTCCCTCTCTCTATACGAACACCATTTTGCCATTTAAGGGGGAGTTCTTTTTTTTTTTTTAATTGAAGTATGTGATTTACAGTATTGTGTTAGTTTCAGGTATACAGCAAAGTGATTCAGTTATATATTTTTTTCAGATAATTTTTCATTATAGGTTATTTCAAGGTATTGAATATAGCTCCCTGTGTTATGTAGTAAATCCTTATTGCTCATCTAATTTATATATATAGTAGTTTATATCTGTTAATCCCATACTCCTAATTTATCTCCTGTTTTTCCCTCTGGTAACCACAAGTTTGTTTTCTATGTCTATGAGTCTGTGTCTGCTTTGTATGTAGATTAATTTGCACTATTTTTTTTTAGATTTCACATATAAGTGATATAATATTCATTTTTCTCTGACTTACTTTATTTAGTATGATATTCTCTAAGTCAAACCATGTTGCAGCAAATGGCATATTTCATTCTTTTTTATCACTAATATTCCATTTCATATATTTATATATACACATTACATCTTAAGGGCTTCCCAGGTGGTTCAGTGGTAGAAGAACCTGCCAGCTAATGCAGGAGACAAAAGAGACTCGGGTTCAATCCTTATTCCCTGGAGGAGGGCATGGTAACCTGTTCCAGTATTCTTGCTGGAGAATCCCACGGACAGAGGAGCCTGGCAGGCTACAGTCCATGGGATCACAAAGAGTCAGACATGAATGAAGCAACTTAGTGCACAACACATCTTAAACCAATCACCTGTTGATGGGTACTTGGGTTGTTTCCATGTCTTGGCTATTGTAAATAGTGCTGCTATGAACACTGGGTAGATGTATCTTTTAGAACAGGGGCAGATGCTTTACCACACAAGTAAAGAGTGTCCGACTCTTTACGACCCCATGGACTATACAGTCCGTGGAGTTCTCCAGGTCAGAATACTGGAGTGGGTAGCCTTTCCCCTTCTCCAGAGGATCTTCCCAACCCAGGGATCGAACCCAGGTCTCTCACATTGCAGGTGGATTCTTTACCTGCTTAGCCACCAGGGAAGCCCAATATATATGTGTGTCCCCTAGAAAAATGTGTTCAATGAATACATGAGTGTGATCAAGACAGGCTCTGAAAGGGACTGTAATTACTCGATTTTCAAGGGCTGTTTAGGGACTTTCTTGGTGGTCCAGTGGTAAAGAATTGCCTTCTAATGCAGGGGATGTGGGTTCGATCCTTAGTTGGGGAACTAAGATCCCACATTGTGCGGGGCAACAAAGCCTGTGTGCTGTAACTAGAGAGCCCGCACACCACGAAGAGCCCATGAGCCACAACAAAACCCCGCACAGCCATAAATAACACATCTTTCCAAGGATTACTGACCTTAATGTCTTTGTGTTTCTAGTTTATGATGGTCGTGGCTTTACACGTAACAATGCCAAGCTGTATTTTTTGATCTTGGTAATATATAGTTAAATCAATAAGTTAAAAGATGCATAATATCTTAATAGGATAAATAATTATTGAATGATCAAACTAGTTCAAATCAGAATATAAATACTTTTCAGTATATATCACAAAAAACTTGTTTTGACAAAAAGGTTTCTTAATGGCTATTGGTCAAAACGTTATAGAGAGACTTCAATGCAAATCTACCAAATGATTTATCAAAAGGGGTTTTGTTCATTTTTTGCCCCTGCAAACAAATATTGTTACATTAACACTGAGCTTGTAACAAACTGGTTTGCCTGGATGTTTAAAAGTTTCAACATAAACCAGCCCTGCAAACTGGAACATATTTATCTCAAAACCTCTTCCTGGTCCAAATGTATCTATACTAAGGCTGGAAGATAGAATAACAATAAAACCAAAATGCATCTGGAAAGTAATAAAAATAATTTGATTGCTTTTATGCTGGAAGTATTCTTCTTATTAATACAGCACACCATGGTTCCAATCTGCTACTGCTTGGATAGGAATAATATTATTTTAGTTGCTAGAGTACCAAGGCATGAAGAATTATCTGTTTCTTGTTGACTCTCTGGAAATGAAGGCCAAGAATAAGTAAAAAGTTGCAAATTCAGGACAGAGTGTACAATAAAGTCTGGAACATCCAGGATCCTGGGTGTAATGTTGAATCTTTGTATCAAATGACTCTCATTGGCTAACTTGATTGGAATTTTTGTCATTGGCACTGAATTTTTAAGAGGAACAACTGCATTAAGTACTGACTTCTTTTCTGGGGGGAAGGTGTATTAATGATTTCAGGAGTAAGGCTTCCAAGTTTTTGCTTTATCTCCTAAAAGCCTTGAATCTTATTCTAGATTATATGTATTACTGATCTTGATACTCCTCTGTACCCAAGTTCACGTGGCCACTCGGAACCAGTTGCAGAAGCTCCAGAGGAATTTCTTTTGAAATCTTCTGGCAGCAATGCCAGTTTATAAAGATGGCTAATAAACACACAAAAAGATGCTAAACATCACTCATTATTAGAGAAATGCAAATCAAAACCACAATGAGGTATCACCCTCCCTTACATGGGTCAGAATGCCATCATCAAAAAATCTACAAACAATAAATGCTGGAGAGGGTATGGAGAAAAGGGAATCCTCCTGTACTGTTGGTGGGAATGTAAATTGATACAGCCCTATGGAGAATAATATGGAGATTTCTAAAAAAACTAGGAATAAAACTACCAGATGACCCTGCAATCCCATTATTTGGCATATACAATGAGAAAACCACAATGTTCATTGCAGCACTATTTACAGCTTCTAGGACAGGTACCGCACAATTGCACTCATCTCACACGCTAGTAAAATAATGCTCAAAATTCTCCAAGCCAAGCTTCAGCAATACGTGAACCATGAACTTCCAGAAGTTCAAGCTGGTTTTAGAAAAGGCAGAGGAACCAGAGATCAAATTGCCAACATCTGCTGGATCATGGAAAAAGCAAGAGCGTTCCAGAAAAACATCTATTTCTGCTTTATTGACTATGCCAAAGCCTTTGACTGTGTGGATCACTATAAACTGTGGAAAATTCTGAGAGAGATGGCAATACCAGAGCACCTGACCTGTCTCTTGAGAAACCTATATGCATGTCAGGAAGCAACAGTTAGAACTGGACATGGAACAACAGACTGATTCCAAATAGGAAAAGGAGTACGTCGAGGCTGTATATTGTCATCCTGCTTATTTAACTTATATGCAGAGTACATCATGAGAAATGCTGGTCTGGAAGAAGCACAAGCTGGAATCAAGATTGCCAGGAGAAATATCAATTGTGGGAATGTGGAAACTAATCTAAAATTTGTTTTTGATCAAGGCCTGTTTTTGTCCTGTGGTCAGTCTGCCATAAAAAATGAGATCATGGGCTTCTGTCCAGGGACTATAAGAACAAGAGTTAAAAATTACCAGGGGCCTAGGAGAAAAACAGGCATTCATCCTCAGGCCTTTTGTTGACAGGCCTTTCATTTTAAGGTACAGGACAAAACATACCTTACGTCCTAGGAGTGAGACCCCCCAAGAGTTGTTCTGGGAAGGTGATTGTCTCGAACAGCTCAAGGAAATAACTTTTCTGAAAAATAGCTGTACAATATGATTGTAGGCTAGTAAATCATCTCGGGCCAATAACTAAGACCTATCACTGAAAAGGTTAAGATCTAACCACCAATCAAAAAGCTGCACTCCAGCTGCACCTGTTTGTGGTTTTTGTGCTTATAAACTGCTCTATGACAGCTCTTCGGGGTTCGTCTCCCC
>SJYQ01004898.1:519470-543917 GCA_006410935.1 Redunca redunca
TTGGGTGTCAAATAATTAATTTCTCTACTCTTCCCGGAGTTTGTTCGCTCTGTCGCTCTTTGTCTTTGACGGTCTAAACCTTAGCCATCCTTCTAGGCCAAACTTGGGTGCCACTTTTCTTCATGCGTTCTCTGATACTCATAGAGGGGAGTGATCGTTACTTGGCCGTGAGCCCTTCTAGACCAAGGACTAGCCATAATCGTTGATCTGTGGTGCTAACTTAAAAAAGTGTTATTTGGGCAAAATGAGGACTATAGCCCATGAACTAGCATCTCAGATGGCTCTGAGAAACTGCTCCAAAGAGGTAGGGAGTAAGGTCAGTATGTATGTGATTTTGGTGGAGGGAGAGTGAATGCTGTCAAGCACATATTTTTTTGCAGACCGTTTCTGCTAGTGATGAGCAGCAGTTGTCACCACGAAGGATTTTAGTGTTTTTATGAGAAGTGCTAGATGTGAAGAGATACAAGAATTGGGTTCATAATAAAATTGGCTCCTGAAAATATCTAACTATCTGAAGACCTGTGATGCTAGGTTTTTTTTTTTTTTGTTGTTGTTGTTGTTACAGAGCACTGAGCTCCGCATTTCTGCTCTCCACCCTAAACTGTTTTCAGGGGATGTCGAGAATCAGCAGCTGCAGTAGCACGTGATTTAATCCTTGTACAGGTGGATGACAAATGCCAATGGCAAGTGCCAATTTGTAGTTGACAGTGGCAAAGCATGAAGTATAGGATAATTAAAAGCCCCTGGATTGGAATCCCAGTTCTTTCAAACATGACCAAATTGTTCAAGTTTCTGAGCCTTAGTTCTTCCTCATCAGCAAAATGGGATACTGATTGTACTTAACTGAAAGATTGCTATGGGGATTCATTTTAATTCATATAAAGCATTTAGAACAGTGATTGTGTATATAGTAAGCACTCGAAATTGGTAGTAATTATTATAGTTTCTTTCTTCCGAGCCTAGGCACAGTGGAGCCATTGTAGTTGTTCAGTAATGGTTGGCCTTAGTTGTAGAAATTCCGGCTGGCTTTGAGAACAGATGGAAATAACAACTTCCTATCAGATTTATGATCTCAACTGAGATTCTTAACTTTTCTGCACTCCAGTTTCCATATTTGTAAGAAGGTATTAACTGCTTTTTAGGAGATTTTGGTGAAGTTTAAATGGAGTAACGTATGTCTGGCACATAGCATTCAATTTTAGCTACCTTTCCACCTCTCTGCACTCCTGTTGATGGTATCTTTATAGCATTTTTACTTTCTGGCTTGTAGTATTAACTGTGCACATGCCTTATCTCCTCTTCTAGACTGGGAGGCTCTTTCGGGGTAGGGAGAGTCCTTGAACCTTGTCTGTATCTATCCTTACTGTCTAGTACATAGAAAATGCTTCATACAAGGTTGTAGGATTTGATAACTTATTTAGCAAGAATCTGACTTCGTTCCAGAGGTTAGGGCTGATGGGGTGTGTGTGTGTGAGTCCATGCGCACAGGTACACAAGTGACTAAAGGTGTAGCAGGAGGGAGAGGGTTGCAGTGATGTAATAGTTTTATATCTTGATTGTGGTAGTAGTTATAGGAACCTACATGTAACAGAATGGCATAGAACTATATGTACACCTTGTCCACAGTGCTAATTTCCTGATTTTGTTATTGTGCTCCATATAAAATAAAACCATTGGTGGTTACGTATAAGGGTATGGGGATCTCTCTGTATTATTTCTGCAGATTGTTCTAGTCAATCCTTATTTTTTCCAAAAAGCTTAAAAATCTCTGTACCTACCTAGTAGTTGTACTTTTACTTATTTATTTTTAATGAAGTATAATTTATTTACAGTGTTATGCCAAGCTATACACACATACATTCTATTCTTTTCCACTGTGGTTTATCACAAGGTATTGAATATAGCTCCCTGCTCTATACAGTAGGACCTTGGAGCTGTATTTTTTTAGATGCACTAATGAATACCAGAAGATGCCCTCAAGGACGAGAGAAGGCAGTTTTAACGTGGAGAGCAGTAGCAATACCTTAGTGCTTAAATGAGTGGTTACTTTTTTGGCATGCATTATAGTGTTGTTTGAAAGTTTCTGTAAGTGCACATGTTCCTTGTACAATGAGACCAAGAAATACAGATAAAACTTCTCGTTCGCTCTCACATAAAGTAATTATGGTGAAAAGTTCGGCTTCGGTGCCTGCTGAGAAAGCTTCCTGGGTCTTGAGCTGGGCAGAGTGGAAGGGGGTGTGTCAGAAAATGAGGAAGCTGGGAACCAGTGCTGTTGCCAGCACTGTGGGTACGCCAGGCTCTTTTGAGCAGAAGGCAAAGGGAAATTTAGAAAAGCTGAAGTCTCATAGTGAAGCAGTCTATCAGGTGGAAAAGTTAGGATGTTTTGAAAGATAGCGGAGAGCCACTGAAGACTTGAGCAAGGAAGACTGGTGAAGTTTGATCCTGTTGTGGAGAATGGGATCGGGTCTATGAATGGGAGTGGGTGTATCCTGGGGTGGTCAGTGAGAATAAATGGAAAGAGCCTTTTCTTATGTCCTCCTCTTGTCTGCCCCTCTCCCTGTAGGGGATGTGGTGCTCTCTGGCCATAGCACCCTGACCCTGCTGACTGCCACATTGCAGCACCTGAACCACGTATTTGAGCTGCATCTGGGGCCATGGGGCCCTGGCCAGACAGGCTTTGTGGCTCTGCCCTCCCACCCCGCTGACTCGCCCATCATCCTCCAGCTTCAGTTCCTCTTTGATGTGCTGCAGAAAACGCTTTCACTCAAGGTTCTGGGGTGGGGATGGGGTCTGGGGTACTGAGAGCACAAGAGAAGAGTGGAGGTGGGGCTTGGGGTGTGGCATGCATGCACAAAATCTACAGGGCCCAGACCCAGGTGAGGAGAGAGCTGTGCTTGGCAGTGAGTGCTAGGGAAGGGAGGCCAAGGAAAGAGACGGGTGCTGGGCCTCAGTGACCTGAGTATTTTTTTTTTTTTTTTTTTAGCTGGTCCATGTCCCAGGTCTTGGCCTCTCAGGGCCCATCAAAATTTTTCCCTTCAAGTCCCTTCGGCAGCTGGAGGTATGGGGCACTGGGGGATGTTGCACAAAACCTGGCTTGAGCAGACATTTGGGGCAGGGACAGGGAGGTGGCCTCTTGGTGGGGTGTCGGGGGCAGACCGAAGTGTGCTTGTTGCTCTGCAGTGATGCAACACCTACTCTTCCATTTAAGGCTGCCCTGAACCATAGGTGGCTTTGTCATTATTCCCCTCCTCCCCATTGGGAGGTGGGGATGAGACATCTGTCCTCTGTGAAGCTCAGTCTCCCTTCCTCCCTCCCTCCCTCCTTCCCTTTGCTTGCTCCAGCTCCGAGGTGTCCCCCTCCACTGCCTCCGTGGCCTCCGTGGCATCTATTCCCAGCTGGAGACCCTGATCTGCAGCAGGAGCCTCCAGGCATTAGAGGTAAGGAAGGTCAGGGGCAAGCCCGGCAGCCTTGTCCTGAGGGATGTGGAGGACCAAGCTCTGATGTTCCCGCTTCTCTGCAGCCTGCCCTGCCTCCTGCTGGACAGTGTCTTCACTCCCTCTGCTGTGTTCCCACAGCACTCTGTGCCCGTCTAGTTTACAGTCACACCGAGCATATTGTATTCGACATTCTCCCGTCTGCCTTCCCCGCTGCTCTGTCTGCTCACATTCCTTGGGAAGGGGGCCTTGGGCTTTCTTTAAGTCTGCATCTCCAGACAGAGCCCGGTATATGGAGTGAATGCATAGCCAGGTGACAGAGCGTGGCCTTGGCGTGGTGGGGGGCGGAGAGTGGAGGTAATAGCACCCGTGTGTCTGCGCAGGAGCTGCTGTCAGCCTGCGGCGGTGACCTCTGCTCTGCCCTGCCCTGGCTGGCTCTGCTGTCTGCTGACTTCAGCTACAATGCCCTGACTGCCTTAGACAGCTCCCTGGTGAGCGAGCCTCAGGAGGGCCTTTGGGAAACTGGGGAACGACAGGGATGGGCCCTTAGGGTGGAGGGCCAGTTGGCTGCCTGGGGACGTCTGATTTTGTGCTTCCTGTCCCTATCCCCCCTAAGCGTCTCTTGTCAGCTCTTCGTTTCTTGAACCTGAGCCACAATCAAGTCCAGGACTGCAAGGGCTTCCTGATGGTATGAACAGCCTGGCTGGGTGGGTGCCTCCTGGGCCTCCACTTGTTCTGCTCAGACCTTCTCTTCCAGACTCCTTTTGCTCCCACCTTGCTCTTGCCTCCCACCTGCCACCCCCCCGCTGCTTCCCCACCCCTACTCCCCATGGAGTTGCATCCTGGGAGGCAGTACTCTTTGGAGGCACAGACTCTGGCATAAGACAAACCAGTGTTCAAATCTCAACTCCTAATCTCTGTGGGACAAATTAGTTAACCTCTCAATTTTTTTATCTGTAAAGTACACATCATAGGAGTACCTACTTTTATAGTATGAAAATGATTGTGGAGAGTATCTGATGTTACTTAGCTCAGGGTCTAGCTCAGTAAAGGCTTTCATGGTGAACTTGAAGAACCCTTTTCCCATGTCTCCCTGTCAGATATAAAGCTGGATTCTGGTTAAAATGGCAAAAAACTATTGGTGATATTTAATTAGTAGTAAAACTATTTTAATCAGTCATAAGTTTTTCGGTGTGAACTGAACTCCAGTTTGATTTGTGCAGAGGTGAACATTTTCAAGGGAGCCTGAGGCAGTGGGAAGTGGGGGCTTGGGCAGATTCTTTCTTTGACCAAACCCTAGTCGGGTTCCTCTGAAGTTGGGAAAGTGGATGTGTACAAAAAACAGGAAGGGGTGTTTATCCATGTGGACCTGTCTGGTTTGCTAACTGGCTCTTGTCAAAGCCCCACGGAGGCAGAGAGCCGGGCCTGATCTTTCCGGTGTTGTCTGATGCAAACTAAATCCTTCTGCTACCTTGAGTTTTCCTGGGCAGTGACGTCAGGGGACTGGGGTGATCATTCCGGAGCTGTGAGAAACTGGTAGATTTGTTTGTCTTAATGTGGGGGTTGATAGACGGGCAGGTGAAATCATTTGTGCTGAGAATCCGTAGTCTTTATAGGCCAAGTTTGAGGCTTAGTCAAGAAGAGGATTCAGAGAAGCCCGGCTAGAGTGTGGTCAAGGAGAGACTCTTCGTTACTGCCCCCTTCATCCCCTCCCAGGATTTGTCTGAGCTCTGTCATCTGGATATCTCTTATAACCACCTGCGTTTGGTGCCGAAAATGGGACCCTCAGGGGCTGCTCTGGGAACCCTGATTCTTCGGGGCAATGAGCTCCAGAGCCTGCATGGTGAGTGGGGGAGTGTGCTGCATGGAAGTACAGCATGGAAGGGAATGGCGGCGGTATGAGACTCAGGGTGGCCTGGGATCCATGTGCCTACCAGAGCCTCCTGTGGCCTTCAGACAGGTGTGGGGTGCCCAGGCTGGCCTTTCTGCCATGCCTTCCCCCAGCACGCCCCCTCCACTCCACTCCACCCCACCCTACCCCACGCCCCTCCACCCTTGCTCACATACAGCCTTGCTCACACCTCCCCTCTCATCTCTGCCCCAGGCCTGGAACAGCTGCAGAACCTGCGGCACCTGGATGTGGCCTACAACCTACTGGAGAGACACAGGGAGCTGGCACCACTGTGGCTGCTGACAGAGCTGCGCAAGGTGAGGACCAGGGAGCCGGCTTCGTGCCCCTTACCCCCATGCTGAGTGGGTCAGCCAGCTTCCTCATATAAGGAGGCCCCAGGCCCACCTCAGTCTCCTCTTCCTGTGCCCAGCTCTACCTGGAGGGGAACCCTTTGTGGTTCCACCCTGAGCACCGAGTGACCACCGCCCAGTACTTGTCGCCCCGTGCCAGGGATACTGCTGCTGGGGTGAGTGGTCTGCCCACGTCCGCTCTGCGTTCCCTTTCCGGCCTAGGCCTCCCTCACCGCTGCATGCTCTTGCCTTTCCCCACATCCCTTGGTGAGGGACCGAGGCCTCAAACTGCTGCCTTATTACGCCTTTCCCCCTCACTGAAGCTGCTGGTCCTCATAGGACAAGGAGGGCTCCCAACCCTGGCTAGGGGCTCCCCAGAGTGTGTGCTCCCACCAACTCTGCCCTCCCCTTTTATCTCTGCTCAGTTCCTTCTGGATGGAAAGGCCTTGTCACTGACTGATTTACAGGTTCGTGTGGCGGGAGTGACGGGGCGGAGGTGAAGGGAGGGCGCTGGCCGAGGGAAACAGAGGGGTGTCCAGGAAGGGTCTGTCCGATCAGCTGGAAGGTAGGCCCTGTCGGTGAGTGTGGGCGGAGGAGGGGTGCGCCCTGGCTCCAACCTCTGTCTCTTTCCTGTTGTCCCATACCAGACCTCCACGTCCTCTGGGCTCAGCACCTTGGTTCCACCTCCGCCCTGGCCAGTGGGAAGTACGATCGAAACTTCCGGTGGCCCTGACTTGAGTGACAGCCCCTCGTCAGGGGGCGTTGTGGCCCAGCCCCGGCTCCGCAAGATGAAGGTAAATGGGGTCTTAGGCTGCCTCATGCCTGGGCCTGGGTGTGTTTACGGGGGCTCTGGGCTACAGAGGTCCTGGGAGTGGTCAGGGCATGTCTTTGCCCACAGGTGGGTGTTGCGGGTGGGTTGGGTGGGAGGCCACTGGCTTTCATAGAACCTGGGGTCCCTCTCCCAACCTCAGAGCCGAGTCCGAGTGAGGCGGGCGAGTATCTCAGAACCCAGTGACACCGATCCGGAGCCCCGGACACTGGACCCCTCCCCGGCTGGTGAGTGAGCCTACCCCCAGCACCCAGGCCTCAGTCCCACGCATTCGTCTCCTAGTAGGGAGGACTTCTTTTTGGTGGAGTGGAGCATTGCGGGGACCTCGTCGTTCTTCCTATTTCAGTCTAGGGAAAGGAGAAGAGACTGCTCCTGGGCAGCACTTTCCAAAGGGTTTTTCAGGGAACATTATCTTTGTTGGATGTCAGCGGGTCAGATAATGAGAGGATCCTGTGGCCCCATCAGTTTGGGAAAAGCTGGGTTAAACTAGAGGACGTCTCTGGACCTTAAATGCGCTGCCCTGTCTCTTGAATCTCTCTAAGCGGCAGGCACTTTGTGCTTCTGAGTTGCATGTGACCTCAGTGTCGCATAGAACTCGCTTCAGCACCTGCTGCTGAAAGGGCAGACTTCGGCTTCCCTCTGAACTGGCCGTCCCCTGTCACCACACCCCGTTTTTTACCTCACCCTGAGGAGCACGCCCAGAAGATGGGGTGGCTAGGGGTTGTGGTGGGGCTGGGCTTGCTAAGCCGTGTGCTCCTGCACCTACCCAGGGTGGTTTGTGCAGCAGCATCGGGAGCTGGAACTCATGAGCAGCTTTCGGGAGCGGTTTGGCTGCGACTGGCTGCAGTATCGGAATCACCTAGAGGCCTCTGCCCTCAACACGCTGTCCCCGGACGCCCTGAGCCCAGGCCCTGTGCCCAGCCCTCCACCCCCTGAGAAGGAGTCTCCACAGGAAGTGGCAGAGGAGGTCTGGCCGGAGCCGGAGTCTCAGGAGGAAGAGGAGCTGGAGAAGCAGGGAGAAGAGGAGTTGGAGAAGCAGGGAGAAGAGGAGGGAGGAGAGGAGCAAAGTGAAGTGGAGGGTGAGCACTCGCTGGCCGCGAGGGAGCCCGGAGCCAGGTGGTGGTCATGTGTCCAGAGTCAGGAGGGCCCAATTGTGGGGGTGGACGGCTGCCCCATAGCGGGGGCCAAGTCTTGGCTGCCTCTCCCTCCTCACGGTGTCCCACTCTCCGTCTTTCCTCAGTGGAGCTCTGCCGGCCCATGTTGGTGTGTCCCCTGGAGGGGCCCGAGGGCGTGCGGGGCAGGGAGTGCTTTCTCTGGGTCACTACGGGCCACCTGTTTGAGGTGGAACTACAAGCAGCTCGAACCCTGCAACGGCTTGAGCTCCGAAGTCTGGAGGCAGCTGAGATAGAGGCAGAGACCCAGACCCAGAGCGAGCAGGTGCCTGAGGTGAGTGGTAAGGAGCAGGGCTTCTGGAGAGGGTGCTAGGCTTTTCTTTCTGGAACTGACTCTTGACAGCCTGGTCAGGCACTGGGTGGGGTGTTTCCCACGCTCTGTCATTGCACTTGGAGCCAGGGAGGGGCACTAAGGGGGCAGAGGCAGGCCCCAGGCGGCTTGGAGGCTTGGCTGAGGGGCAGAGCTCCTGGGCTGCAGCGTGGGTGTCAGCAAAAGCATTTTTGCGGAGTCCAGAGCTATCATTTCCGTCACGCTCTCAGCATAACCCTAATCCCGCCGACGACTTCTTCCTGTGCAGGGCTCAGATCCACGACCCCAGGGCCCCATCCTTGTTCTCCGCTTCTCCTACATTTGCCCCGACCGGCAGCTGCGTCGCTACATGGTGCTGGAACCGGATGCCCAGGCAGCTGTCCAGGTGACGGAACCTAGTGCAGGGCCCAGGCAGCTGGGGGAGGCTGGAAGCCTGAGGACTCGGGTCCTGCTCACAGCTGTGTCCGGTCACCGTGTTTCAGGAGCTGCTAGCTGTGCTGACCCCAGCAGCTACTTCTCAGCATCAGCTTGAGGAAGCGGGGGCCCTGCCAGGGGACAGACTCCAGTGTCTGCGCTGTGGCCGTGAGTTCAAGCCAGAGGAGCCCAGGTTGGGGCTGGACAGTGAGGAAGGCTGGAGGCCGCTGTTCCAGAAGACAGGTACCAGCCCTGCCCTTGACCTCAGTGTCCATGTGTCTCCTGCTGCTTCAGGGAAAATGGCTTTGAGCTGGGAGTGTGGAGGGGGAGCCCTAGGGAAGAAAGGAGTGGGGGGGCCAACTTTTCAGCCTGGAGAAAAAATTAAAACTGTCTGCCTGCCACATTTACAAAAAAAAAAAACAAAAAACTACATCCTCTTTTTCTCTTAAGTCAGGAAGTACGATCTCTGTAACTGCTTAAACGTACCCATTATTTTTCCATAACTTGGAGCATTTCCCTCCTTTTTTTGGGCTGCTATTTCAGAAGCCATGTAAAACATACGAGCACTCCCTGCAGCGCTGGGCTGTCTGGCGGCTGTAGTGGCATGCTGTGTGAGGGGGCTTAGGTTGTCCTTCCCTGACTGACCCTGTGAGTCACTTGAGCAACACTTCATGGCATTTCTTCACACCCTGTTTGTTAAGATGATAGATTTTTCCATTGCAGACCAGTCAAAAAGCTGTGTCTTTGAAGACACTGAAGAGGAAAAAAATATTCTTGGTAACACCTGCACTGAAATGTTTGATTTTTGTTAATCACATTTTTTTTCCTGGCAGTAGCTGGAACTGGGGTTTAAATTTTATTCAGAAATTGAGCCCTCTTCATTCATTCTCCAGCCTGAACTTGCCTGGGCAGCTGCAAGCCCAGCAGTACAGTGTGTATAACAGAAACAGCCCTACCCTGTCCCAGACACTGTCTATACTCCAAGGGTCATGTGGTCCTGGCGTCCCTTCGGTGGTGGCGTTAGTCTTGTACATTCGTGTGCTCCGGTCTCTTTTGATCTGAGCCTCAGTCACCTCGTCTGAGCAAAGAAGAGGACTGACTTGCCCCGTGACATGAGGAGATTTCACTGTGATAGAACAGGACCAGGAGCCATGCCTGGCTAGAACTGAAGTCTTCCACACACAGTAGCTGCCGCCTTGACCCCAGCTACATGGCCTTGGCAGGGCGCATCAGTGACTCCATCTTTGCTTTCCTCACTTGCACAATAGGGTCAGGAGAGTTTCGATACAGCTGTCAAAGGGTCTAGCACGTTCCAGCACGTCATAGCTGCTCAAAGAGTGTTTCTTGCCTCATTGCTGATCTTTGTCCTGGTTTCTTTACCAAATTCCCTTCACTTGCCCTGACAGCCCTCTAGGATTGTCATCATCCCCGTCTACAGGTGGGGAACCAAGTACAGAGAACCTGGAGTTGGACCCTTATCTGTTGTTTTCGGGCTCTCAGACTTCAAGTACATGTCCAGCCCAGGGCTGTGGAAGGGGCCCACAGCAGGGCCTGGGTGGGCGTGGCCCTCTCTGAAATGAGAAGGCAGGTGCATTGAGGAGCTTGTGGGTCACTGGAATGGGGAGTGATTAGTCAGCAGTTTGGCCTGCTGAGGGCATCAGGTTGGGTGGGAGCATGGGGAGCGTGTGAAGCTGGAGATGGGGCCCAGGCGAGTCCCAGAGTGGGGAGGGAGTATTGTGAGCACAGTGGGGTGGGGTCAGGGGGGAGGGATGTTATGTGTGTGTCTGTGTGTGGTTGATGAGCTGTGTCCATCCACCCTCCAGAATCATCTGCTGTGTGTCCATACTGTGGTAGTGATCACGTGGTTCTTCTGGCTCTGTCCCCGGGAACCTCCAGTGGGGAGCGGAGACAAGAAGAGCGATCCCCGGCCCTCTCGCAGTCCCCGAGTGCTGTCCATGACCCTTGTGGCCACAGTGACCCCAGCAAGGGGGCTGGCAGTGCCCCATCCCAGGCCCTGGCCTCCCATGACTCCCACAGTTGGAGCCTTGGCCCACGTGAGTCTAGGTGAACAGAGACAGGCGGTGTTGGGGGAGGGATGCTGGGGTGGCCCGGGCGGGCTGACAGTCCACCACTCACCCCCAGCCCCTGAGCGCTGCAGCCTCCGCTCCGTGGACCACCGACTCCGGCTCTTCCTGGACGTCGAGGTGTTCACCGATGCCCAGGAAGAGTTCCAGTGCTGCCTCAAGGTCTGTGCCAGCCCGGCCCTGCCCTGTGCCCCCCTGCCTGTTTCCAGCACAGCAGACTGTCTGGGCAGTCACTCTGGAGCCACCAGGCTTCGCTTCCAGTTTGAATGCCGGCATGATTCTCAGTGTGGCTCTGGACCTGCTCCTTGGTATTTGAGTCTTCGAAGTCTCCCCTTTCCCACGGGGAGGACGCTGCTCACCTCACAGGGTGTGGTGCAATGGGAGCTGTTGCCTGCGGGCTGTCTAGCGCAGCCTCTGGCCATTGTTGCCACAGATCCCTCTCCGGATCTGTGAGCATTTTCGGGACACCGAGGGCCTAGAGTACTGCAGTCTTGCTCTCCATCGTCCCTCCTGGGATGAGGAACAGGCAGCCACGATGAGGTGTGCCTGTGCCAGAATCAGGCTCAGGTCCTCGATAGGCATCTGATCCAGCCTGTGCAGGCCTGGGAAGCCTCTCCTTCCTGCAGGGAGGGAGAGAAAGAGTGTTCTAGGGAAAGGAGGCAGCAACTGCTCTGAGGCCTGAGAGGAGCTGGTGGGGAGAAGTGACTGTGAGCGGCGCAGCCAGGGTGTGGGCTGGGCAGGTGTCCTGAGAGGAGCGTGGAAGCATCATCTGGTGTCTGCCGCCGTAGCGCGGACTTGATCCCAAGGCCTGTGGAGCCTCTGAAGTCTGGGGAGCTGGGGAGTGGCGGTGGGTTTTGTATTTGGGGACAGTCGTCCTCCCAGAGGGTGGGCTGGAGGGGGCGAGATGGCGGTCAGGGAGACCTGCTCAGAGCCTGATGTGGGTCTGAGTGCAGGCGGGGCTGTGGGCCAGAGAGTGAGGCCGACAGAGAGGCCGGATGGGTGAGCAGTGTCACCGGGAGCTCAGCCCTCAATCTGCCGGCCGCCTCCCTAGTCCTCTCTGTTTCTTGCCAACCTCCTCTTCCCCTTAGGTGCCGCTGGCGTTGGCAGGCCACCCCGGGGAATTTCTGTGTCTCGTGGTTGTGTCTGACCAAAGGTTCTACGTGTTGAAGGTGACAGGGGAGATCTGGTGAGTGGGCGGGGCCGCTGCCAGGGAAGGGCCCGGGCCCCCACGCTCTGACTCTGCTCTCACTCTTTCCTGCCACTCTCCCCTCCCCGTCTCCACAGCGGGCCTCCGGCTAGCTGGCTGCAGCTGGCCCTGGCCCTTCCCCTGCAGGACCTGCGGCACATAGAGCTGGGCTTGGCGGGACAGAGCCTGCGGCTGGAGTGGGCAGCTGGGTTGGGGGCCTGTGTCCTGCTGCCCCGAGAGGCCAAGTGCTGCCGGGCCTTCCTGGAGGAGCTCACCGGTGAGCAGGGGGAGGGGGAGGAGGGAGGCTGGGGCGGGGGGCTGTGGACCGCAGCGCCAGGTGTGGCGCTCACAGTGAAGACAGATGGGTAACAGGACCCATCCCTCTTGGAAGTTCCGCAGCGCGGAGGATGGGAAGGTGTGGAGAGGTTGGGATGGAAGAGCCGGAGGTTGAGGGTTCCCTGTCCCTGGCTGGCTCTGTCCAGATGTCTTGCAGTCCCTGCCCCCGACGAGGAGGAGCAATTTCAGCGCTACGGAGGAGGAGGTGACCCCAAAGCACAGGTTCTGGTGAGTTGAGGAGGGGGCCGAGGCCAGGCTAGGCCCAGACGGCTGCTTGTGGAGCGCAGCCCCTCCCCTCAGAAGCCCCGGGTGGAGTCCTGAGCGCCTGCGCCTCCTGACCTGGGCCTGCCACCTTCTCCTCACTCCACCCCCACTGTGGCTCTTCCCACCCCGTGGCTGACTGCTCCTTCCTGGGCCTGCTGCCTTCTCCCCAGGCCACTGCTGAAGACAGATTCTTCCTCGGAGCCTCCCCGGTTCTTCTACCTTCGAGCGTTCCTGGTTGAAGGTGAGATCCGGCCCCGGCCTTCCAGTCCTCCAGCCCCCTGGCACCTTTTCGTGCCTTTGTAGTAATTCACAGTGCCGGGATGTGGACTTCCACCCAGTAACAGTCTCAGTGTCCCGGGCTCTCTGGAGGGTCCAGGGCGTGCCATGGGGTGTCTTATTGCTCAGGGACCTTTGCTTTGGGGCCCAGGCTTTGTGGGAGGTGGAGCAGATCATCTCAGTCTGCCCTGTCCTACCCTTTTGGTGAAGGGGAGAGCGGGTGCATCTTTCTGATGCAGGGGTGGGAGTGGGGCAGGTTCCCTCTGACTTGGGCCTCAGAGGTTTTGGAGGCTAGAGATCCCTGGAGTTTGGGAAAGGGAGGACTGTGGCCCCCAGAGGCACAGGCTGTGCTGTGGCCGCCTCAGTGTGGTCACTCTTCCTCTCCGAAGCAGCACTGGGACACCAGCCGGGGGATCTGGGCTCTTCCACAGCCTTCTTCTCTGGGCCTCACCCTGTCTCTTATACCCTAGGACCCGCTGCCTGCCCTGTGTCCCTGTTGCTGACTCAGTCCACCCTGTACCTGTTAGATGAGGACCCTGCAGGGTCCCAGGCAGAGCCCCCTTCTCCAGCAGCGTCTGGCGAAGCATCTGAGAAGGCCCCACCCCCCGGGCCAGGCCCCTCAGTGAGCATCAGGGAGCAGCAGCCCCTCAGCAGCCTGAGCTCTGTGCTCCTGTATCGCGTGGCCCCGGAGGCCCTGCGGCTGGTCTTCTACGACGAGGTGTGGAGCGAACGAGAGAGGGGTGGGGAGGCGGCAGTCGGGGGCAGTGCGGCAAGTGGGTCTAGGAAGACTAGGATCTGGGCTCTAGGGAACCTAAGCACAGGCGGTCATGATGGGGGGACGCAGAGAACAGGGTGCTGGGACCTGGGAGGCCGTCACGGGGTGTGAACAGTAGTAAGGAGGCAGTTACGGGCGGTGGGGACACTGTGGACTTGAAGCCCAGCCTTGTGTGAGCTCGGAGGCCCTAATGAAGCAGGCGCCACTTGGAGTTTGTGTCTCTTTGGGCCTGTGCGCCAGCCTCTACGTGAGAAGGCAGTATGGTTTTTAGCTCAATTAGAGTTGAGGACTCTGAGGCTGGGGGGTGTTAACCAGTGGGCCCAGGTCATAAATGACAGAGCCAGGGACTAAGTCCCAGCGACTCCTTGGAGTCGACCCCAGAACTGACAGTCTGAAAGCAGGGAGGATTAAAGACACAAAGTGGTAAATGAGAAAGCCCTTTTGGGGGTTCATCCATCGGTGCCATTTGGGTTCTGTTTTAAAAGCTCAGAGTCAGGATCTTTTCTGGAGAGAGACAGGCCTGGGGATGAGAAGAGGCCTTGAACTGGGAGGGGCAGTGGGTCCTCCTGAGACCCACCCGCTGCCCCCATGCTTGGGCACGGCCCTCGTGTGTCTCACCTCACTGCTGCTTGTATGCCAGGTATCCCGGCTGGAGAGCTTCTGGGCACTCCGAGTTGTGTGTCTGGAGCAGCTGACGGCCCTGCTGGCCTGGATCCGGAAGCCCTGGGAGGAGCTGTTTTCCATCGGACTCCGAACCGTGACCCAGGAGGCTCTGGACCTTGACCAGTGAGGCTGCCGGGCTGGCCCCGCCCCTGCTGTGGAAGCCACGGCTACGGATGTCCTCTCTCCAGACTCTGGCCGCTGACTTGTCTGACCTCTGGGCACTGGCCAGCAAGGCCCCGGATGACCCCCTGCGCACGGGCAGGGTGAGAGGACTAGTCTGGCCCCTAGTTGACCTGGCCCCAGGGGATGGGCCGAGTGGTCAGAAGGAGTGTTCCTCCTGCGCTTTCCTCAGGTACCAATAAAGCTGTTTGCATTCCAGATGACATCGGGGCACCTGGCTGTGTCACTCGTGAGGCCTGCTCCCCCCACTTCTTACAGAAACTGCCCTGCCCGTGGCTCTCCAATAATGGACCAGCCAGGCAACCTCATTTGAACTGCGACACCAACCATCTTCCAACCCTGCTTTGGCGCCACCGACGGGATCAAGTTGGACTCCTACCCATGGGCACTTGTCCTCGGCCAGCAGCGCCTGTCATGTGATCTGGCGAGGAAATCCCTGCCCAACCAACAGCTGGGCCAGTTAGGTTCCCACTCTCTTGAGTTTCAGCTGGGTACTAACGAGCATCTCAGGCCACTGGTGGTGCGAGCTGGAAAGGAGTGTGACTGGGGAGCGGGTGTATAGAGACGGGCTGTGGAGGGAGGGCAGGCGGGCAGGCATCTGGGGATTTTTGTCCCTGCCTTCTTTCCCACACTGCTTCGTTCAGCTCAGTGCCTGGGTGGGTTGACCCCACTGCTTTATCTGTGTGTCCACAGCCATGGTGAGTGGTTCAGGAATGCCCATGGTTTGGCCTATCAAGCCTCAGGCCTGGCTTTTTGCCAGAACAACCAAGAAAGAGGCAGGTTTCCCCCAGGAGGGCTGCTGAGAGAATAAACCTGCAGCTGTGGATTGTGAAAGGCGGGTAACCCGGCCGAGAGAGGGAGTCAGAGCTGAGAGGTAGATGGGGCAAATGAGGCCAAGTATGGGTGGTGTCCATGGAGTCCTGGGGCCCAGTTGTGCCCTGAAGCAGATATCCCTGGAATTTTAGGTTATGTGAGCCAAAGGAGACCTGTTTGTTTCTTTTTGGCTTTAGCTAATTTGAGTCGGATATGAGGCACTGAAAGTGTCTTCACTGCATACTCCCCTACTCTGACTTGAGGCAGCCTGAGTAGGGCTCTGTTTCCTGCATGCAAGAATAACCTAAGGGGAGTAGTGGTACCCATATGTTTGTGTACAGGGGTCCTGTGAGAGGACTTGAGAAGGGAGTGTTGGGTACTCCCTTTGAACTCCTGAGCCCGGCCTGGGCTGAGTGTGTGTGTGGTTTTGAGAACTAACAGATGGGTTTCATTTCGGGAGCGTGTACATGCCAGGCACTGAGTTCCGTGCTGATAGTCTGCTCCATGCAGAGGACCTGGGAGACAGTGGCATCCTGTTACAAGTGAGGAAACTGAGGCTGAGAGGAGATGAATGACTGGCCATGATCCCGTCAGTAAGTAGAGGACACCTGATCAGGTCCAGGCTCAGAAGACTTCAAACCTGAGCTGTCAGCAAAGCAGTGTGAATGTCCTTTAACAGAGGAATAGGAAAAGAAGATATGGTACATATATCCAATGGGATATTACTCAGCCATATAAAGGATGAAATAACAGTATTTGCAACAACATGAGAGAATAAAGATTGTCATAGTGAAGTAGGAGACAAATACTGTATAATATTACTTTTATGTGGAATCTAAGAAAATGGGACAAATGAGCTTACTTCCAAAACAGAAATAGAGTCACAGATGTAGAAAACAAATGTTCAGTGACTGGGGGAAAGCAGTGGGAGGGATAAATTGGAAGATTGAGATGGATACACACACTGCTATATACAAAATAGACAGTAAGGATCTACTGTATGGCAGAGGGAACTCAAACTGTAACGGCCTATGTGGGAAAAGGATCTGAAAGTAATGGAGGTATGTGTGTATATAACTGATGCACTTTACACCTGAAGCTAATGCAATACTGTAAACCAACTATACACCAATAAAAATGAAAAAAGAATAGGGCTGATGACACTTGCTCAGATATTGCTCGACTGGAGAAGGAAGCTGGCCTGAAAGATCCTGTGGGTCCGTAGTGGGGCCCAGAGGCCAGCTGAGAGGGTGCTGGAGAGTGTGAAAGGGCCACTGCAGGAGAACGGGATGATAGGCCTGGCCCCCATGTGAGGAAGCGACCAAGTTTAAGTCGAACCGATTGTGTTTAAATCACTGGACTGAGTTCCCTGGAGTGTTAGGCTAACTTTTTATTGGTTAGAAATGGGGACTCATTACAAAGATAAGTTGAGTTATAGAGGAAAAAGCACCCCTGGGTGCTCCTAGGGCTGGGGGTAGGGAGCAGACAAATTCTTCTGGGGTCTGGACCCATCCTTGACCCAGCCAGCCCTCTGCAGACTGTGTGTCCTGGGAGAAAGGAACTGTGTGAGAAAGAATCAGTACTGCCGGGGAGGGTCACTCAGCCTCAGGCCCCCAGGAATGGCTGAAAGTCCTGTCTCCAGATCCTTGGATTTTTGAGGAGGGAGAAGAACTGCTGGGCCCCAGTGGGGAGAAGGCATTTAGGGTAGTTAGGGTCACTCTTGGCAGCTCTGCCCTTCCTGACCTCTGTGTGGGTCAGCATTGTCTGTCTTCTGAAGCAAGTACATTACATACTCATTCATAAATCCACTGATGGGATGCGTTCATTCGTCCCTTCACTCAGCAGGGGTTAAAAGGACACAGGTTCTACCGCAGAGCCCATTAGAGCATACCTCAGGGCAAGAGAGGTTCTCCAGTGCTCATAAATGACTCGCATGAAACAACTACTCTCTGGGTCAGGATGGCAGAGTGGGCGTGGTGGGGCCAGGACTTAAGGTTTGGAGATTTACAGAGGAACACCCCTAAACAATCCTCACTGTAACAAGATGCCATGGCTTGGTGAGCCCTTACTACGTTCCATGCATTACTTAAAGCATCTAATCTTCCCAAGCATTTCTCATATTCAGTTGGTCAAAGGATACAGAGCTGATAAGCTCAAGAAAAGAGCCTTCAGTGTATAGACATGACCCAGACCTGAAGGCTGGTGCTGGGGCTCCAGAGACGGGTTTTTCCTGTTTCTTGGAGCCAGATGGTTTCTCTCCCCTCCCCTGCAGGGCCCTAGTGTGATCTGGCAGGAGAGTGGGGGTAAAACCGTGTGAATGCTGGCCAGTGGAGGATCCCTCACTGACAGGCCTGCAGAGGCTGGAGGGGCCCAGGGAGGACAGTGCAGAGGTTCAGGAAATAAGTTCACCTACTTCTGTTTTGCTCAAAGCTGGCCTGAATTTTTAATTGATGCAAATCAAAACTTTCCAAAAATATTAGTCCACTTTCTTGGCAGTGAGCACACCCCCTTCCCCATTACTGATTTGGTACCATCTGCAAAGAGTCCGTGCTGGTCCTGCCGAAGGCCTTCCCCAGCTGCCGGCCCAGAGCTGCCTTTCAGGGAGGCCGGGTCCGTGGACAAGCACATTCCCAGAAGTCCCACTGGGTCATGGTCTGGATGGGGTAGAATAATCTCCAGTCATCTCAGGGTGACCTGGAAAGCGGTGTGAGGCTGGGGGACCTGAAAGAAAAGCTTCATCCATTTCCTCCTGCTTAAAATCTCTGGGCTTGTCTTTGTGGATGCTGTTTGGTGAGCCAGAGGACAGAGGTGCTGGTGTTGTCCCCCGAGGCCATCACATTCCTGGGAGTGTCTGACCTTTAGCCCTGCACCTCACCTGGAGGAAGCGCCGGGGCATTACTCCTCTGATGGACCACAGCTTTGCCACCTGGCACACATGCATAGAAGTTAATCAGCAGGACTTACATTCTACACCCTGAACTGACCCCAGAGATCAATTTGGCCACTCAGCATGGCCTTTCCCTTCCAACGAGTGCTTATCGATTGCCTGTTTGGCCTTGGGCTTGCCGGCAGAGGAGGCCTGAGGTGGTGGAGAGAAAGGATTCACTCCCTGAAACTGTACATAACAACACTATGTCACATTTTCTATAGAAACAAGGTGAGAGGGTGAAACAGACATTCACGTTTGCTTCTATTTGTATTAAATAGATTATGGAGGGAATAAAAGGATTTGGGGGCTTCCCAGGTGGCGCTAATGGTAAAGAACCCACCTGCCAAAGCAGGTTAGATGTAAGAGACACAGGTTCGATCCCTGGGTCCAGAAGATCCCCTGGAGGAGGGCACAGTAGCCCACTCCAGCATTCTTGCCTGGAGAATCCCATGGACAGAGGAGCCTGGCAGGCTGCAGTCCACGGGGTCACACACAGTTGGACACAACTGAAGCGACTTAGCACACACACATTTAATATTTTATTAAATAAAAGGTGGGTGAAGATGGGACAAGGTAGATGGAGGAGAGGGGTGGTATTGAGTTTTTTTAAACTTTTTTATTGAAAAATATTTTAGAACTCTATTATGATTCAAAAATTATATTAAACATTTTTATGAGGCTCTGGGATGGGGATCAGTGGCCAAACTGAGTGATGTAAACTTCGATTGTGAAGACTTTGGAAGAAGGGGAGCAGGTCAACTTGAAAACCTCTCCCTCTTAATGGGAGAGGTATTGTCTTTGCTGACAGGTCACATCACATGGAGTGAAGGGTGGTGCCCTCCTTTGCCAAGACACTGTGGTGGCTTCTAAGAAGACCCTGTCCAGATTGGTTAGCTGTGGCTGGAACCTCAACTGCTGTTTTGTGTGGTTACTTTGCCCATCTCTGGGTGCATGCAGTACTTTGTACCCACCTACTCAAGAGTCAACGTGTGTGATGGTCATACATGAAAAGGCACAGGGGATTTAGATCCGAAAGATCCTGGGTTATGTCTTAGTCTTGCATCTCACTATTTAACCATAGTAAGGCAACTTGCCTTTACTGCTCTGTGGCTCCTTCATCTACAGTGAGGGGATAAGACTAATCAGTAACTTACCCAGGTCACAACATTGTCGAGTGTGGTGATACACATGGAAGTGCTAGGTGAACCATGAGGCAGTAAATAGTGCTGGTTTTAAAAAACCCTGCCTGTTAGTTAATATAATGTGCTTTATTGCCTTGAAAAGCCCTTTGTTAGCAGAGAGGAAAGACTGCATCTTCTGCCTGGGTGTTTATGAGTGGCTGTTTCTCCAGGGTGCTTCAAAGGGAGCCTCAGACACGGCCCGAGACATGAGTAGGCCATGGCATGCTACTCTTGGCCCATAGTTGGTCATTTGATCATCTTGAAACTAATGACTTCTGTGCCGTCCACAGAAACATTCTTCAGTTTATTAGTTACTATAATTACCTGTGCACTGGCCTTCAATGCCATGACATTATTGAACTCTTAGAATTGTGCTAGGCTCTCCGTGAGAAGAGGGTGGGATATGAGGCTCTGGCTCTCAAGGGGTTTACCTCCCAGGAAGGGACTGGGGAAGGGCACCTTGGAGCTGGGTCATGAGGATGGGAAAGATTATAGAAGGAGAATGTCATCGTAATGGCCATCTACTTTGTTCTACTTGGAGAAGGAAATGGCAACCTACTCCAGTATTCTTGCCTGGGAAGTCAAATGGACAGAGGAGTCCATGGGGTCATAAAGAGTTGGACAAGACTGAAGTGACTAAGCTCTAGACCAGCACTTTGTTCAAATCATTTCATTGACATCGTTGCACTTGGTACAATCCTGAAGGAAAAATGTGATCTCTAGTTTCCAGGAGAGGAAGCTGAGACTCGGGTTAAGAAAGGTGATTCTCACCAAGGGGATGCTGGATCCCAAACTCATGCTCTTTCTCTTTCCATGAAACCGTATACCCTCATAGACCTTCCAGGATACTCCACCCTCTAGTCCTTTTAAATCTGTGTCCTTGTGGCACCAGGTTCCCGGGCTGCCACATCCCACCACCATACAGGTCCTCAGCACCCAAAGCCCCACACCGATGCTGTTCTTTCCCACCACGGGGCTTTTCCAGAGCTCTTCCTTCTGCTGTGAGTGCTTCTCCTGCTTCCCCACCCCACCCCTCATTGCATGACTGATTCTCACCATTCAGGTCTTTGCATAACTGTCCCCTCCTCACAGAGCACGTTTGTAACTACGCTACCTGAATGTTCCCTGTAAATGTGCTTTTCCCGCATGGCGCTTGCCCCATTTGATAACTATACATTTATGCATTTGCTTGCTTATTGTCTGTAAGGTGCCTAAGGGCAGTGGCCACGTCAGGTTTTCTTCACTGATGTGTGCCCAACACCTGGTGTAGAGCGTAGAGTGAGTGTATGGGTCTCAGTTTACACACTTGGGGTGCAGGAAACATTACATTTTCAACACAACCTTTTATTTCAAGTCCTCATCCCATGGGGTTGGCAGGACTCACTGACTGCCTCCTCCTGGCCCCCCACCTTGGGATGTGGGGGAACCTCCTTCTTTGCTGATGGGGGAAGGCAAAGAGTATCTCCTCTACCTCCCTCCTTGCCCCCAGCTCCTGGCCAAGACACTTCAGGTCTTGCCAACCTTTTCTTTTCCTCTTTCCCAAGACTTTGGCTCTGAATGAACAAAAGGCATAAAGGCTCGCTGGCTTTCTGTCTCACCCATTTCCCCCAAATAATGAAATCTAAAGCAGGCTAGTTGTCTGGGGAAGGAGAGCAAAAGGACCTAGACTCATGTCAAAACGGCACCCCAGCGCAAATGACTGCACCTCTGGAGCTGAAAGGTGGACTCCGTAGGGTGAGAGCCTTGGGAGGGGTTTGTTTCAAAGCTGGGTCAGGTTTACTGAGGGGCACATGGACTACTACAGGATAAACCACTGCAGAGTAACAACAATAGTAAATAAGAATCACATTTATTATGCACCCATTCTGTGCCAAGCATTGAACTGGCATTTATATATAGCATCTCCAACTCCAGAGTCTGGGCTTTTTATCAAAGCCATGTTGCTTCTTTCTCTAGTTAAAAAAAAAAGGTCTTGTTCACCATGAGGCTGGGGTTTCCCTGGTGGCTGAGACTGTAAAGAATCTGCCTGCAATGCAGGAGACCTGGTTTCGATCCCTGGGTTGGGAAGATCCCCTGAAGGGAATGGTTACCCACATCAATATTCTTGCCTGGAGAATTCCATGGACAGAGGAGCCTGGCGGGCTATAGTCCATGGGGTCCCAAAGAGTCGGACACGACTGAGTGACACACACACACACACACACACACACACACACACACACACACAAAATGAGGTCAGTCAACAGCGTTCAGCACTTGGTGGTCTGTTTTGGGGAGCAAGGAGGAGATGCTATTGGCAAGACGGAATTCCAGGCCAGTCTCAGTGACAGTGTGGAGCTACCTGAACCCACACTTTACTGTCTTCCAGAAACTCTTCATCCTGCCCAGTTAGGGTTATAAATGCAAAGGCTGGTCCACTGGCCAAGGACTGTCAGAACCTACCTGGTTGGAGGTAGATTTTGCCTTACATCTTTGTCTTCTCTGAGCTGGTGTGGTTGGTAGCTTTAGTTTGGCTGCAAGACACACTGCCCTTTGAGATGTCAGCCAATTTTCACTCATTTCATGTGTGTACATTTCATCATTTTTCAACCTGCAAGTTCCCTGAGGGCTTTTGTGTCTCTGGTTTGTAGTAGTGTTGAGGCTAGTTTAACGTTTATCGAGCCCTATGTGTCAGGTACTGGTCTAAGAGCTTCACACAGAGGACTTCACGTCTTCCTCTTAACAACCCTGTTCTTTTTTTTTAAACTTAATTGCTTTTGGCTGTGCTGAGTCTTTGTTGCTGCACAGGCTTTTCTCTAGTTTGCAGTGAGTGGGGGCTATTCTCTAGCTGTGGTGCAGCTTCTCATGGCGGTGGCTTCTCTTGTTGCAGAGCACAGGCTCCAGTAGCTGCAGCATGTGGGCTCCGGAGCTGTGTCTCTTGGGCTCTAGAGCGCAGGCTCAGGCGTTGTGGTGCACGGGCTTAGTTGCTCCATGGCCTGTGGGATCTTCCTGTACCAGGGATCAAACCTGTCTCTCCTGCACTGGCAGGCAGATTCTTTACCACTGAGCCACCAGGGAAGCCCATCAATCCTCTTCTAATTGCCATTTTGCAGATGAGAAATCTGAGGCCCAAAGAGGGTAAATAACTTGCTCTAGGTCATGCAATTACCAGTGACTGGCGCTCTTTGATCCCTCCCCTGTATGGCTTCTGGTAGTCAAGATGCGGTCTCCTTAAAAAACTCATCTGGGAAGTGAGTGGTATATTTCAGTTTGTTCTCCGGGCCTGGAAGGTTTATTTATTTATTTGTATATCTTTGCTATATAAATTTGTATATTTGTATATTTTTACAAAATATATTTTGTATACAAAATTATTGTATACAAATTTGTATGTAAAATAAATCTGTATATTTATTTGTATGTAAATTTATTTATATATTTATTTATAAATATAAAAAATGTATTTGTTTGTCTCCACTGGGTCTTTAACAGCTATGGAAAGGCACCAAGGTGTGGTGGTGGGGTCAGGGGGCACTGTATTGTATGTGGATAAACATTAGACATGGAGCCACAAGCCCTCGGGTTCAATACCTGGCCATGCTGGCTAGGAGCCTTTGACCTTAGGCGAGTCAGTTGCACTTCATGAGCCTCACTTTTCTCGCCTGTCAAATGGATTAAGATGCTCTACCTTAGAGGGCTGTTGTGAGTGCATGAGAATATGAATATTACAGTGGTTTGTACCTAAATTTAGGGTGATGAAATGATCATGGTTGCTACCTTTACATTTTTTGTTGTTGTTGTTGTTGGCTGCGCCGTGGGGCCCACAGGATTTCATTTCCCTTACTAGGGATTGAACCTGGGCCACAGCAATGAAAGCCCAGAACCTTAACCATTATGCCAACCAGGAATTCCCACTATCTTAAAAAAAATTGGTCTGAAACAGTTGGGGCCATCGGCATTTCTCCACCCCAGAAGGAGCGATAAGCATAGGTGTCCAAAGACCCTCAAAGGGGAGATTTCACTCCATCTCACTCCCCAGGGGAATAGAGGAAAGGGCTTGGAAAGCTAGAGACCAAAGCTTCTGACTGGGGGCAGAGTGGGGAACTCCCCAACTGGGAAGAGGATGGGAATCTGAGGGCCCTAGGAAGACGAGATCTGTGCTCATGCTAATCCCTTGGGAGGGTGGAGCCTCAGAGGGACGAGTTGTGCAGTGCCCTTAAGGCATCAATATCCAGGGACCAGGTTGGCAAGACCCTCCCCAAGCTGTCTCAGTATAAAAGTACTGCCATCTGACTTTACAGGCTAGAAAATGGAGCCTGAGGCCCTGGGCAGAACCAGGTGTCAGAGGGTCCTGGGAAATGTTCCCAAGGTGGGGGACTCCCAGGTTCCTTTGTACCTCTGAGCAAGGGTAGGCTCCACCGAAGCACACAAGGTAGAGATCTGGAACCGAGTTACCTGGCTCAGAGCGATAAGGGACTGGACCATGTATTAGCATGCTGGGGCTGCCCTAACAGTTTCATGAACAAAATGGCTTAAACAACAGAAGTCTGTTGTCTCGCAGCTCTGGAGGCTGAAAGTCTGAGATCAAGACACCAGCAGGGCTGTGTTCCCTCTGAAGGCCCAAGGGAAGGATCTGTTCCCAGCTTCTGGTCATTCCTGGGCTGGTGGCAGCTCAGCTCCAAACTTCACATGGCATTCTCCCGAGTGTGTTTTTTGTCCACACTTCCCCTTTTTATAAGGACACCATTCAATACTCTGGTCACCTGATCCCAAGAGCCGACTCATTGGAAAAAAACCTGGTGCTGGGAAAGATTGAAGGCAGGAAGAGAAGGGCGTGGTATAGGATGAGATGGTTGGATAGCATCACTGACTCGATGGACATGAGTTTGAGCAAGCTCCGGGAGGCAGTGAAGTACAGGGAAGCCTGACGTGCTGCAGTCCACATGGTCACAGAGTCAGACACAACTCAGCAACGGAACAACTTTCATATTAGAAAAGGAGCCCACCCTCTCCCAGTATACCTTCATTTCCAAGTAAGGTCATCTTTTACTCCTTGGAAGAAAAGTTATGACCAACCTAGATAGCATATTCAAAAGCAGAGACATTACTTTGCCAACAAAGGTCCGTCTAGTCAAGGCTATGGTTTTTCCAATGGTCATGTATGGATATGAGGGCTGGACTGTGAAGAAAGCTGAGTGCCGAAGAATTGATGCTTTTGAACCGTGGTGTTGGAGAAGACTCTAGAGTCCCTTGGACTGCAAGGAGATCTAATCAGTCCATTCTAAAGGAGATCAGTCCTGGGTGTTCATTGGAAGGACTGATGCTGAGGCTGAAACTCCAATACTTTGGCCACCTCATGCGAAGAGTTGATTCATTGGAAA